>VWZL01004159.1:1972337-2137876 GCA_013396915.1 Stercorarius parasiticus | reverse complement strand
GGGGAGGAGGGGGGAATGTTTGCTTTGCTTTGATTTGTTTTGTTTTAGAATATGCCTGTCTTCAAACTTGTTTTATATGTGTCCAGTATAGTTCAGTTCAATAAATGCTCCTTAATTACAGCTTTGGTAACTCAGCAATTTTTGACCTAGATCAGCAGGCAGCCCGTGTGGATGAGACTGCACGTAACCCGCTCAGCGTAGTTAGAGAGGACCCTCCAGTGGGTGCTCTGTGACTCCTTATGACATCAACAGTTGTGGCCATGGATTTTCAATACGACATTTCTCTCTTAAGTAACAGCATGGTCCAGCTCATAGATCATAATAGCACCAAGAATGCTTCACCGAAATAGATATGCAAACATCGATCAGAGGCAGTCCCTGGTGCACAGTGACTGCAACTCGAGAGCTGACTTTGACCTTCCCGCTGGCCCTGATTAAGGGATCGTTACTAGTGGCATAATTATGAGGAAAACAATCTGATCTACTTTTATTACAGGTTCTTCCTTCTCTTAATTAATTTTGCTACAGTAGCTGGCACTCCACAAGCAAAGATCCGTACCCCATCCTCTTTCGATCTCGCCATCCTATTCTCTGCCATATTTATTTTCTCCCATTTCTACTACAGACCCCTGAGAAACATGAGGGTAAACAAACCTCCCCTCCCGCAGGAATTTACCCAATCAGGTCATCGGCAGGTACCGGATACATTGAACCACCCTAACTTGTTATTTAAGCTCTCTCTCACAAGGTGATTTGTGGGCACATCGGAAAGGACGAGCCCCCCGCCGACCTTGAACAGAAGCACTGCTGGAGACACCTGGTCCGGGAGCACTACCCCGCTCTGCCAGCGGCTGCGTAAACAACCTCGAGAAGATGGTCCTGCTCAGAAGGGTTTACAACCTATCTCACTAGCCAGATCAACCAGTTCTTGCCGTCAAAAGTCTGCAGACTTTTTATCAGTTTCCTCCCAGATGCCTGGTACAAACAGTGTGTGCCTAAAATGCAACACCCAGTAGGATATGTTGCCTGATTTCCATGAAGAAGGCAGTAAACCTCATCTGCAAACAGAAGTGAGAAAACATGGGGTTCTGATGGTAACACGCCAGCACATGCAAACGGGTATTTTATCAGCCTCGGCGTACTCTGCCCACAGACCTATTATTAAATGCATTCATTGTTACTGATACCTAGGCAGCTGCTACACTAAAAACACACCACGAGGATGTTGTTAATGAGCAGGCTGTTACATTTCACCACGTCTTCGCTTGATGTCATCTCTGTTACACACCTGCTCTAAATCAAGTGAGCTGGAGACATGGGATAACAACTTTTCAACAGAAAGAAATAAACCAGGAAATGTAATCAAGCTAAAGGACAATTTGAAGCTACACGTCATTCAAACAAGAAGAAAGGGATAAGGCATATGTTAAATGAACTCATTTGCGTCTAGCAACAGGCCGTTTTTGGCTTTTCATTTCTTTTACTATTTTAGTTATTAATGGAATAATAACTCCTTGCTTTTTGGTTTTGGTTTTTTTTTTTCCTTTCTGTTTCTTGCCACACTGAAGTCTTTTTTACAATGTCTTTTTGATGACATATTTTACTGACCAGCAAGTGGACAATCAGGGCTTGACTGATTTTCCTACCTGTAAAAGGAGGAGACAATGAGATCCAAGAAGAACATGTGCAAGAGCAGATTCCCGTTGTACTGATTTTCATTTACGCTACATTTTATGCTGCAGCAGCCACAGCTCAGTTCTGTCACTTCCTCTAATCAAAGAGCGTGTAGAACAATTCATAGAACTGGTAAGACTTGCTTCCTATTCTATATAATCAAGTTGGTACTCTTTTGTGTGTGCATGCTGAAGTAATTAAAGAATTTATACAACGATTCGGTTAGTCTGGATTCAAAGACTGGTTCTGTTCCAGGCTCCACTTAAAGGACTTTTGCAAGTCCTTTAATTGCCTTTACAGTTCCACCCTCCACTCTTTACCTTCCCTGCCGACTTAATGAATATCTTTATATTACAGAAGATCTCCCATTAAAATGGTACACTCATTTCCGTATACATCAAAATCCCAATCCCGATCGGCACTTGCAAAACCACTGTAACACAAATAATTATAACACCAGGAATTAACAGATTTATATCATTTCCAGGACATTTTAAAAATCTGTTTCCTTCTTTCCTTTTTTTTTTAAATATACTATTTTTTGTTGTGAATATTAATAATGGTTAACAATGGGACTAATCACCAAGTACACTTTAGGCATCTGAAAACTGCTGTTTCACACCAGTGGTAAGGATAAAAATTTGAATAATTATGTCTCTTGCTTGTGAGCACACCTCTGGATTTATTGCTGAAAGATCAATAACATATGAATTGCAACAAGTGGCTTTATCTAATTTAGACTGCAATAAACTCCTCCCAGGAGTATCCTCTTGAAAGCTTAATTCTGAAGGCAGGTCAGGAGTTGTTTCACGACCTTCTGTAAATATTTTTAAAAAGGCAAAATGGTGAGTGAACAGGCAACTTATTTTCACTATGGCAAGTTCATATCAAATGAGTCAAGTTTACTAATTCGCAAGTCCTTTGTTTCCAAAACAGATGTAGCTGTATGAAATGTATTTTACAGGACACTCATGATGACTAGATGTCGTGGTTTAACCCCAGCCCACAACTAGGACCACGCAGCCGCTGGCTCACTCCCCCGAGTTGGGATGGGGCAGAGAATCAGAAGAGTAAAAGTGAGAAAAACTTGTGGATTGAGATAAAGACAGTTTAATGGGTAAAGCAAAAGCAGCGCACGCAAGCAAAGCAAAACAAGGAATTCATCCACTGCTTCCCATGGGCGGGCAGGTGTTCAGCCATCTCCAGGAAAGCAGGGCTCCATCAGATGAAACAGTTACTTCGGAAGACAAACGCCATAGCTCTGAACATCCCCCCTTATTCTTCCCCCAGCTTTATATACTGAACGTGATGTGATATGGCATGGAATATCCCTTTGGTCAGCTGTCCCAGCCGTGTCCCCTCCCAACTTCTTGTGCAGTCCCAGCCGACTCGCCGGTGGGGCGGCGTAAGGAGCAGAAAAGGCCTTGACTGCTTAGCAACAGCCAGAAACACCAGTGCGCTATCAACACTATTTCATACCAAATCCAAACCACAGCACCATACCGACCGCCAGTAAGAAAGTCAACTCTATCCCGGCCTAAACCAGGACACTAGACTAAGGTTTTCATCAACCTTTGTGGAAACAGATTCAAGCTCTAGGCCCCTTCCTAACTAGAAAGAAGTTTGATAATTATTTTCCCTTTCCGTTACTGTTGGGAATCTGATTGACCTCTGGCATAACAAAGGGCTGGTGAGCTTGTTTCCAGTCTTACCAGTCTGGTTACCAGTCTCCAAACTAAGCAAAAGGAGTTTGTTCTGTGTACATAAAGTGTGATAGAAACGCCTTGCCATTAAGTGCCAGAAGACAAAGTGGCCACACGAGGAAGAGCTTCAGCTACCTCAAACTGAGACAGACTTGAATAATCTGCATTTCTAAGATGCTCCCTGTGGGACACATGCTAAGTCACTTAACTCCACCACCATTTTATATGCGTTAAAGTGAATATTTTTAAGAGAAGGAATCATTACCTCCCACATTTACAGCATGAAGCACATCAGAAACCTGATGAGAGTTATTATCTCAGGCCTTGTTGTAATGCAAAAACTAACTACACTGTAATGCAAAAACTAACTACACAAAATAACAGGGGGCACGCACGGCAGCCAGAGTCCCATCTCCCTGTGCCACCCCATCCTGCAGGGTGGAACTGGGCTTTCTGGGCCGCGAGCAAGGGCAGAGGGATCTCAAGAGAATCCAAGCAGGGGCGGGTGAATCTGCTGTAGTCATTACAGGGAAAAAGCCTTTAATGTCCAATTAAACCAAATGAATTATGTAAAATATGATAAAGATGGAGGAAAAAATGCAGATGAGTCCATTATTAGACTGATGACTAATCAATCACCACCCATTTTTGAAATATCCGACTTAAATCATTCCAGTTTCAAATGAAAATAGCATCTTCTTAGAAAGACATGCAATTACTTTGCCCAGCAAAAATGTAGAGCTACACTGATTACCACTTTGAAAGTGCGGTGGTCTGTTTTTAATAATTATTTTCATCAAGAAGAGGGGGAAAGGGGTGATTAAGAGTTATTTACAGGCAGCACCAGTGTTTTCCTATCTGCTTTTTTACTAGCTTTTCCCTCTTCTAGTTTTGAGTTCTGCATTGTGATCAGAGCGATAAAGGAGACCATTTATGTTTCAAGGCAACCAAACACCCAAACCTCAAGCAACTGGGGCCTGGTCCTCACCCCCTGTGACATTTTCCTAGAGCTTTGAACAGACACGAAGTGGCGAGACACCACATCTTCTGGTGGTGAGGTGAATCCAAGGCATTGATGCAGGAAGAATCATCTCTCAGAGCTTCACTGTTGGTTCCTACGGAAAAACCCTCCAACTTTATTAGCAGTTGTCAATAAACAACTCCTAATTTTGCGCTGTGTAAAATTGGTACAACTTGCTGTAAGAATTTGGCTATTTTTGCTGTATCTATTGTGATTACTGATCTACTGCAATCCCTTGATCTTATTGTTCAATGTGCAGGTTTTGAGAGCGTGCTGACCGTGCATGCTCTGGGGCAAAAGCCTCCTCCTCCTAAATCCAGCTCTCTACGCACAGTGAGCATTCGAACAAACAGGCAATACAATATCTATTATTAAAAAAAACATTATGGATCCAAAACTACAAGAATCCGTTCAAGCTCTCTCTTAATCCCACTTACACGGCAATATCAGCACCTACCCCACTAGCTCAAAGGAGAGGCCTCAGGATAACGGATGTTTTATGCCTGTGGCAAGCAGGGATCATTTCTGTCCCAGCTCCAATTCTTTTGCTGGCTCTTTTTCCTTCAGGCGCCCCAGCAGCTGGGGTTCATAATGAATGTGGTAAGTCAAAACACGCTTTACAAACATATTAGGGGAATTCTGTGTCAACGTTTTCCTCTTCCACGTGATGCTGCAGTCCAGAACAGAGGCATACTGATCACTTACTGCAACGAAGGGGAAAGAATGTTAACTCATCAGAAGTGCTGTAAAAATGTAGGGTTCTCCAAATTAACCACTCTAAATCATGGTCCAGGATTAAATACTTTGCAATTACTGCTGGCACATGCTGGGGCCTGACCAGCTTCAGCTGTAACATGAGGACTGTCTGCAGGTACTCGGAAGAGTGCAGTTGGAGACGCCAAGTCCTAGTGGGAAATGCAGCAGAGAGAGATGGACGCGGAGAAGCGCTGAGTGAGGGGTGAGTGCGGTTAATGCAAACAACCAAATGGAGCAAAGGAAACAACCAGACAGCCTGCAGGAGAGTTTTCGAGAAGAAAGGAAATTTATTACAGACGAGTAGAGGCACCTTGAAGATGCCTCTTTAATGTGATGAGTGACTAAAAGTCTATTGCTATTAGAAAACCAAGGAGAATCAAATAAATCAGGATGTGGAAAAAAAGACGTGGATGAGATGTCTGTGCTGGCAAATGAACAGGTATGTAGGCCATCGCATACTGAGAAACTTAAAGATATCAAGATACAATTTTTTTACTTCTTATCCTCATTTTCTCAGTGATTTTGATCAAGATGAAGAATATCCTAAGATGATATTATTTCTAGGTTATTAATATTCTTTCAGAGCATACGAGACTCATATAGAACACCCCTTGTGTCCTCCAAAGGAGGAGCTCCATTAAAAATAATCAATGTAAATGGCAGAACTTTGTTGCAGCAGAATTTCCAGTTCTACCGACTTTCAAAAATAATGATGGATCACGGGTCTCTTGTTTGTTTACATGCACTCTGCAGGCTTTCCTCTTGCTGTGTGAAACAGAGGGAATCTCTCTTCCCTTTGCCACATCACGTAGCATGAAATGCCTTGTGGTGTTTGAGGAGAACAACACATGCTAGGCTTGCAGAAGCCCTTTGCATAAATTTACATATGAAACCCAAGATCACTGCACTCCCTGCAGAGTTACTGCTCGACATAGTTGACATTGCACTTGAAACACCACTGCAAAGAGAGCAGTATCTTTTGCAGAGAGGTTTAAAATAATCAATTTTGCTTTTCCTTTCTAACCATCAAAAAAGTGCCTTTGAATTCTGGGAGCTGTGCCGTGAGAGGAGGAGATGAATGATAATTGCCATTCCTGGCTTTTCTCAGAATTTTGAGAGATACTACGACTCAAGTGAAGGTAGGCGCCATCATTACCTGATTAGACGCTCCTGAGAGCAAGAAGCGTAACAAATTCCTAGGGCACGCCATGTTCGTGCGCAGGGATTCTATTGTCATTCAGTTCCTTAAAGTCTAAACAAGTACATTTGAAAAATCTTGGTAGTATCCATTGCAACAATGTTAATACACAGATGTAATACGTACTTTCATAAATTCATATATTAGTATTAGTGGCAATAGATCTATTGCTGAAATGTGAAATTGTCCCTTTTAAAATGCAGAACATCTACGTCACTGAAAGAAAATGACAGGAAACTACTTGTGCTTTTTTGAAACGGAAACTTTCAAAAAAAATGTGTAAAATGAAAAAGTTCAACTTCTTATTTAGCTCTTTATTTTGTCTTTGGGCATTTTTTTAAGGGAAACTAAATGCATAGAGAACAAATATCAACAATATATAAAATGGACTCAAGAAGCTTGCCCAGTTCTGAACCCCGGGAAGTGTATGAATGTTTCTCCCAGTTTCAAAGTATTTCAGGCAAAAGAATGATCAGTTCAACATATCTCATCCCATTATTTCAAGAAGTACCTCACAAGAAAACAGCTAAATATCACAATAGAATACTCTGCATTCCTATCCCTGATGGACTTCAGCTGTGCATTCTCCATTATTTTCAGATTAAACCATTCTGATATTCAAGTACTGCTGACAGCGGTATTTATTCAGCTACAGATTAATTGCATTTTCATAACAGAGAGGCCTTTCCAAATTTGGCCCCACTTTCACTCTTGCGTAAGTTCCTTTTAAATCCAACTTTGTGTTGCATAAAGCCATACACTACACAACCACGTACACAGCACAGTTTCAAGCACCCTTTAGCCATGATTTGATGAGTGGGAAACAGTTTGAGAGTCCTCTTAGCAAACACGTATCATTGGTCTAAACTAAACCACTTCTCTAACCCAAATTTAGTTTAAGCCCTTCTGAAGAGTTAACTTTGCACAAACATGCTTTTTGTTGGAAGAGCTGTTACCTCTCTGCTTGTAACCGACGCAAAACCATACCAATAGCATCTATTTTGACAGGTGATCCGGCTAATGTAACGTGCGCCCCCCCGTCCGCACCTGACCCCAGCAAACTGGGCGTGCTGGGGGAGCTGGGGGAGCAGGCTCAGCGTGAGCAGCCACGTCTGCAGCCCCAGCCCCACAGCTCAGCGCTGAGCGGCTGCTATCATTCCCATTCCAGTCAGCCCTACCAACAGCACTGCGGATAAAAGTCTCACAGTTTATTGAGAAAATGACTGTCACACGAGAGAGGTGCAGGACAGAGGGCAGGGATGCTACGCTGCTTTCTCATGTATTTTAAAACACTATTTCCTGTGAAATATCACATAGAGAGGCAAGTTTGACTGCATTGCAGGTGGGAAATTGAATTTAAAATAATCTGGATGGATCTTCGTATTCTGATTTTGTTTGTTTTGCAAAACGACGACAAGTTTAAAAAACAGCTGTTAAAATAAAAAATTAATTATGCTGGAGCCTGGACCCACAGTGCACACCTGCCAGGAAAAGTCTGGTGTGCTGGACCAGGAGATGCAATTTTAAAAAATCCTTATTCCTTAGGATGCACAAATTAATTCTCCTCCTCTAAGAAAGAAGGGCGAAGTTTTCCACGCTGCCAGCAGTTTTGCATGCTAAACAGCGCTCGCTTCATGCGTTGTATACACAGAGGGTCACATTCACTGCAGAGCATACAATTAAGCAAACAAAATCACATTAAAGGAGATAATCTCGTTCTTTCAGTTATACTTATGAGCAAATGGACATAACAGTATTTTTATATTTGAAAGTATGAAGTCTGAAAACATATAAGAAAATACTGTGTGGTCAGTTGATTACCAGTTTCTGCTGAGGATCTTTCCAAGGGCCAATGTGGTCTAAAACATACGGGTTTTTTAAAGTTACTCAAAAGCAAATTATGTCAAAGCTACTTAAAAAGGATGCCACATTTTCTATTCTCCAGCTCTACAGAGTTGTGTAAAATCCAAATGACTATGCGTTACCCCAAAGTTTTATCATGAAGAGTAGAGAAAAAGCTTCACCATATGCAAATATTTAAAAGAGTGCAAAATCTGATTAAAAGCTTCAATTAGAAATGTTAAATATTTAATTTACTGCTGGTTCAAAACCAATGAATGAGACCGAATGACGGCCGACACTTGCTCTGCTTCCTACCCCACGTTCCTCATCTACACCATCTTCATGTAGTCTGCTTCTGGAGCACAGAGGTCTCAGTGATGATGACTGGAGACTTTCAGGCATCGTGGTACTCACAGCTTGCTCCCAAGGAAGAGCAGCTGCCCCTCAGTTGTTTCACTTTTACAGAGTCCAGCTGCTCGTAGACACCCCAATAACCTGAGGTATGGCTTGCACCCACAGCACCGAGACCACGTAGAACTATCGGGATCCAGCAAAGAGTACATGCCACAAAGAGGGGACCGAAAGAACTGACTGGGTAGGAATGCAACACCTCTTACAGAACATGAGGCCTTTAGGTAGTACCTGCAGACAGGCAGGTATCCATCTTGTCATGCCTGGTGACAGAGACAGCCAAAAGTGATGTCTCTAATCATTATTGGGAAAAAGTATGTTCCTTTTTTTCTATGGCAGAGCAAGAAAAGCGAACACACGGCAGTGGCTTTTTCAGAAATTATCAATGTTACAGTAAGATTCTTTGCTTTCCATTTCTGGATGGGTTTGAAATGCTGTCCTAGAACCCACCATCAAGGAAGAAGAACACAGAAAGAGCTGGTGGAAATTTTTTACTTCTAGGATATCTGGTAGACGTATTCTTACTTGTTTATCCAGCCTTCTATATTAAGACTTCGATATCAGAGATGGATAGCAAAACTATTTAAACTGATAGAAATAAAGATGGATCTACTCAATTCTTCTAGAGTGCTTTGAGAACACCTTACCTGGTCTACCCCTAATGTGTAAAACAGACACATTCTTGCTAACTGTAGGGGTCTGCAAGAACCAATAGCATCAGAGATGATGGGAAGTGATTAATCAGAATGCCTGGCCAAGGGAAGAGAGCACTGCAGGTAAAGTACTTCCAAAAATAGGGAATAACATGAATATTTCAGAGAATGGATGTGGAAGTGGATTCTAGCAGAGTTTTCTGAGAATTTCCCTATTACCAGAAAGAGCATTTTGCCAACAAGTGAAACGGAAGTATTTTGATGCAGATTTTATTCTTTGCCATGACACAGACAGAATAGATTAATTTTTTTACTTCTAAAAATGTTCAATGGCCTGAAAATGGTTAACTAATGATACTAAAATCTGTATTTAAAATGTAATTCAGTTCTGTAATTATATTTCTTATGCACGCAGACAGAAATAAACTAGAGGAAGAACCTATTAGCCCTTTTGCATGTATAATTGAACACGTTTGATATTACTAGGTAACCTTTGTAAGTAACTGGCTTTGAGTTTATGCAAAGAGGTGAACACTTTGAATACATAAATAACAGTAAGAGCAGATAGGTTTTTGATTTTGTATTCTGTTCTTTTCTTGTTTGTGTCTGTTAGATGCAGTCAGACAACCCTGGCTTTATTTGGCCATCCATAGAAACATCTGAAAGATCTGACTTTTGCATCGTTTGGGTGCAGTAATGAATAAGAACTGACATCAAATATCAATATTATTGGCCCAGCTAAATGGTAGCTGACATCCAACTGGACTGTTGAGGAGGTAAACAAAATTGAAATTTTGTTTTTGTTTAAAAACTGTCTGACATTATTTGTCCTTCAGTAAATCAATGGAAGAATGACCTAAATTTTATTTGCATTTTGGCTTGGGGAGGTAAAATTGGGCAGTTGCTATCAAGCACATTTTTTATAGTCTTTTAGGTTTTCCTAATATAAACTGTAATTCCCAAACCTATTTTTTGTTTTAAGGAAACTTGGTAACCTCTGTAATGATTTCTTAACATGCAAACATCATACAAACACAGCATGGCAGATACAAACACAGCTGAATGATAGTCATAGTCTTATTTGAACACAAACACATATACAAATACGCATAAGGGAGCAAATTTCATTCTACTTTAAATTCACAATGATTCAACCAAGCATCTATAGTCTTTATACTTCATTACCATACAGTGATTTGCCAAGCTGGCAAAGTGCTGTGCAAAGTACATTTAAAACTTATTTCAAACGCTATGTAGGCTATACATAGATTTTATATTACACTATAGAAAAGGTTTGTCAATGTTCAAGAAGAGCTCACCATTCCTTGGTAAAAAAACAATTACTAATGTAAAAATGTTAGTGGTTTGATTTTTCATATTTACATGAATTATACAGATCCATAGTATCGCTCCATAGCACCCAGAAGAGAGGAGGAGATTGCCCGGGCTGACTTGGACATCCCTGCCTTAAGCTCCAGCTATAGGCACTTTGCTAGCAAAGGGGGTCCCTCCGTCACCTTTTGCCCACCACACACCTACATTTGCGCAGTCACACTGAAACCAACAATTAAGTGGGGAACCCTCAAATCCTGGTAACATTCAAAAGCTGGGGAAGTTCCGTGCCTCTCAGATGCAGGCTCTCTCGGGTTTCCCTAGAGTGCGCGCGTGTGCTTTCCCAGGTAAGGTATGTTCACATGTATCTTTTGCTGCGCTCAGAGCCTTTGAAGAGAACTGGAGCACACACGGTAGCCTCTAAAAAACCCATCCATACAAGCACAGACACATGTTTCTACTCAAAGGCTTAGCCCTCAGTGGAGAAGAAACATCTGAAACATTTTTCTCTAGCAAGGTAGTTGTGTTCTGGGGACATGGGAGTAAAAGGGACAGTAACAGTAACTTTTGGGAGGAAAGATGCATTTTTCTACGTCTTCAATTCAAAAGCAGCTATATGGATGTTGCTCAAATTTTCTTAAACTTTCCACAGGCAGAGAACAAACTTGAAGAAAAGCGGAATTTAGACCCTGCCGAAAGCGGTTGTCCTGACCTAACCACAACTACAGAAGTCAGAGCAGAGGATCTATCAGGGCAACATGACCACCCGCCAGACTCTCTGGAGAGCTCGTGTCCCAGCAAGGCAGCCTCCAACAAATGGCCATGTTTTAGGTGCCAAACTGGCGGATATGTTCCATAGAAAAATTGCTAATTGTGGACTCTGACCTTAAACATCGCCCACTTAACAAAAAAATATTAACTTTTTCAGAAGCATGGTATAGTAAGTAACTCAGATGTAATCAGTTTCACAGACTTTAATGAGGATTTATTCAATCTGTATAAATGTATTATTCTTTTTTTCCTTCTTCCTCATACAATACTTTTTGCCTAAAATATCCATTAATTTTTGGACACACTGCCTGCATTCTAACTGGAAAATATGTTCTTTTTTCTTGTATTTTCTCTACAGGACGTGTGTAATTAGAATTACATGTGCTTTCAAAACTCCTGTGGGCACCAAGCAGCCCGAGACACAACCATCACAAGCCCACTGAAGTGACTTAGGAGCCTACTGAAACTGACCCAAACCCTAAGCAGAAAAATGAGTGAACCTCTTGGGACTTTTCACCTTTAAAGCATTGCAGCCATAGGTTCTGACCCCATAGACAAGAATTCTGACAAGGCATGGAATCTGCAGACATTAGGGTATTAAAACAAATAAAATAATTCCAGGTAGGATTCCGTCAGCAACCAGCCTTCTGTTTGGCCGTTTCAGACTTAAGAAACCAGACTTTTCCAACAAATGTTTGCCCGGTTGTAAAGCTTCTTTGGCCAGGTCTAGCCATTAGCCTTTCTGTTGGCCGCTCTGGAAGCGGTGTTGCACCTTTCTTCAAATACCCCACGCTCAATCTCCAAAATCTTTCCTATGAAACTATTTTTGAGAATACTAATGTTTCTATAAAAAATTGTTTTCCTCATAAAGCATGCACCTTTTAACAAAAAGAGTAAAAAAAACATAAAGTCACTCAAAACACCTTAGTTAGCTGGCTTAGGGTGGAATATTTTAATTTCTTAGTGGGCAAACACTAGAGGGGTAAGAAAACAGTTCTTTGGTGCTATATTTGGTTGAAATACAGTACTTGCGGTGCTAGCCAACCAATGTGACAACTGTAACTTGTACAACTCAGGATTAACTACTTCATCTTTTCAGTAGTTTTCCAGTACATACAGAGTTAACTTATAGAACTGCAATTACAGCTTCTGAAATTATATTCCTCACTCAGTTTAATCAATGCTGCACTGGATGTTTCCATTTTTACTAATTCAATCATTGAGAATGTCAACCAATGATTTTAGTCTGGAGTTTAATGCCAACTATAATATTCTCTATCAAAATAACATGCTTATCTGGAAGATTATCAGCACACAGTCTTTCTGCTTCCTGCTAATCATTATAGGTCACATTAGAGCATGAGGCTCTTTGTAAATATTCCCATTAAAGACAGTGCTATAGTATTTCCCTTAGAATTCTTGCTACAATATTTGATATCACCTCGAAGTAACATTTTGGAAAAATTATTTCCCTTCCAAAATTAACAGGCATTCAGATCACAGTCTGTCACCAATCCCAATCAAAATGATCCTTTTTAGACAACAGCTGTAAAATTAACCATCCAGGAAAAGAACCAAACAGCAAATTTCATTTAAGCAAAGTAACTAAATGATCGTGACAAAGGAGAAGGGCTTAGGCATCACGCACCGAGCAAAGCAGAAGGGAGGCAGGCGCAAGGAGGGGGCAGCTTTATTGTAACAGTCTCTGGGACTCTGCTCCGGCTGGCAGGTCTGTGCCACACTGAACAGCTCTAGACATCATTACTAACACTCAGTTCAGCCGCAGAGGTATCTATGTCACCAAAATGCATGACAGTATTTACCAGAGCGAGAAACAAAATGATTAAAAAAAAAAAAAAGGAGGAAATTCATAGGCAGCACTTACCTTCATGTTGAATGCAGCCTGCTTCCAGGAATGCAGGTGACCACAGAATGTCTAAACATGCAGACCCTAGGAATTAAACAGAAAAAGCAATTAAACAAGTTATAGCGACATAAATTATTCTATACCCTTATAAATAGAAAGAGCATGATTTCATGGCTGTGTGCAAACCAAGGCACTTTGTGTGCTAAAAACCAGCTGCTAGAAGAGGAGCACATTTCTCACAATTACTAAGGATACACGTCCTTACCTCACATAACAGCTAGCAGAAAAGGTGCATTCAAACATCACAAAAAAAAGCCATCTCGCTTGCTGGTGGGTTTCAATTAGAAGGTGCAATCACTGCTTCCAAAAGACTGAGCTCTTGCTCTTAGGCAGTGACTTAGTACGTGTCTCTCGATATTCCACACACACCATTAAAGTCTTCCGTAAGGAATCACAAGCATGCAATCAAAATTAATTATCTTTTGTCATCTTCCACATTAGGCCGTAAGTGACCTACATAGTGCAGTAACATATGTCAGATGTCATCACGGATATCTGACTTGTCCTCCCAGTACAGGAGGCATCCAACCACACTATCTCCTGCGAAAAAACCCAAAGTCTTCAAGACAGGAAGACAGAGGTGTTAAAAAATAGATGCACTTCTCTGTTTTCATAAAACCACTGGCTTCATTGGTAACGTAACAAAAATACTTTCTATTAAAAGTGAAACCCAGCTTTGAGCAGTGTAATTACACCCTGAAGAACAAGTTTTCACTCTAAGAAAACATTTTATTGACACTGGAATTGAAAGACAATTTGTTGCATTTTTCTGGAGAGATGGAGAAAAACAAAACCAAGATCTGAAATTCTTCTACTCATCCTGATAGCCCTTCTTTGTACTTATTCCAGCTTGAATCAATCTCTCCGGAGGAGGGGTAACATAGATTAATCTCTGTCATGCTTTCAGAGTTTATACCGTCAGCTTAATTCCATTTTTATTTTCTCAATCCGCCAAAATTAAAATAAAATCAAAAAAATCACTCCCACTCTGATGTTAGATATTTGAATTCTCTTTTTCACTGACAAAACCTCCTACATTTTTATCAGCAGCATGCTTTCTCAGTACAGTCTCACCGTTTGCAACAAGTCCTTTCAGGGAAGTAGTTAATGAGGTTTGACCACGAAGTAATTCTGGAGTGACACTACTCGATAATACTCTGTGGTTCATATTACACCTCTGAACCATTTAGGAGAACTCAGTCCAACAAAACGGCAGTTAAAGGGGATTAGATTGCTGCTGTAAATATCTCAGGGGTTAAGAGCAAAGAGGGGAAAGAGCTATTGAAGCTGAAGAGCAGTGTTGACGCAGGAACATATGGGTATTCATTATCTGCAGATAAATTTCAGTTGGAAATTAGAAGACAGTTCTCAAACAGTGTGATATGAAAACTCTCCTCCACTCCAAGCACTGGGGATAAAAAATTCTCATTAATTGTAAGAAGCTGCTTGAAAAGTCTGGAAATAAATGACCTTCTCCTGCATGCAATCTTTTGCCTGAACTTGGAGACCAAGGAGACTCTTTCCAGTCTTGTTCATGTGGCATTAGAATACAAATTTCTGACAAAGCCCAGCATTTAATGCCTCACAGAATTCCTTTTCTTTAAAAAAAAAGGTCACCAAAAAAGGCAGCAGGCTACTTTGGCAAGCGCCATTTTGTACCCTATTGTATTTTGCATTTACCTTTCTGTCTTTTAGTAGTCTCTGCTTCAAGGCGGCATGTACTATTGATATCAAACTAGGCAATTAGCGTTATTCCCATGGAATGACTGCAAGACAAACATAGCAAGAAAAAACTGCTCTGGACTATTAAAAGCCATCCACTATCTTCAAAGAGCAAGCATGACGTCCACTTTAAGCCTAAAAATGTTCCCAGTGAGCCGTTCTTGAGTCCTCCACAGTTTTCAACAGACTTATGGGGGGAAAAAGTGCTAAAAAAACCCACCCAAAAAGCCTTGTATATTTACATGATTTCTAAATAATAAAAGATGAATTAATAACTCCTGATAAAAAAGAAAATTTAAGTAATTATTATCCAATTATAAATTTACAGCTGGAGTATAAATGTGACTACACAAAATTCCCAAGATATTGACAGATAAATTAAACTTGATAAAGATAACAGAATAGGAGACAAAGATAACCAAACAGATACGAGCAGTCTAAAAATTCCAAGGACATAAAATCTAGCAGCAGTATCAGTGTGCTCAGTCCGTGGTAACGAACCAAATGGGGGTACATGTTTTGCATGCAAAAAATAGCCCTTGTAAACTACCTGCTGTTGCTCAGCAGGGCATAGTATTTACCCTCAGACACTCTCAAATACCGATATACGCACAGTAACCCTTCCACAAACGTACGAAAAGAAAACCACATGGATGCCATGCCACAAAATGAATGCGAGCTTCCGTACTTCCCTTCCGTAACTCGGTATAAAGTCATCTGAATTCAGTATAAACCATCTGAAAAGGATTTTAATAATAGTAATAAGAACAATAATAAAAGCTAGACAAAGGCAATGGTTCTGTTAAGTGTTTGAAACTTAATTTCCAAAGTGCCACTTTATTTTTATTCAATGTACAGCTAGCGTTTCCTTTACCAACAGCAGGAAATGTGAGTTTTGCAGATATAGATGTCATAAAAACAAAACTGGAAAGCTTACTATTTAGTTGTAATGTCCCAGCAAAATCAAACAGTAATGAATATTCTCTGGATCACATCACGTGTTCAGACAGCACTGAGCTTTCAGCATCGAGAGCTCAGCAGTAAGTTAATCATACTCCTTCTGCACAATCATTCTGCTTTCTTTTCTTTAATCATAAACTAATCTACTATAACACCACCAGGACCCCTGTTTCATTCAATGTGGATCCGAACCAGGAGTGAACAGGGTGTCCAAGTCCCAGGCTTAATCTCCCTTGGAGCGAAGTTTGGAGCATCTCTTCTTCCGGGGAATTTCACTGGAGCGCCTTGCGAATTTGTCCTTGGCTTATTAACAGCTTCTTGTCACCCAGGAACCAGCTGTACACATCTGTCATTTAACTGAGGTTCTTCAAGGTTCAAGACAAGCAGGGGCAAACATCTGGGACTTGTATCACGAGGAAAAGATCAGAGGAAAAAGGAGGAGCTTGTCTTAATGTTAGGGGAGCTGTCAGTTAAGGAAAACTATGCTCCTTTGCCGCTACCTTCAGGGCCTCACTGACCATTACCGCACTGACTGAGATAACATTATCACAAATCAGGAGCTGGAGAAACAACAAAACATCAGAGCAGACCTCTGCAGCTGTAAAAAGGTCCATTTTTTCCTCATTTAACCCATGGGGTCTGTCCGGTCTCCTTGCATATGACACCCTAGCAGTATAAAGGGCAGTAAATTATGGAGAATGCATTATTACTGTTAACTGAATCATCAGGTCTCGATTGAAATATTAATGGAGGAAATCTCAGTTCTATTCACTCCTTGAGCTACTGCCCAATTACATTAATAACCATACATTCTTCCTCTGCAGAAAATACACAGATAATAGCAACGTTCAAAGAAAACAAAATATGAAGTGTTCTGCATTGTGGGGCTTTTTTTAAAATGATTATTCACACATGCACACATACATATAATTTTTCATTTTGAAACCCACAAATTAACATTAGAATCAGCGGTTAGAAACACCGTGGCATGACGTTACGGAGCCTATCAACCTCCCAGCTTTCACTGAGCACAGACATTAATTGCCTGCCTTGGACTGGAACTATCTAAAAGACTTCAGATAGAGAAAACATTTCTTTTTTAAAAATGCAACCCACTATTGTAGAAAAGCAGCCTGACCTTTGGAACTGCAGATCTGTGATCAGTAACCATGCCGCAAAAGTAGTTAAACGAGAAACCTGAATTCAAATGATTTTTTGTTCTTACTTTCACAGGAAAGAAGCTCAAGATTTGGAATCAATAGTGAAATTTTGCTGTAAATCCTCCCTACTGTGTCCATGTAGATATAAAAATATCAAGGCAAGACAAGACAGGCTGAAGACAGTCATAATTAATACACTACAGCTTCTTTGCATCAGTAGAATTAAGTTCAACCATTAACTGTGTAACACAGTAGTTGAATCTTCCTACACTGATTTTAATTACCAGTTTAGCAGCAACACCAAAAAAAAAAATCCCAAACCTAACAAGCACCTCTGGAAAAACACACAGCCAAAAACTGTTGAGCATCATTTTAAAACTACTCATGTTTTTTAAACTCTGCTCTTTTGATTATTTTTCTGGATTTTTGAATGCCCTGCTATACATTAAATCTGACATAAACAAACTCACTTTGCCAAGTTTAAAAATCAAAATAACATATCCATTAGATCAAGCTGAGTGTAATACAGTAGATGTGATACATAATTATCTTTATTAGTTTTATATGAAATGAGGTTTTAGACAACATCTGAATATGAGATTTGTCTAAACAGCGTTCAGATAAAATTCATTTGTAATTTCGTGGTTCATTTAGAAATTAACTCAAAGACGTATGTTCATTCAGAAGGACTGAACTAAGAAAAGTGTTCAAACCATGGAACGCTGAACAGAAGAACCGTTCACCTAATTTTCTTTATTAAAAACAAACAAGACCTCCCAACAGCTCTTCATGAAGGGTTAGATTTTATCTGGGGGGAAAAAACTAGTATCTTGAATGAAATGTCTGATCTTACATAGGTAAAATTTTTCCAGAAAGTCAAATAATCTAATGTTTAGAAATCTCTCTTCACTAGACTTGAACGTTTCCTAAAAAAAGCGTCATGTTGCGTACCATGATTACTGGCTATTGACTCACTGGGGAAGGTCTGACCTTTCTCTCAATCCCCCTTGCTGAATACGGCCAAGGGCTTTGCTTTTTACAGCAAAGCGCAAAATTAAAACCGTGACTCCTACTCAAACCCTTGCCTTATTCAAGACATGGTCTGTCTGCTTGGTCTACCTGTACTTCACATCAGCGAGGCACTAGCAAGCTCTGAAGGAAACGCGTGACATCTCCAGGCAGAACTGCGGGCTCTGAAGTCACTCCACACTGCAGCGGAATTGCCTGCATTGCTGCCTTGAAGTAGGTGCGTTGGAAACATCAAAGGGGATTCGGGTCTCTATATTAGAGCACAAGCTATAACAAGGTAACTTTTGAAAGAGAGAAAACTCACTTTCATGGGATGTGACAGCTAAACACAAAAACTGGAGGAAAGAGTCTAAAAACACCTACCCCCCCTACTTTTCACAAGACAGCTCCTTTCTTTTAGCCTCTCCTTTCAGCCCCGTCTGTAATAACTCACTTCAGCAGTTTCCTGCATCATAGGAAGTCTGTGCGTGTCCCCCACAAGGCCAGCCCAGCTGCTCGCAGCAAGAGCCGCTCTTCTCCATCTGCCCCATCCCGTCTCAGCCAGAGGGCACCACTCAAAGTAAGGCAAAAATGCATCCATCTCCCAGCTACTCTCAGAGGCTTTTACGAGCACATGACATACATATCTGTACAGTAAGCAATGAACAAATCTGGAAAACAGTTTTACCATCTGTCACCACAGGTTTTACTCGATATAAGCTCAAGACAGAACCTTCGGCACAGAGTTTGCTTCTGTTCTCCTGACTTGGAATAGACCCGGGGGGGAAAATCATGTAGAGAATACTGTTTCTTGATGTTAGACCAAGGGTGAGGCCAGGGCATTACTCAGATATTTTCTAATCCTGTATTTGGGGAACAAAATTAACTTGCAACGGTCATTTGCGTGCCTTATAACACAAGGTTTCACAGATGCAGGCATGTAAACCAAAGCTGAAGCGCACCAGCTCTTGGGCTCTTTGCTATTCTTACAACATCTCTCTCACAGACAGCCCCAACCTGTCTTTTTTTTTAAACTTTATTCACTACATCTTCCTAAAGAAACGAAAAAGAACTTTGAATATCTTTAAAATGCGTTAACTTATATAACAACTTTCATACTGTAAAACCTTAAAAACTTGAGAAGCAGCGTTTTTCTAAAGCTGGTAGGCAATAGAAACTAGAAATAGAGCTCTGCCTGCCAGCTAAGCCTAATGCCGTGCTTTTCATCAGACAAGCCTTCCTTTCACTTCAGAGTTAGTAACACCTGCTATTAAAAATAGAGAAAAACTCTAAAGTAACCTTGCTCTGGGACACTCCTGAATTATCTCATTTTTCTGCATCTGAACTTTCACCTGAGTGTAGCATTAATATGTCTTTTGCACTGAACATGCAGTCATATTCATTTTTCTTAATTGGTAGGAAAAGTATGTTTCTAGGCCAAGACCTTGTCTGTTAAATCTGTTCAAAGTGAACCTCTAAGGCTTTCCTAAAAACCACTAAAAACAGGAGTTTATACTAGAAATGCTGACAGATTATATTCTTGCCGGCATAATATAACCTGACTCTAAGATAAATGTTTCATGAATTGAAAAAGTTGAAAAAAGCTCCTCTGTTCAGCTTTGTTCTTGAGATGAAAGTGAATTATCTTTTTGTCTTCTACTGACACTTGGATTTTTGTGCTGCAGTCTGTGGAAGCCTGTAACCACAGGCAGTATTTAAACAGACGTGACTGTGTGGGATTGTCTCCTCACCAAACTCCTGTAAGAGACATCAAACTTCTAACTATATAATGAGGAAACAAGGTTATATAGCAAGCAGATACCTTCCTGTACCTTATTCTGTGAAGAGAGAGGAAAGTCATCTCTTCTTGGAGAGATCACACAGGAGCACAGTTCCACCTACGCAGCCACGGCAGCCCATCCAGGGAGAGGGAGGGGACAAATTTCTTTGCTGGACACATCATTCCTGTAAAAGAAAATAAATAGGGGAAAAAAAAAATCCCTCAAAGATATTGAAATTCTTTCACTAAAAGCAGACCTGTATATTATTCCCCTGGTTGATATTGGCAGATGGCTTCAGTAACAGAAGCTACTGCATCTTAATAAGGATTTGTAAGGCAGGTGAACATACATCACCCTGTCAGCACCAAAAAAGCCAAATTCGGTAATTGCATTCCTCCTATTCAATATAACTCCTGGAGTTTAAATGCTCCACCGAGGGAAGGATCAGCAGTGCAAGAGCAGGGAGGGCCAGGGAAATCCCGGATGCCGAAGCCCATTAACCGCAGACTTTTCAGCACGGGATATGGCTTTTTGCTCCACAGAAGTAGGCAGCCCGTTTTTACCATGACCAGAGTTTACTTTAAATTAACTTGGTATTCCGATACTTTGCAAAACATACCAACCATTTTCGGAGAGTAATGTAATGCCTGAATGACAGAAACCTAGTAGGACTGTCAAATTATGAGCTCTATTGCTTTAATGTAAAAGAGATCAAAAAGATGAATTATAAATGAGGGGAAGGCACTGGTAGAATATAACTGAAAAAGCTGAGAGTGCAGTGAAAGCACAGGAAAGAAATAAGAAAGAATTTCTGTTGGTTTTGAAAATTAAATTACATGAAAGCAGAATAAAACAATGAATACATAATTTAATTATACATGAGAAAAAGTGAGAGAGCTAAACGGGAGATCCTTTCTTCCCACTTTTAAAGGTAGAGGGTTTGAAATTTAAGTTTCATGCTTGGCAAGTTCTTACTTTTCCTCTGTTCAGAAGCGAACAGCTTCTGGCCTGCAAGAAAACTACCAAAGGCACGAGAAGCTGTTTGGTTGTATATAGTTCCGCTTCTGCACACATACAGCTTCTCCACCTGAACCCACCACTCCTGTGCATTGTCTTTAGCGTCTGCGCTCAAGAACTGTGCTTCTGCACCTGCTAACCCAATTTTGCTCCTGTAACAAAAGTCTTAAGAAATCAGCAACTGAGCAAAACAACGTGATGCACTATCTTCTGATCTTATCTGAAGAGTAGTTCATTATCAGTCTGAAGGATTTTAGCAATCTTAAAACCTGAAGTCCAGTTTTGGCCCAAATGCCAAAATGTTGCCTAATGTGAATTCATACCAGAACACTGGTTATTGTTCCTAACAAGAGAAAGGAAAAACTAAGTGGTTTTAACTGAAAAAGACAGTCTAGAGGCAAAAGCAGGTACATACGCAACTGTGATTATTAGTAAGACAAATGAGGTGGCCCAAAAGTTTAAAAAAAAAAAAAAAAGAAAAAAAGAAAAAGCTGAAGAATTTCTTCCCTTCAGAGTCAGTATAAATCAAGAGTAAGCCAATAAGATCAGAGCTATTACTTGTCTGACAGTCATTTGGAGAGTGTTTACTTCCACTGGTATAAATGAATTTGTAAGCCTCCTGCATTCACTCTGTGAATTTTGTTCCAGCAGTCGTTATGCATCAAATGCATCTAGGAAGAGGAAAGAGGAAAAATTCATTTTTAAAAGTCTTTAGATTTCAAAATTTGGAAAAAAAAAATATCACCAGTGGAAGTGGAGAAAACATTGAGATCAGCTCTTACAAAACACACTCTCCATAGATTCTATACACCAGATCCTGCATACACTGTCTACATATCCTGAGTGAACGGAGAAAAAAGGATTGCCAATGCTTATCAAAAATATTCCTCATCTTCTACACTTTCAAATTCAGAATTTTGTAAGTATTCAAAATCAAATTCACGTCACTATTTTCAAAAGTGAGATTTTCTAGAGAGAAGAGAAAGAAAGTGGGAAAGGAATTAGGCAAATGTCATGGTTTGGGCCGGGTTGGCCAATGACAAGACGACAGATGCTGTCCCCTACCTCTCTCTCCAAGGAGAGGAAGAAGAGAGAGAGAGATCTATGAGTCTCAAAAAAACTAAACTACTTTAGTGAAATATTAACAATAAAATAAAAAAGGAAATAATGAAAAAGATACAATATATACAAATACATACAAAACTGTATCAAGCTCCCAGGGAGATGTCACTGGCAGGCACTGGGGAAGTTCCAGACTGGCCTCAGTGACAAACGGGAACTGAAACACACTGATCGGGATTAAAGGCAGATGAGCTGATGGGGCCCTCCTCAGACATCAGTCACTGAAGAAAGAGAGCCATTGAAGAAGCAGTCCTTTGGAGAAGAAGCATTGCAGAAGAACCCCACTGGGGACCCCTTTGATCCTTCAGCATTTATACTGAGTGTGGCAGGTGGGACGGAACAGCCTATTGGCCTGTTTGGGTCACATCTTTACTGGGAATATCCCACAACAAAACAAATATCATAGAAGTTATAAATACGTACATACATACATAAATACATAGTCCTTCATGTGCAAGAAGATCAGCCAAATAATAAAAACATTGAAAAGAATTATTCCAAAGCAATGTGAACACCTTCCCCGAAATGTTTTTGTCTGGTGCTAATAAGGTTATTGGGGGCAGGGAGGATAAAAACATTTAGCATCTGAGAAACGAGAGCTCTTAATCTGTTTTAGCACGATTTTCCCCAGATGCTGACATCATGGCACAAGACCGCAGCAATACTGAAGAGAAGTAAAACCCCTGGAAGCCTTTTCAGAGACCTCTTGTAAAATCACAGCATGATTACGCTACCTCTTAAATTAAAAAAAGTTTCTTACAAAGTTCAGGCTAACTCTCAGAGTTGCCAGGATTAGATCTGGGACCAAATGTATTATGACTAAGCTCAATGCTGTATAAATATTAGATCCATTATTCAAACAGCTCACAGGACACGATGAGCTTGATTTTACATTGACAAAAACTCCCCATTAAATCTCTTTCCTGGGATTTTTCCCTAGTAAGGGTTGTGTCATGGGCCCCTGTCTGAGCAGGAAGAAAATGTAAACGGCAGGTTCCCATTAAAGGGGTTATATCACATATGCAGCCTCAGACAAAAGAATTCCAGCATTCGGGGTTTGTGAGTTACTGATGGCAGTCTGCTCTGTAATTGTCGGTGAAATAATCTCATTGACACATACAAGTTAGGAAATAGAGGTCTCATTAACAAAGCCTCTAGCCTTTATTAGATCATATAAATAACCACGAGAGCCTGCAAAAGATCGATTACAGCCTTTAAACGTTTACAGAATCAGTGTTTAATTAAGACCATTTTAATATGCAAATCAAGCCTAATTATCGTCATTTGTTAATGTTAGTCTGCCTGGGCTCTAAACAGCCTCAGCTGCAAATATAGTAACAGTATCATATTTTTGCTGCTTTTTTTTCCTAGGAGGAACTGCAGAGGAAACAGTGAAGTTGTGCTACTAGTACGTACGAAAGCTTTCAAAATCACATTTGCATTTACCATTTGGAGATGAAGGCCAAAAAAGTGCTCAGCGTAGCATAAAACCTAGCTGAAATGTTATGCATTTCTTCACCCCCTATTTTGTGGAGTGTTTTAATTAATGTATTTCCTTCAAAGGAAGTAACCCCTCCGGGAGCTTCTTTTGATGAAAATCTGCCCTTGTTCAATGCAGTGATTGAATAGATGGGTTTCTAACACAGACCACTGTAACTCGGAAGCTGATGTTGGGACTTTTTTTCTTCTTACCTCCTCCGCCCCAGGAATGGCAACCCTCCTATGCTGAGAAGCCACAGCATTACGGCAAAGCCCCTGGAAATTAAAGTGTGAAGCAAAACAAGAGAAGAACACAGCCTTCAGCAACGTGATGGGAGGAGCAGCCAGGGAGGAATACAAAGCAGCAAGGGAGAAAACAAATGTCTGTGTTCTGACTCTTGAAGAGTAAAAATAAAGCCTCAAAGCCCCTGTGAATTTGTTTTGGGTAAGAGGGTGGGGCAGCTGCAACACAATCCTGGTAAAAATCATTCCCTTTTCCAATGCTGCCGCGCTCCTGCTGCCACGATGCGCTGCACAGATTGAAACGAAGAAAGAGAACCACTCACCGCCGGGCGGTATTGATTTGTTGTTGAATGCTTACACACTGACAGCGGGGGAAATACGAAATGCTTCCGTTTGCAACATTTTACAATACAGAAGGTCACTTCTTTATTTTCCTTTGCCATTATATTTTCTTTGCTCATATTTCCAATGCGTTGGGCCCCTGTAGCTGCCAAGCCCTCAGCTGGTTGAGGGTAAAAGAACTTTCTACTTTTACTTATTCTGTAATATATTCGGTATTTCTAAGTAAATTAAGTCCTCATAGAAGGAAAAAAAAAAAAAGGACATGCAGTTACAATAGGCAATGCATCTTTCAAACCAGAATGAATAAAAATGTAATAATCAGAGTAGAAATAAAACACAAGAGACAACGTGAAAAGCCTCCAATTCAAATGGGAGCAGAGTGGCTTTCACCCAGCACCTTGCCTGACTAGTGGATGAAAGGACTTCATACAGAACCCACATTTGGGTTAAGGCGCAGAGCCATGGTTGGGCAGAGACCTGTCAGGCAGTCACTTCCCAGCTCCTTTTCGAAAGCTCCTCTGGAGATAGTCTTGGAGGAGGGGGTGCATTCAATAAAACCTGTGCATGCTATTGCTGACGCAGCAAATCCACCCAGAGGTTGAGCTAGGCAAGGGGACAAATTTGGGCTAGGGGACAAACCCTTATATAGCAGGAGCCCCTGCCACTTGTGAACCTGCAGACAATGAAGAATCGAGCCACAGAATACAAAGGGGCTGCCAAGACAGCTGGCAGGCGCTGGAGCTGGATTTATAGCATGTTCCCACTGAGAGCTGCGTGCAAAGGCACAGGGTTTCTGCACAGACTGATAATGACTGTAGGAGCTGCTGTCATTTCTGGATGAATATCTGAACCTGAGAAAACCACAAGAACGGGAACTAACCATACATGGAAGGGAGCACCTACAAAGTTTACTTTTCTAAAGCTCTCTATTAACTGTGATGAAAAATGTTGACACTTTCTCAATTATTCTTCATTAGATGAAATGGCTGGGATTTCCACTGAGCCTATGGAAGCTTGAATTCCAGTGGAACATCGTATGAGTGAAACAAGTACATTTTCAGGAAATATCTGCAAAACCAGGAGCAGGGGAAAAAAGACTGGAAAATAAATGCATACTGGGGCACATCGAGTAGGTTTAGTGGAGAAGTTTTGTGTTCAGATATACATACAGTTACACCACTGAGCTCTGAGCTACACCATCGGGGCTAGGAGAGGGAAGGAAAGAACGGAGGAGTACTTCAGAAGTTCAGTTCATTCATTTATTTCCCATGGTGCTCCAACGGTGCTGCGTTGGCTGGTTTTGCCCAGCAGATGTTTTCCTAAAAGGGGAAGTCAGCAGTGCTGATGCGCTTCATACGGACAGTAAACTGACAGCAAAGGGAAGTGAAACAACCAAGACAATACTTCAGCCACTAATTGGCAGCTGAGGGTTCACAGTCATTTTCCAGGTCACCTCCACGCTACTTACTAACATTGGATAACAGCCAGTCCTTTCTACCCCAGTTGAAACTTCCCAAAGTGTGGGAAGTGCTGTGCCCCAGTACATCTGCTCCAGTTTTCCTATCCAGTTGCACACAAAACCAGTTACTTCTGAAGAAGGCTCTCTTTTTACCCATATTCAAAATACATGAAATACATTTGAGGTTTGACACATTGTGTGGTTTCATTATGCATAAAAATGTCCAATTGGTTTTGTATCCTGCTAAAGTCATGGCCTTAGTGTCTCAAACCTGCTGACGGCTCCAGTGATGGAAAGTTAAAAACATTCCCAAACCCCCTTCTATCGCTCTGAGTGCTGTCATGTGCGCTCAGCAAGATGAAAGAGTATCTGAGTCAGACACAGACCTGATAACTTCCTGAGATACACAGACACATCTCAGAAAACGGATTTTACTGGCAAAAACTAAAGAGTTTTAAAAATGAATTAAAAAAAAATTATCTGCATTAGACATGCACATCAACTATCCTGCTCCATAACAACGCTCAGGCATCTACCAAATTAAACACGACTACTTACGTAGTGATCTTCTCAGTGTTCGATCATTTGAACATCCAAGCTTCAAGAACATTGTTATAAGAAGTGTCATAAATAAAAAGTACTACTTACACAGCATTTTACACCCTGGAACAGATTGAGCCTCTGTTGAAGTCTTAACTCTCCAATGAGAATGGAATTAGAGCCCATTTTACATGATGGAGAAAAGGAAGTTCGCCGGCATACATGACTGAAAGCTGCGGGAGGAATCCTGCCACTATGTTCAAGCAGAGCAGGGCAAAACAAAGATTCATTCCATTTCTCAGATACAGTGAGAGCTCAGCATGACTCTTAGCCTATTATATATGTTTTGCAGGTCAAAATTTTCAACCACATGATTTTGACTAGTGAAGAATGAAATACAACTAAAAATTTGTCTTTTCAGAAGACACCATTATATTTAAAAACAAATATGTTTTCAGTGCAATTTGATTATACAGTCCCAACAAATGTAAAACACACTTTTCTTTTTCACTGTCGTGGTTTTGGCTGGATTGGCCAATCAGAACGACAGATGGCCCTCGCCCCCCTTCCTCAGAGAGGGGAGGAAGAGATAAGGAGATTTACAAGTTTAGAAAAAGAACTAAACTACTTTAATGAAAATAATAATAAATAAGAAAATAGTAAATAATAATAATAGAATAAAATAAAATAAAATAAAAAAGTATACAATATATACAAAACCGTATCCAGCTCCCAGGATGACGATCGCGTCACCAGCAGACACAGGGAAAGTCCCAGACTGGAGTCAGCGACGGACAGGAGCTGAATTCCAGAACTAGAGTCAGGAATGCTCAGATCGGGATCAAAGGCAGATGAACAGACAGGGTCCTCCTCAGACATCGGCCATTGAAGAAAAAAACGAGCCAGAGCAGCCTTGCCCCTTTGATCCCTTAGCTTTTATACTGAGCGTGATGCAGATGGGATGGAATACCCTGTTGGTCAGTTTGGGGTCACCTGTCCCGTCCGCTCCTCCCTTCTACGCTTCTCCGCTTCCGACCCTCTAACGGGGCAAAAAGCGAAGTTAGCTGACCTTGGTTGTTATAGCAATAAGTCTAAGCAAAAGCCTCTGTGCACACCATTCCGTGGGATAATCAGGTCTTACCACGCTGAGAGCAAACAGTTTCTGAACAACATGCTGTTAATTTCAGACTTCAGTCAGTTAGAAGAGGCCCAGCTAAAAAGTAAAATTACAAATCAGAAAATTGGTTCTGTTTTACCCCAAACCAGGACATTCACTCATTCTCCTTTCCTGTCTCCTTCATAACTAGGGCCAGTATAAGTAGTTATTCCTAGATCTGAGAAGTAGAGCTCTTTCATTAATTTTATTGGTTTTGTAATTTTTCAGTTTAAACCACTTCTTTCCTGATTATTGAAAGAAACACAAGTGAGGATATTTTTTTGTAAAAAAAAATTATGCATTTAACAAAAAGAAGCTCAAAAGGAAAACACACGAAGCACTTTAAATGCAAATGATCTACAACTTGCATCCCATTCTGCAAATTTGCAAATAAAAGTTTAAAATCTCAACCAAAGAGCTTTGGTTTTGCTTGCAGCTAGCTCTGCTGGGCTTGTGCCCTTCTCACCCTGATCCCCTGCAGGGAACTGTAGGAAGCAGGATGCCCTGGGCTCTCCCTCCAGCCAGCAGGCGCTCCACAGCGGCAGAAGGTGGCCTGGGTCTGCGATCCCTTTGTGCCCGCCGTGCTGCGGAACAGCAGGGTCACTGCAATGACACGGCAGAGATGGTGTCTGAGCTCAAAACCAAACTCCTGCCCTTGCATGTCTTCAAGCCACACGCAGCAGCCCTTATCCCAGTAAGAATATACAGCCAGAATAGCCTCTCAGGTCTCGTCGGGATGTATATCTACCCGCTGTACAAGGCAAGATGGCACAAGAAGCATTGCACTATGAGATATCACATTATGTTCACTCTCTCTTCAGTGAACTGAACTGCAAATAAATGACTCGGGAACCAGCATGAAATGAGGACATATCACCAACGGGGTTTTATAAACATTATTTGTTAGAAGAAGTAACTCTGCTAACAATATACGACCCATGACTAATTTCAGGGGGTCAAGGTGATCTTTGCCCTCCACTGTGTAGAGTATTATTCTTCTCTAAAGAAGTTCAGAGGTTAATGAATAAAGTGTCAGCAAAGAAGAAATGAGACTAAGCAAGAAAATGCTCGTTCTTGGGCTCTGCTATAAATAATGCTCTCATTAAAATTCTGCCTTGGAAGAAAGGCAAGTCCATTAGTCTAGAAGCTAATTTTTACTGGCTCCTTAGATGTATGCGTATTAAAAATTCAGCTCTTATAATTGCCAGCCATCAACCACCTAGTCAGTGCTGTTCTTGGAGTTTTTAATTATTTACTTCATTTGCATAGACACTCCAATTTATGATCAACCATTTAGTTATCAAGGGACAGTTTTAGGAATTCCTCTTTTACATTTTTATTTATTCCTTTTGTATCCCTCGCAGGAGCGCTGAGAGGGCCTTGCCCAAGCTGCGTGGCAGCGGGACAGGCCCACCCCGGCCCTGCTGCCTCCGCCATGACGCGTGGCTGCTCTTCCGCACACCCTCTCTGCCAGGGCCTGGGCAACGTGTACGGACCGGCTACGTGGCATCCACTAAATGCCCGTATCCCACCTCGGAGTGCCACAGCAAGGTGTAAGGACAACCCTCCTACCCTAGACCTTAACCTCCTCTGCCTCCTCCTCAGCTGCTGCAGGCCCTTGCCCGGCACCTTGGCCTCCAAAGAGGAGGGAAGAGCTCACACCTGGGAATGTGCTGCCTCTTTGCTACCAGTGCTCCGGCGCTTTGCCCCAAAGTTTTCCTCTGGTTTTTCAGCTTGGGGCTGTTTTTCCCTCCTCCCACGACCTTGCTCTGTTGTCCGAGGATACCATTCCCGTGGAACCTACACCTCAACTCCAGTACCGCCCTTCCTCGTTACAAACAGGTCCCAGCCTTTTCTGTTTATACTTCTGAGCAGACTGTACACGCTTCTCCTCAAAATGCTGCCTGCCCAGCTCCATGGACACACAAAAAGGAGAGAAAATATAGGAAGATGCAGGCTTTGAAAAGAATGGGTTCTGCAGTCGCACAGGAGCGCGCCTGTCCCACGGCTCCCCCCAAGGCGCATGCTGCGGGCAGCCAGGCTGCACCACCGCCCCCGCGCCCTTCAGCTGGGCACCGTTTCCCCGGGCACCACCGGCCCAGAGACAGCAGCTAATCTCGAAAAGCCACCCGATTTTTTCATTCATCCTTAAAAACAACTAAATTATCGAATGACAGACGTGTTGTCTGTCTTCAGCGTTCAACAGCAGGCTCCAGCAACAATGGGAATGATTGATTTGTAATCCCTGGTATCATCGTGCTCCTCCCCGGGTACCATCTCTGACGGCATTTTGCAGACAGGATACCAGACAGCAAATGCGAAGGGAGCAAAGCAGCCTTGCCTGGCAGGAAGGGAATTGATTACCAATCCCTCTTTCTGCTAGGCAGAATTTCTTTGCTGCAATTCATACTTTTCAATGGGCTGTCTACAGACAGCCTCCAGATGGCTTTGGGGGGAAGCGAGGGCAATGACACTAGAGATTACAAATCAATCACTATTATAGAGCCTTTTATTTGGTAGAAGCTTCCGAGCAGAAAACAGATACCAAAAATATATAATACGTCCTGATTTTTTGTTTGCTGTTTCCTTTCCTTAAGCTCTTTTATGCCTTCTCTTCCTCCTGACACCACTGCTTTCTTTTCTGTCACTGCTTTTACTTCCATCTTTCTTAGTACATATTTCTCATTTATACTTGATTTTATCCTTCTGTCATCTTTCTCAGTGCTAACCTACTACACTATCCATAGCTACCTGATATGGAAGTAAAACATGATCTTTCTACGCTATGCTGTCATCCTCCCTTTCCTTCACACCCAGATCCCTCTTCTCAAAAAATGGGACAGTAACGCTGACAGAGAACAGAGCAAGGTCTACCTAATTTTTATTGTCTTGAAGCCACCTCATGTATCATTCTGAACACTTCTGCTCATAGCAGGATGTCGGGTTTAGTACAATAGGATCCACGCAATAATGAGAGAGGGTAACCGAGAGTCTGGCAAAAGATGATAGTAGCCCCTCAGCCGCAATATAAAACATCCAGAGAAAGCTCCCCCTGCGCCAGGGTACATCCCCACTGCTGGGCACTGGAGCCATGGCTGCCACAGGTGACACTTCTCATCGGTGCATTAGTTTTATAAGGGAGATCATGGATGGAGTCCAACCCCACCAGAAGAAAACAGAACACACAGTTATTCCAGAGCTTTCACACGAACACCCAGCACGCAGGTCTGATTTTCCTTGCTTTTATGCTTTCTTTCATGTTTTAATTCATGTCCTCTTATCAACAGAAGTGCTGTCAACTGGAACAAGCAAGGTAAGTATTGACAATATGTTTGTTGAGGGCAAATAAAGATTTTTTAAGCAATAAACCTGATTGAGATGCAGGTCAGTTTAAATAAATCAACTGACGTGCATTTGGTAAAATAAACACCAGAGGTGCTTAAAATCACCTTTTAAAAAGCTTTACCTTGCTGAGTCAAAACAACTTTCTGTCCTAAAATGTTAACAAGTTTAGATTTAAGTAGATTTTTAGAAACTGAAAGAGAGATCAAAATTGTCAAAGGAGAATATTTCAAAATTCTGGTGACGGTACAGTTTGGTTGCATCCATGTATTGATACATAGAAAGTTTTCAAACTATTGACTCTTCATGCTAATCCGAGTTGGAAGTTTTTTTTTAAAATCTCAGAAATGTGTTTGACTATTAAAAACCCACTTCCTCCCAGGAAGGATGTCACTTTATTGTTGCTCAGAGATCTCAAATTAGGATAGAAAACTTGTATACACCTCTCTCAGAACCAGCATTTCCCCTGCATGAAACACCCGTTATGGATTTCCAAGTACAGCAGCTATCGCAAGCGCCACTTCTGAGTTACGCCACCACTACCGTAAGATAGACGACACAACTCGGTTCCAGTCAGTCATGCTCTACCATCATCTGAATGACCACAGCCAGAGAGTAGCACTTTTGTAATAACACAAGAGCATAAAGCAGTGGGCTAAAGACTGCAGAGGAAACACTTCCCAGCAGTGTGTGAGGGTGCCATGAAAACAGCATGGCTTATACAGCAAAGAGTGAAGCTGAGATTTGATGTGTCCCGCTAAAGGAATCAACACCGTGTCCCCTCACAACTCATTCAGACTCCTGAGAAACACAGTGAGATGCCGGAGGATGTGGTTTTTTACTTAAGTTTGTTCCATTTTGGTATATCTCCAGTTGTCGAAGTCAAGAAATGAAAAGAAAAAAGTAATAATAATAAAAAAAGCCTGCATGACTCATTTCATGCATCTAATACAAGGCATAGGGATCCAAATTTCTATTTATGATAAATGTGTTGAGACTATCAATTCCAGTCAGACACGCTTGGGCTCCCCAAGTCTCCAGCAGCAGAGCAGCTCTTTTGCGCAGCCCGTGCCAGCACTGCAGGCGCCCAGGTCTGTGCTCTGCCCACCGCAGAAGCCCTTTTGGGGTGACTGGCACTGAGACCTTCCTGCTCCTTTCCCAGGGGATGAAGGAAATTTTTACTGGGATGCTACCTAGCACATAAAAGAAGCTTGTAAAATAAAGATGTTTCCGCAAAAATATTTGTGTCAATCCGCATTTTATGATTCAATTCTTGTTCATCAGATAATTTTCAAACAACGTTAAGAGAGATTTTGTGTTTAGGTTTGTAACACATCCTTAATCTCTATCATTATTTGGAAAGCTATATACAACAATAATTGTGTTTACTCTATTGATTCAACTATTGGAAATCTTGAGATTCTGACAAAATATTTCTTTTATGATGATATTTCTGACAGTACAATATTGCTGAAAATAAATAGCAGGCAATTATTTTAACACACTCTTACTGCATGTTACTTTAGTTGTTCTAAATTGCTAAATACAGAACCAATTTATCTAAACAGAATTATTTAATACCAGTATGGATTAGCATTATATAGTCAGGTGGGCAGAAACTATGGATAGAACGCACAAGTCTTTTTCCGGTTCTTATCTTAAATTAAGAAGAGGGCTGCTGTAGAACAAGTCAAAACATTGGATTTATACCAGAAAGAATGTCCTCCATAATCTCTGGTAATTTGGTGATGCTCATAGAGCAATTTGGTGATATTCAGAAAGCTTATATTATTAGACACTACTGGCAACCCAAGCTGCCTGCACCTGAAGGCTCGATCATTTCCTCTAAGCTCATATGCACAAGGGAAGAAGATTTATAGAAAAAGAAAACAATTTTTTGTGGTTTTTTTTTTGTCTGCAAATGCTGGCAGTAAGCCACTGTTTTCTGAATCTGTAATTTTTATGCCTCTATGTTAGGCAGATGTTTATCTAAATCATTTAAATCTCTGTCTTTTCTGTTTTAGACACATTTAGTATTAAGGGATGCTCCCTGAGTAACACCATACATTAAAAGTTAATTAAGAGGAAGTTAAAGGAGAAGGAAAGTAATTACTTTTTTCATACCCCCAACAGACATTTATTTCACTTTGGCAGGTTAAAAATGAGAAAATTTGGAATAAAGGTGTGAAAACTGGCAATACATTTTTTAGGGAAAAGCTTTATGATCCATTTCCTTACATGCTAATTAGGAAATGCAATCCACTTGCTAACATTGAGTGAGACTAGTAAGTAATAGAAGTTGCTTCATTAATTTGTTTAATAACAAAACTTTTCAAAAGTGGCACATCTAATTCAAACAGCAGGCAGTTACGGGCTGTCATCACAAAGCAAACCCATTTTTGAACGTTACACTAGCAGACACTTTTCTGGTTTTTTAGTTATTATGATGCATCAAAAATAATGTCTTTATCATTTTAGGTTTAATACAACTATTTACTCTTGACTATTTATTAATGTTTCTGAGAGAGCAAAATAGATCTAGAAAAATGTTTGCGCACATACTCCCCCACGCTCCTAGACACACACTTTTTCATTTGCAGGTATGTGTTCAACAAATGTTTAACTCTCATTTATAGCAAGCCACACTCCACTGAAAACACTAGGATCTAAATTAAAAATAAAATCTTGATATAGATATGTGCATTTTTTCCTCCAGAGAAAGAGCAGTTTCTGGNAAAGGAAAAAAAAAAAAAATCAGTCTTAGCCACAGCAAAGCTGCTCTATTTAAAGTAGGACAATTATTCTTCTAAAATAAAGCCCTCAAGCTCCAAAGATGTTATGTGCCCTGATGTCAGGTCTGAGAAAGACTGCACGGGAGAGGAGTGCACGCGTGCCCTTAAGGTTGATGAGCTGCAGGGTGTCCTCAGCCAGCCCCAGAAAGGCAGTCCCCCGTGGGGGAATGTCAGCCCTCTCCCTGCCTACGCTCAATTGAGTCCAGCTGAACTTCATCATCATGGGTCGTGTCTGCTGCTGTCGGTGGCGGGGGGGGCATTCGAGACATGAGGCTCTGCATTATTCAGAGAGGAACTGACAGAGGGCTAATTTTTAATAACATGATTAAAAGGGAACCAAAAATGGGAATATTCTGCAAATCCATAGCAGATCTTGCAAAATCCATTCTCCAGATTTGGAAAGGAAAGATTTTAGAAGGAGTCAAATGCACAAAAAAACTCCACCCCAAACCAAAATTACTCTCAAGCATGTTACACAGTTTTGCCCAGGATAAAACTGTGGGCTTGTTTTGTTTTTTTTCCTCAAAGCATCTTCCATTTCCTACCCTATTTCCTATGAACTTGACGTTTTTTGAAATTAAAATAATACTAATTACAAATAAGACTGAAGCCTATTAACACTTGTGAAAAATAAAATACTTCAGCCCCAAGTTTCTTATGTGAAAAGGTCTGACGTAACTGGCTGCCCGTGGCTTAGACAGGAATGCTCTTTGCTGGGTAAAAAACTGGCTGGAGGGCCGGGCCCAGAGAGCGATGGTGAATGGGGTTAAATCCAGTTGGCGGCCGGTCACGAGCGGTGTTCCCCAGGGCTCGGTACTGGGGCTGGTTCTCCTGAATATCTTTATCAACAACCTGGACAAGGGGATCAAGTGCGCCCTCAGTCAGTTTGCAGGTGACACCAAGTTGGGTGGAGTGTTGATCTGCTGGAGGGTAGGATCTCTCTACAGAGGGATCGGGACAGGCTGGATCCATGGGCTGAGGCCAATGACATGAGGTTCAACAAGGCCAAGTGCCGGGTCCTGCACTTGGGTCACAACAACCCCATGAACGCTACAGGGTTGCTTTTGCATAAACCTAGCATAAAATGGGAGAGATATAAATAAAAAGTAGGACTCTGGCACAGTCACATCAGCATACATCACCAGGCACCTCCTTTCCTGTGAGCTTTTCACAGTGGAAAGTTGGACCATTGATATTTATTCTAGTCACCAACAGGGGAAGATTATGTACAAAGGCTTTGTCATATTGCTAAATTTTTGCTTCTCGCCTATCAGTTTTGTCCCAGTGTTTCCAATCTGCGTGTGATAAATGTCTTCTTTCTGAAAGATTATTGCTTCTTTATAAAACATTTTTGAGGAGAGAGAGAGGGGAAAGAAACAATCAGCTTAGTAAGGGACTGGCATGTAAAATACTATCATTTGCAAAACACTGGCCTGAAACGCACTTGGAGGCAGAAAAGCTGGGCTTGAGCCACAAAAGAGGAAAACCAGGAATGCAATAATCACATATTTATTTTTAGAGAAAATGAAAAGTTAAATAAACTGTAAAACCAGTGTTTACCGGTAAATCCTTTTTGTCCTGAAAATCACGCTGAGTGATGCAGGAACAGTCAGTTCTCAGGGGATCAACTGGTGGTACCTTTTTGGCAGCGTCTCGTTCCTCCTGTGTTGGTGCCAGGACACTTTAGGTTCTGAAACAATTAATTTTAGTAGTGCTGCAGCAAACTATTGCCAGACATCTGAACTTGAGAGACAACGATGCTGCTGCTGAAGCTTGTTTTTCTGTCCTAGCTCTGAAATCACCTCATAATCAAGAGGGTCTCTGCGACTGCACTCCTGAAAAGAAGCTGACAGACCTCAGCCTGCCAGGGAAGCAGAATGCAAAGCATCCAAACATACCATTTGTGAAGGGATTAGTGCACTCACCATTGCATTTGGCATGGGATAACGTATGTGACTGGGATTTATGGTAGGGATGAGGAATTACGTGATGACTGCTTTGATAAATATGCATCTGTGAGGTATACCTAATTGTTCTAAGAAAACAAAGGAGACACCATTAAACACAGGAGGAGAAAACACACAGAGGAAATTCTGTAAGCGATCCCAGGGCACTCTGAGGAGAAGCCTGCCTCCAGGTGAAGAGCCTGGGCAAATGTTATGATGCAAAAAAACCTGGCTGTTAACTAGAATGACACAGCAATTCACACCACTGACTGGAATACCGTCCTGTTGTTAGGAAAGGCCAATCTGGCACGGTGATGGAGACAGATCTCTTTTCATTGCTTCACAGAAATTACAGCATGTAATTAGCATTGTATTCGTTGCTGCTGAGTGGGGACGCTTGGGGTTCTCAGGATAGCAGAACAGACAGTTCTCCACAAAGTAAGTCACTACTAGGTTTGACAATTTCACAATTACACCACCGTCACGTTACCTCGTCTGCAAGACAACAAAAGAACATGCACTCCTATTTCTGTAGGCAATACGAAATCCCGTCAGGGTAGTCTACTGGAGCAATTTTAAATAGAACTGTACAACAGAAATTAGGTGCTGCCTCATTACTTCTCCTCTCCAATAGCCCATGCTAATGTCTTCCGATGTCCACATCAATATTGCACAACAACTGAAGCTCCTTCTCAGGACAACTGATGTATATTTTTAATTCCATCTCCACCATTTTACCAACCGGGTCTAGATCTCGTTTGTATCAAATTAATCCTTTCTACAGAATAACCCAAAAGACACAAGTGGAGAAAAAGATTCCAGAAAGAGAGAATTGAATATGTTCATATTTTAGGACCATATTTAGGATTTAGCTGAATCATCTTTAGATTATTAGTACAGCACACTGAGATGGCAAGACTCTTGCTTTTTAACGTGTTTTTTTCTCACTCTGTGCTGCAGTCTACATCAACAAGAAAGGATGAAAAGGGAGATGGAAAAGAGGTGCAGTGACATGCCTGCTACTCATAAGCAAATTCCTGGCTGCGTGAGGAAGAGAAGAAGCACTTCCCAAATTTCATATCACTTTCATATTAGACCAACCACGCAACCTCTTACCATAAAATGTCCTCAAATATTTACCATGCTTATAAATGTGGAAGCTGAATTAAATTATAATCAAAGAGTTGCATTTTGGCCTTGGACCATAAAATGTGAACAACACCTCTCCGTGCTGTTGTCTTGGGGGTATCAGAGCACAAAATTGTTTCAAATTTGTGTCTGCCTGGCAGTTCTCTGTCATTAAATATGTACTACAAAAAACCTATCATATGGAAAATGGTCAAAGTGCGAATTGCCACTGCAAACTTCCACTACCCATTGACGCTGCATGGGCATTCTACTCAAAACCAATTTGACAGTCTACAGCTTTTCCTTCAAAACTAGGACCCTCAACTATTTTGCAGATGACACTTCAAATTGACTACTTAAGCTTTCTTGAAGCACCAAGAAAATATTTTAAGTAAATATCTTCCAAGATCTGAAATTCCAGCTTTTTGAACACGCAGCTGAAGTCATCCCAAAGGTCTCCCTGCTTTTCAGTTCAAGCCGTTTCCCAGACAATATCTCTTTTGCTATTATGAAATGGACGTGTGAGTGGGAAGTCTAAAGAAGTCACCCACTGAGGCTGCGGGGAACCGGAAGGGGAATCAATCCACACAGAAGCAGTAGGGGTTAGAAGGGACTAATCTATACAAAGAAACAGACTGATTCACCACCACCATTTTGATTCAGTAGTTACCAAACTGGAAAGCTATTTATTGAAAATATATTACTCATCTCACAATGTTTTTGTTAGTAGAAAGGAAATTGATTTGTAAGGTTTGGGGTTTATTTGGTTTTTAATAGATCTTTTTGAGAACGCGTAGCCACAATCACCATTGTCATCAGACTTCTGAAACATAAGTTCTTACAGCTACACCTGGGGAAGGGATAGTGGAATGTGTGGTTTGATATATAGCAGCTCATGTCTGGACTACAGAGTCTAGCATAATCTTTTAATTTAAAAAGACATCATAGCGTATTTTGTGTAGACAAGTGTGTCCAGACGCCTTACTCCAACCTGACAGAATGGCAGCTCTGTACTTAGTAGCACATAGAAACGGCTCATGGGGAAGCCAGATAAAAGGAAAGATAACAACCTACCCACTCCTTTGCTTCAGCATAACATGGTAGAGCATTGTAGGCATGCAGGGGGAGAGGCAGACCTGCTGACACACTAAAAGGACCTTTCATGAAAAGTTCATGTCTATAATCTGCTTTCCTCAATTAATATGTGAGGAAAGACGATTCCACAATTAATTGTGGAAAGGAAAAACAGCATTTAAGATGCAACACCTTTAACTTAACAGACTAACAGGTTTATCTATTTCTCACACAACCTGAACAGCATAGTAATTTTTTCCCCCCACTGCCTCATCAAGAACAGGATTTGGTTCTGAGCAAATGTGTTGAAGCAGAATCTAACGGTCACAAGCACGACAATTACTACCCAGAGACAGCGTTTACAGTTGCTGTACACAGTAACTATTCATGGGAGCTCAGTTCCCCAAATGTCTATAAAGCGCACAATATTAGACGAGTCCGAGATACGCCTGAGAGATATATCTTTGATGTACATGCTTATCTGAATTCTGTCTCCCATGGTTTAACGAATTTCCCTGTGCACAGGAATACACATGTTCTACAGGAACAGGAGGTGCTGACTACGGCAGGCCTTTGCTTAGCAAATTTCCAAGTCCATGCTTCAAAATTTGGCTTAGTTTCCACTTAGCTTGCACGTGCAAGCCGTATGGTGATACTAAACTACATTTATAACAGGCTCCAGAACAGGCTGTCTTCATACCTATGAACTATTGCACCAATTAGCTGCTTTTGCAGTGATATGTAACCTAGATGTTTTATACAGAAAGATCTGTGGCACGGGGTAAAGTATTTGTAATAGAGCTTTCATCTCAAATGTGATTCCTTCTCTGGCTTGTCAGGACATGATAGCTAAAACTCAGAGATGATGGGAAAGCTGTGACTGATTTTACTTCATATAGCATTATGAGCACCTTGTGAAAAGCCCGCAGTACGGAATACAATCAGTATGAAACTCAGTAGCTCTCCATTCAGGGGAAGGCAAGCAGTGCCTGGCTGCGTACCTTGCTTACAAGTGACTATTTTTGGCTTGTCGATCCCAAACTTTCTAGCAGTTCTTCTACTGTCCTCCATGTCACCTCTCACATCTGCTCTGTCAAAGGCGACAGTGCTAAGTGGTCTTCTGAAAGTTTTCTGGGAAACACCTTTGTGCTTTCCTCACTGCTACCTTTCACACCTATGAACATCCATGAATCGACTTGGCTGACCTCTCAGAATTTCCCCAGGCCGTGTGCCTTCTACTGCCCTTCACACAACGGAAGCCTGGGCTGGGAAGAGAGGCGTTAATATAATACCAACTAAGTAAATTTAGCTATTATTTTTAATCATTTAGGTATTTTGTGGCCAGTAGTAATCTGGTAGGAACATTATTACACACACACACACTAAATTGCTTTTTTACTAATGACTCATTTGTTTTATACTTGCCTTTTTCAAAAAGCTATTAGGTTGAAAATGACCTTTTGAAGATTGTACTTGTGGACCGATCTTTTCATTTTTAATTACTTTCTTTGCTTTAATTGTTACATTAGGAACTATTAAGAAAGCACCAGCTTCATAATCAATAATTTAATTAGAGTTTTAGGACCAAGAAGTCAATGCAAATGTTATTCTGTTGTCAGGCCTTTCCCAAAGCCTTTGAAAGAACTTTACTCCCATTTTGTTTCAAAGTGACATTGGCGACATAAAAATTAAATTAATACTTACTGCAATATATCATGCACACACATTATAGATATACACAGGCAGCTGGTAAGAGGTTCAGGTTCAGGTCAATCTATCTACTGCCCAGACAGGAATACAGCCTGCTTCTCTGACTTCATTTCTAAATAATCAGCGACACAGGCAAATGCCATTACACTGCACACTCCGACACAACCCACTCCCTGTACGGCACGCCAGGAGCCACGCTATCTAAGTGTTTACTGAAATCTATAGCCAGACTTTTCCCCTGGCGAGAACTTCAAATATTTTAAATTGATCTATTTATAGGTCTCTAATTACTACTAATATTCTAAGATAACCAGCAGCAACTGAAAACTGATCCACTCTAATTTTACATCTGATGAAATCTGATTCAATCAGTAGGGAATTAATACCCTCCTGCACTCCACTGTTGCCTCTCTGCCTGCCCTCGCAAGTTTACAACACTTCGGCATCAGTGATACGTCACAGGGAGCTGCCAGTGGAACTGTGAATTGCGCGGCCTGCTGCCTGGAACACGGATGTCCCTCATTTGTAATTACGGGCCCGTGTTTCAATGACTGCATCACTCCAAAATGCCTTCCCCAGAAGCAACCCCCCAGCTGGTAACGCGTGAGTAAATAGAAACTGGTGCACTGGCACACACAGGGCCAAAACACCTCCCCACCAAGGCCAGGTTGGACGGGGCTTGGAGCAGCCTGGGCTGGTGGGAGGTGTCCCTGCCCAGGGCAGGGAGGGTAGAACTAGATGATCTTTAAGATCCGTTCCAACCCAAACCATTCTGTGATTCTATCACCCGTCGTTAGATTAGGGGGGAACCATCCTGGGGAACGTGAGGGAAACACGGCACCTGGATGAACGAGATCCTTGAACCAGAAAAGAAGCTTTAGTGAAAGGCACAAAACCCTGCAGAGCGGAAGGGGGCTGCAGTGACCTGCTAGGAGCGAGGTGGGCAATCCAGCACGCCGGGAGGTTTACGAGCTTGGCAGCAAAGAGGAGTTGAAAGGCAGGTACACCTATAGCTTGCTAGGGAAGGATCAGAGAACTTCTCCGACCATGGAAAAGGCAATAATACAAGAAAGGAGCCAAGACTCGCTCTAAGACACACAGCAAGTTAAGACCAGGCCAGGCTGCGCTGCAGAAGCTTTGCCTGAAGGATGCAATGGCACTTCTAGCTACAGGAGGAAGCTCAGGCCAAGCCCCTGGGGAAACCACGACTGTACAGGAACAGAAGGAACAGGATGCTCCCTTCTCTAGTAGCAGTTTAAATGACTGTGAACACCATGATGAGAAGGTGTCACTTTAATCTAACTAACTACATCATTGCCAACATAAAGCCACTTCTACATTTCACGTGAATTAGGAATCAAGCTGGATATTAAGCTTTAACATACATAACCGTCTTGTCTTCTAAAAGACTTCTCCTTGAAATGAAGTAAGAATGTAGCTTTTCTACGTTGTGGACAAGGCAGAGAAAGACAAGGTGTTAAAAGGGGCTGCCTTCCTGCTGCCAAAAGGACTCTGACGTCCAGTGGACGGGCCCAGGCATGTCAATGAACAGGAACAGCTTAATAAAACAATAATTATAACCTCTTAAGAGCCACTAATTCACCTGGAGCTTTGCAGAACAAGGTAGCTTGTCCGACCTAAAATGTTTAGAGTCTAATTTAAACCTAGTTTAACAGGCAAAAAAGCCCGTGAGATCAACTGATTATGCAATTTATTAAACTTTGGATTTAATGGTTTGATTTGGGAGCGAAGTCAGGAAGGCAGGGAAAAGGAGGGACAAGTCAGTAATGACAGGCCAAATGAGAGACAGAGACAGTTCCAGTCTCAGGGTTATTCTCGGAGCAGCAGTCAAACACGGTTAGAAGGGCAATGGTTTTCCTGCCTCTCGGGAATAAAAAAACCACACAGCAACACAAGAACATAGGATACTTTCTTGCTTGCATCTGGGTCAACTGATCCAAATTGCAGAGTTATATGCTCATTATTTGAAATATTTTATTTCAATCCACATTTTTCCACAGAAGTTGTTTTGGAGGAAAGTCACAATGTTGCATTTTTAAAAATGACAGTGACCATATCAGCTTTTTTCACAATTATTTTTCAGTACCAGAAAGAAATTAAGAAATTTTTCCTCAGCCATATTTTTGTTTTTGAAAAAATTGGCACAGAGTCTCTAGGAAAATGTCCCAAACAGATTTAACATAAACCTCTTCAAGTTTTACTTTTGTCTTTCGTCATATTACTTCTTGGAGAAAACATAATCCTTATTCATAGCTATTTGTTCTTGATTTCATATTTTACTGTGACATATAAATTCCTTTTCACATTAAGACAGGGAGTTTTAAAATATGAACCCATTACTTCCAAATACATAGAACAGAATCAGGAACACATAATTTGTTACACTTCATGCCCGAAACTGGACTTATCCTTGCATGTCCCTTATTTGCAGCAGAATAATTCAATTACACTAAGAGATTCGAAGTTTGCATGGAAGAACTTTTATTCTCCAATAGTGACAACTTCAATCTTTGACCTACTTTTGAAGAGGATTGACTTGAACCATAAACTGCCTGTCAAAGAGTTTTTTAAATGACCCATCCTGTCTATCCATTCAGCTCTTGAATTCAGTCCTCGGAAGTTCAAAAGGGTTCAAATAAAACTGACAAATCCAATACCCTGAGGATATTCTGACTGATAATTTTGCGTCTACGGTGTTTACTCAGGGATAAATCAACGGGACTGGGCCAAAAAATGTGAAGACAACCAGAGATCGGCTTTCAAATAACTCCCTTTGGCTGCTCTCGGCCTGTCTCGTATGCCCGGTCCTTTAACGCTCTGACAGTTTTCCTGAATTTGCCTCGTGAATGCCCACTCCAAATGAACTTGGGCATAAAAGCCCCCCCCACAGATAAGCAGCATCCCTACAAAGATCTGGGAGTTCCCACATACTCTAAAACTACTGACAAAAAGGTTCTGACAAAATCCATGTTGAAAACCAAGTAGTCTAAAAGATAATTTACATTTCACCGGAAGAAACAAAAAGAGAACAGTTACTTTACGGAATTACTAATTTGAAAATTACTAAATTCTGACAAAATCAACACTGAAAAATAGGTGGCCTAAAAGATCGTTTCATTAGAAGGAAAAAAGGTTACCCAAGGAAATTACTATTTTGGAACAATTCCACCGAATTCAATCAAGTAAGAGCTAACTAGCTTTCAGGTACAATGCAGTTGTCACCGGAACCACAGTAGGGTTGTCCCATGCCATAGACATCACTCAGTGGGGAATGATGGCCTGTGTTGTGAAGGAAAAAACTGCAAGACTGGAGCTTAGGTCAGCATCGTTGTAATTATTCTACATCCATATGAAACACATAAACAGCTAAGCCCTCATCATTAAAACGCCGCACCACAGCTGGCAACCTTAGCAGAGAGATGAAAATCTGGTGTTCCTAAGTATTTTTTCTCTGGTAGGACACAGTGTGAAAAGCCCTTTTAAATAGACACTGTCCTTAAACGATCTGTATGCCGTAAATGCAAATTCTTGGGGATTTACTCTGCTATTTCTTTGAACTCACAGACAGATCATTTCAGGATCTAAAAGTCTGTGGGGCAGATCATGAAAAGCCGAGTAAGAGAAGTCCCAGGCGGTATCTCACCCCCACCACCTGTAACCATTCTGCAGAACAAGGGTGGTGGGGCTGCTGTGGGCCACGGGAAAAATGGTGCCTGACAGGAGGGCTGGGCACCCACTGCCACTTCTCCTACCAGATGGGGCATTCGTTTGAGTTTCCCTGCTGTTGCCCAGAGACCTGATTGCACGGAAACTTAAACTCTGTCAAACCTTGGCTAACGTTCAAAAGCCATTAGCAGAAAATGATAAGCAGACACCATGAGTACAGAAGCCTCAATTTATTAGGAAATAACGCTGTAGAGCGGGCTGTACATAAGACTCTTTTTTATCCAATGTCACATTTAAAGAAAAAAACCCTGCCCTAAAGGAACACCCAGCTGCCTCTCATTTTTTCCACTGACTACTACTTCCTAATGTCTTTCTCTCAGTGTAACGTGGCACTAGAGGTCCAGCCTGCCCTACTGTACAAAACGTGGCTGTACCACACTCATGAACCATTCCCAGGGGCTAAGAGAGAACCAATTTCTTCACACGCATGAAGAGATACGTCTGCATGAGCACAGGAGGAGGCTCTGCCTGGATTACCACTAGCTTCCATCGCTTTGGGGTAGGTGGAAACTTCAGAGCAGTCTTTGAGGAATATGATGGCCACAGCCAGGTTCTGGCTCGATGAGAATAAGTTATCTATTTGCTGCTGTTAAGGCAGGATTTTGGGCAATCTCATTCTGTTTTTCCTTTTTCCTCTGAGATTGGTGCCTGCATTATTCATCAAAGACCACACTACCTCAGAGCTTCTAACTTTTGATTGTGCTGTACAGCCCACAAATTACTGTCAAGGATAAAATTTGATGCACAGAGCTAGAACTTGTGTCTGGTCACTGTTCAGCTGTGCTGTCTTCGCCTATTTAAGTCATCTTTGACCCAAACAGTAAAAAGCTGACATGCCTGATGCCTTCCTGTCTGGATGTCAGGGATATTGTGGGGTGGGAATGGCATCCTTTCATTTGTGTTATATGCCAGCAGTCATCTACAAAAGGAATGCAGAAAAATAGGGCTCATCTTAAATCACTAGGCAACATGGCATAAAGTCAGGAATATATCCTGGATAATTAAAAAATTAAACTACACGCACTTGGACATCAGTGATCAGTAAAGACCAAAGCGGACAACAACTATCAAACAATATCTCAAATACTTAGTATTTCACAAAATCAAATAGAAAAACAGAGCATTTTATGAATCTAACTTTTTACAGAGCTATGTGTGCGCTGAACTTTATTCATAAGAATAGTATCACTGATGTGAACGGGACTGTCCAGTTAAGTAGACACAGAAGTCTTCCCAAGTCTTTGTCGGACACATTCCTTAGGGCATTGCTACTCAATGCTGACTTCTAAATGACAGTCACTGCCCAACTTTTTGAAAAATGAAATGTCCAGTTATAGAACCTGACATTTCAAAAATCAGAAAGCAGATGATATAGTTACTAAATCAATAAATTTCAAACATGTAGAATGAAAAAAGTGAGTACTTTTTTCCTCTATTTAATTATTTAAGTGTATAAATATTTGGCATTTTATCTGAGAAAGAGCAAAGATTCAGCTTGGCTCAAATGTTATCCAGACAAATCTGACTAGCCCCAAGAAATTTCTCCTCAGAACGTGGGGGTTGCAGATGAGTGGCAGACCGCTTATCTTGAGAATTAACCCAGGCAGGTGAACTTGTACTCTTGGGGTCTTATGTTCTTTTGCACGTCTCGCATTTATCATTGGACACACTTTGCAATTCATGAGTAGAGATGCTCACTCTGATGTGTCAGCGAGAAAATATTCTAGTGAAAAGCCAGAATATGCTTGTCTTTCTATGAAACTGGCACAAAGAGAAATCAATTCTGCAGTTTATCTTGGCACGAGAGCCATCAGCTTTACTGGCAAGAAATTCCTACCGATGAATTGCAGCCTCAGTCTCATACATCTTATCTACCGGGAGTCTAGCATGGCATGAGGATGGTTCCCATCCAAATCCAACACCAACTCCATATTTTCTCCTAGAATGTTTTGAAAGAGCCATAATCATCTAAATACTATTCATCCTTCTGTGTTCTCATTTCCCTATAGGCAACATATATCTTAGTTTTAAAATTACAGCCAATGTGCTGTAGATCTTTTGAACCACTAGATCTGACCCTATGTTATCCCAAAAAGAAGAAGGGGGGGAAAAAAAAAAAGAAAAAAAAGTAATGTCATGTGTTTCAAAAGCCTGAAGGCTGCATTATAGCTTCAGCTTAGTAATTGCAAAGATTTATGTTCCATTGTGCCCCAAATCCAGAGCTCATTGTCCATTCAACTTGCACTGCTTTGACTTACCGTTCTCTGCAGCATTATCTTTAATAATAAAGAGCTCACTAAAGTTAATGATTGAAGAGCAAGATGTGATTAATAATATGAATCTAATTTATGAGAAAACAAACTGGAGTATGATTTTCATGTTTCATTAAAATTATCTTAAATGTACTCCTTAATGCTAATTGATCTTACAGAGGTGAGAAAGTATTCTGTTCCAAATTAATGGGAGAAAATCATTCATCTTCTTTCTGGAGGGAACATTTAATATCATTCAGTATTCAGAGGGAGATAGCATCTCTACAGTGATTTCAGCACTTGAAGTGATGCTTCAATGTGAGCACATATCTGAAATCTGCAAGATTTCCCACTGAATAGGGAAACAATTCAACGAATAAATACACAACCAAATGACATATAAAATGTTTTTTTGTCATAAAAGATCTTTCCTATCTTCACAAAATTACCACAAGCTGAAAAACAGTGCCAGTGTACAAATACTGAGTAGGCTTTGTCCATCAGTTTATCAAAGAAAAACTCTTTTATAATTCTGTTAATTTCCTATGAACAGATTACCGAGACATTTGCAAGAGAAAGTCCCTTGCAGGATTTAGTGAAAACAAAACAAAGCAGAAATCTATTTTTCCATTGAGTTTTTCACTTTTGTTTGTATTTCAATATTTGTTTCTCGTTTTGAATTATTCGTATTTGGATATCAAATATTCTTACAAACCAACACATTTAAGAATAATGAGTCTTGACTGGCTTCATTTAAACTTGTTTTGCTTTACGCCCGGGATTATTATTAAATGACCTTCTATTCAGTCTGTGTCTATGATCCATAAATAGAAATTGCCTAATGAGCACCTCAAATATTCCACTGTCATTTTCATGTCAGTTTTTCTTATCCTGTGTTTGTGTAGCTCTGATGACAACACCTATCAATACAAAGCAATAGCTCTTTGCCCCCTTCCTCTCAAATCCCTTCCATGAATAGAACCTTGTCTAATCTGTGCTGGAATCTTGTATCTTTACGCTGTCTGAGAAATGCAAAGTGACCATAATACCAACTGAAGTAGCAACTGGAGATTTTCAAAAGTTGCTCTATGAGAAATACCACAACAGCAGCGATAATTACTGAATTTTCTGATGAGAGAGAAAGAAAATCCTCTTGCATTGTTCTCGCATTCTACTTGAGCAGGATTTACACATTTGGTCCGCAAAGCAGCAGGGACAAATACATTCTCCAATGTACTAAATCCATTTATACCTATACCAAAGAATGAAGGTAGAAAAAAATAACGGAAGAGATGCAGAGTTTCTGATGCTACCTACAGCGACGTGTTAAGGAGAAAATAATACGCATTCCATGAGAAATCAGCAGTAAGTTCTGGGGCTGGGGGAAGAATAAATATATTAGACTTCTATGCAGCCTGTGTTTCTCCTGTGGCATCTTCCCCCATTCCTTTTGTATGTAACTTAAAGCACATGCCAGCACTTACAGAAGCCCAACAAAACTGACCTTGAGTCGCTCTATCTATTGAACTGACACAGCACAGTGTGCAGCAATGCAGTCTTCCAGCCCCAGACCATCAGTTGCTAAAACCACCACCTAATTAAGTCTACCTGTTAGTCAGTGATCTGGTGCACGTCCATTTGTCGTACCATGAGGATTCAGTCATTTCAGATATCAAGGAAATATTATATGGTGACATTTTTGGTCAGAAGATAATAGCTATGTTAGTGAATATTCTATTGCCACATCACCCTTACTTTCTATTTTGATTTTACACTGGTTTTTCTCACACCATACATGCCACCACTTTGCTTGAATTCAAGAAAGACCAAGGAAAAGACTGCTTACCATTCAGAGAGAGAAAGTCTTGTCAGCAGAGCTAGTGAGAACAGTGTTGGAGAACGCAAGAAACTCAATGCTATTGACTGAATCTTTATGGCCACACATCGTGTATCTGCATCTCACACTGCAAAAGAAAATCACAGAAATACAGCACTTGCCATTCAGGTAATAAGAACAAGACAAAAGTTTAGGTAAATTAGTTGTGCGTTTCATGTATCTTTCCCAGCTACTCTTTAGAAAAAATGAACATTGACAGCTATTCGTCACTCAAGCACTACACCGTGGAGAAAAGGAGAAAATAAAAAAAAAACCAAAACAACAAAGCAGCTGGCATTTGCTTCCCAGTAATGAAGGCCATAGTGGAACGGCAAAAAGAAATGGAGAAGCAGGTTTTAAAAGACTGAATTGTAAGGAGCAGCAATGAAAGCACCACTTTGTTTCCTGGGTGCATCCTCAAAAGCCTTGTTGATGTAGAATTTAAAAGGAACATGGATGAAAAGGTAGGATAGGGACAGCACCATTTCCTTCTTGCTTACAAAGGGTCGAAGAAATCTATAGCACCATGCCAACGTGCACCTTGAAGAAAGTCAGAGAGTGCTGGCAGCCTGACATTCTTCTCAAGGTCTGCAGAAAGACTTACAGAAACTAAGAGATGTCTGGAAGTTCTTCACTGAGGGTGAATTCTTGTCACTGTGGACACCCAAAAGGCCTTTTCCCTGAAGAAGGTCTCTTACTAGCCCCTAGCCATTATAAGCTGTAAGTTCTTAAAGCAGATGTGAGGAAACAGAGGTGAACCCCAGGCACCAAGGTCTTTACCATGAACTGACCAAAGCTCAGATGGAATTACACTGTGACATGGTTCTGGAAGTGCTTTCAATGCTGAAGACTTCCAACTATCCCACCTTCTCCCAGCTGATCGGCTATGAAGTAATACCTTAAAGATATTTGTTTTATTTTCTTATTTTTTAATGAGTTAATTTCTGAGACAACACTATTGATCCTTCTCAGTTCAGGGTATCAACCTGATACAGAATGGAACACAAGACAGAAGCTTTTCCCATTGTAAGGAATAGAGACACAACCACTATGACACTGCTGTAGAGAATCAGTTCTCTCACAAAACAGCCTGAAGTTGGCTATATAGCTACGATCTTACAAAAGCTTTTTGGCTTTTGTTTTGTTTTCTGCATGCGCACCAGAGAATAACGTTCCTTAAACTGGAGTCCAGGAGAAGAGGAGGAAGAGCCCACGGATGCCTCACCAGGACCACACAGAAGGTAACGCACAAATCTGGGATTACTCAAACGGAACAGAACGGCAACGGCTTAACTCCCACACAAGCATGTCAAGAGGGGAGACAATTGAAATGAACGAGCATTCACCACTCATTAGGGCTGTATACAAGAGTCACCCATGCTGATACGGCTTTCAGCCTGTGATTTCTTTAGATATCCGCGAGACTTCATGAATCTGCAGTGTTTGTGTTGTTATATCCTGTGAAAACATTCAGGCAGGCGAGCATACTATGGAAAAACCTAATCAATGTAAAGTCAGTAGCAGTTCTAGCCTCTTTGTTCACCTGAGTCAAAAATAGTATGAAAAAATAAAAGCCAACAACTCAACATAAATTATTACAGCTTTCAGTGACAGCTCAGAATTTTATTCCCTGCTCATGTGATTCTGACAGTAGAAACACACCCCCCCTGAGCTGGCTGCTGAATATATCATTGGGGCTTGCAAATTAGATTACCGGGTGGCTCTTAACTGAGAAATTTCTTACAATATTTATTAAGGAAGCTGTCAGCAGGGGGAATTAAAGATGTGATTTTTTTTTTTCCTTTTCTTCCTGCCTGTATGTCACCAGAAGACTCTCAGAGCTCTTGCAGGTTTTGTATCAACTGCACAGATCAGTATCTGCAGATCAGATACAAGCCAGCAGAGGCAGAGGGGTTTGATGGACACTACCCTTGATCACTGATCTAACAAAGTGACTTCTCAGATGTATTTTAATGATTTTCCATTTCCCAGACTGAAATGCATATGCTGCGCTGAATGAACACCAAGCCTGTCCCCTCAGAAGGGACAGCAGAAGGGAGATAAGTTGCTTCTGAGTAGAAAATATTATCCAGGAAATCTATGTCAAAGGAATATTAGATTCCAGCAGTATCATTTCCCAGAATCTGTGTTTTTCTGTTACTGATAACACATTATACCATTCAGTATTATCTGTTATATAGACTACATGTGTTATGTTATCACAAGGACTCCTTTTAAACTAGTCATAAAGTATTGTGGCTGTTAGAGCTTGGTGCACAAGATCTCTGATATTCATGATCACTTGATATGTGACAGTAAAATAACTTCAATAAAATTATTTTTTGTTTCTTAGTCTCATGGTAATGTTTTACACCACAGAAGAGGCCTTTTTCATCTCAGATCATATACATTTATTTGTGTATAGGTGTGCCATTTTTAAAGAGTGACCAATGATTTCCTGCTTGCCTGTTACACTGTGGGAACTTTGAGTTGCTGAACGGTTTCTGACAAACAAAATCCTGCTCTGTATTTTTGTGGGCACTTCCTAGTTTTGAAAACATAGCCAACTCTACATACCTCAGCATGACAATGTTCCACTAGAAGAAAAGTGGAATTTTCTCCTGGACAGGGGTACTTTCCTGTAATAACAGGATGTATATATGTCCTTTTCAAAGGCAGGGGGAGAACAACATCTTCAACCTGCTTGAGGGGGCTTGGGGTGAAAGAACACAGTAAAAGGAAGGAAAGTAAAGGAAAAAAGAATATTTTGTTTGTGAGTCGCTGACGTAAGATATAGACCATCCCAGGCAGACAGGCTGCAAGAACAGGCTTGTGAGAGATTAATTAGGTGCCAAAGCAGGAAGGCCCATTCAGAATCCCTTAGCAAGGTGAAAATGGACTAAAGTGATGGACCATGACAGCAGCAGAAGGGGAGGAAATGATTTGTACTTTCCCGTCAAGAACATAAACACCCAGACCTGATGCCGTGGTCTGTCTCTCTCCTTGCCACTTCCATATCATTGTGTACTGATGAGTGAGCTCTGGCTCTCAAGATTTAATTTACCACTCTGGTAACTGACTGACTGATATTTCTAAGAACCTCCAACTGCTACACAAAATAAACTCATCTTTCCTTCCAGCTGAGATATAATTTCAGCGAGACTGTCTTGTATACAAGTTATCTTTTGGTTGCAAAGGGGAACGTTTTATTTAGATGTTCTTTTTCCACAAAAAAGAGTTAATACGAAGGGTAGAGCATCGCCCTGCTTTTCATGGGCGCTCATCATTCTATCCAATGGTTCAAGTTTGTCTACGTTAGAATAAACCTGTAGTAACATTCATCATCTAATGGTTTTTTCTCATTATGAACACATAGCCTCATGGATATAAGCTTCACCGTCTGTGAACATTTTAGTTCAGGTAGTCATTTGCAGTACTCTTGCTGCTTACACCCGGAGACAGAGAAAGAGGTCCTGAATAAATGATGCCATTGTAGAAATACTGCTCAGTAGTTCCGTATTTTGCAGATTGCATTCTGAACCTCATCTCAGACACCAATTCCAACCTTCATCTTTTACCCATGTTATTACTACTTTTTCAAGGTAAAACAGCAGTTAACACATTTTCTTGACTCATGACTAGTTATCCTCAGTGTTCTCTTTTTCTCTACAAAGTCAATTTCCCTTCCCTTAAGTGCAGGTAAGGTAATGATGTCAATCAATAAATCAGCCTTTATTCTACCTCACCAGGCTTCAGTTTTTCTTAACAGGTTCAAACAAACATGGACAGACTGTTACAGTCACAAGGAGCACACCAATACCATGAATGTTGGCATTTAAATTAATCGTACCATTATCTGTATCACTAGCTCAACAGTGATGGGAAAATTTTCCTTGCTCAATTTTTAGAGACTTCTCTTTTGAGAATCACATTCCAGAACGGTTCGTTCAAATTCAAAAGGGCTTTTAGTAAAACTGCATTGAAAACAGAAGATACGAAGCATTTCCACTTACATAAGACTTCACTGAGTATTAACAGGCTGCTGTCTCTACACCAACGTACCACAGCAGCCAAGTAATGCGCTAGTTACACATTTCATCAACTGTACAATAACTGAGAAAAGAAAATACAGATACTGGGTAGACTTCTTTTACCCTTTATACTTTCCTGTGTGCACAGATGGAGTTAAAACTCAGCACAACAATCCGGCATGCCCTGATAGGAATATTTTAAAATTGCCTGGTACGTATTTGTTGCTAAAGGCTAGACAGGGCACAAAGCATGGGACAATCTGCAGTGCTCCACGCCAGCTTAGTACTCATTTCCAAAGACACACGGCAAACCGGAGCAACAGGTGAGATTACATGCTGACAATTCTTTTGCTATTGAAAAGCGTTTAAAAAAACCCACCCAACACACAACACATCCTTACTAGCAATCCTATGAAAACAGGACAATCTGTGCCTCCTTTCTTATTTTTTTTTTTAAAAGCATGTGGTTCCTATGTTAAGCTCCAGTTGGAAAAATGGAGGGGGGGGTGATACCATTTCAATGATTAGTTAGGTAGTCATAATTATTTATTTTATTGCCATGCCATATTAAATCTCATTTCAAGCATGGTCACTAAAAGCACCTATACAGCCAATCGAAATTAATGAGGTTTTAAGCATGTACTTTTGAGTCGGTGCCTCTACCAGACATCTTCTTACATGCCTTCCAAAGGGATTTATTAAATGCACGAACACTCTCAAACTGTACTATCTTTCCCAACAACTACTCTCTCAAATCGTCCACAGAACTAACACTAAACTAAACCCTTTCGCATGTCTATTGAATAAAGTTCTTCTGTGTGACCTGCAATCACTAGCAGGTAAAACGTCAATTACAGCAGCAAGTCACCTGCTATGAAGGCGGACACAACATTTCTGAGGAAGCTTTGTAAGGTCACACACCAACCAGCCTCCAATCCTGCTATAGTGATATAACTGTAACAGTGCAGAGCAGAATACTTTTAACAAAAACAAATCCTATCCCTTTCCCATTATATGGCTTTATCTCCAAAATCTGTTTAAATTAGGCATAGGACCTTTCCAGCCAAGATCAATGGGCAAGTATAGCAAATGGGCTGACTTAAGACATTAAAATGCCAGTTTGGTTTATGCTGTTATAAATGCATCCTATCATGTCTTTACATTTTATGACCTCTATTTTATTTCTAGGTAGCTTCACATATGACACACACAATTATTCATGTCAAGAATGTAAAACTACCAGTATTTCAGTAAAAAGTGCCTACCATCATTTATGACAATGATTTTTTTTCCTTGACCCATTATTTCACTAAACGTAACACATTTTATAAGACATTGACATGTGAGGACACTTCCTCTATAAAGTGCATTTGTCTCTGAAAAGAAACATGCCGGCATGAAGCTGTCAATATGTGCCATTTGGTTCAATTACTACTTAACCGTCAATAAAATGAAGGTCTCTTCAAATTGTGAACATTAATTTGTGCCCTCTTTCCAAATAGTGTTTGACACTTGGAAAATGCAGTGCTGAAGTGCACGCTACTACTATTTCTGTGAAAATGTAAACATTTCTTCTTCAGTATTTATAAATTTAGAGAGAAAATATAAATTAAATCCTTCTCTGTATAATTTATCTTCACACCCAGCACTTACGGAGCACAATCTGAGCACTCTGCAAAACAAAGAGCAATCCCCCAGTTTAGAAGAAGCTGTAAATCAGGGTTTCTCTAGCAAGGGGCAGTTTGCAGAGCTACTCCTGAGTTATTAAATCATATGAAATCACTTTATATTGTTGGTTCCAGATAATTTTAATTGTTACACTTTTTAAATTCCCGGTGAGAAGAAGCAGCGGAATTAAGTAATAAATCTTCCTGCCATCACTCACATCAGAGGCTGCTTTGAGCTCGGCCAGGTAAGACTGGCTGAATCAAGGAGCATGGCATATAGGTCCTGCTCCTACGGAAAGCAACACGAGGTTTGCCACTGATGTCAGTAGGAGCAGGATTAGATCCAGGTTTATCACCACAGGAGCCCGACAGCTCGCACTTTTGGTCTAGTGCACAATAAATTGAGCATGTAAAAAGGAAACTGATCTCTGAAGCGGCATGGACAAAACCGGGAAGTTCAAGGGTGCAATTCTTTCCCTTCCTCTGTCCTTTTCCTCCTCCTCCTGCCAAAAGCAAGGCAAAGGCTTAGCAATTAGGAAGGCTTAGCCAAGGAAGAAAGAACCCCAAACATGATATAATTGCTTTATTAATATTTTCTAGGTATCTAGACAAACATAACTCATCTGACTCCGCAAGTTTACAAGTCTGCAATAAAATACTGTTACATCCTTTTTTTAGACCTCCTTAAGAAATATGAGAATTCAGGAGTCGTACTCTTAAAACACAGAGGTTCTCAAATGGATCAAATTGCTTCTTTTAACTAAAAGGACATAAGTTAACTTTAATAGTCACATTTTTGTCTTGCTTGGTAGGTTTTGAATGGCTGCAGCAGTTTACTTTTCAGAGTGCAGATTTCTTCTCTGAAATTCAGCGAAGTTCTTTTCCCCTTAACTTTTCAGGAGCTGATCTGAGCATGGCGGCTTTCCTTTAACATCAATTTATAAAGACTCAACAAAATGGTCACCAGCCCTGCTTTAGTTCCTGCTGAAATCAGTAAAAAGAACTACAGTGATTTAGTAGGTGAACAGACAGCACCCTGCTGCAAGTGGGAACTGTAGTCACAGTCCTCTTCTGGCCCTGCTGGTGTAAGGAACAGCTTGCACACACGGGGCAGGCTTTCGTGCTCACGTAGGATGCTGCTACACCTTCAGGTAAGCCCCAGATCTGGACCGAATTTTTCTAACATAGATTGCAAGCCCTCCGTTTTAGCAAAACTCTAAGAGAAACTGAAAGGCAACACCTGAGCATGACTGGCCCCTAACTCTGGATCTCAGTTTATGAGGTCGGAGCACACTGAATGCCCCCCAGCCCAGCCTAGTCCCACATATTGTGGAGTTCAATCTTTGTAAGCACCACCTAAGTGTTAAAATCTACCTACAGCGGGAATGTGGGCCAAAAGCAAATCCATCAGAGTGTGCCCACAAGCTTGCCTGTAAGCCTTTCCTCCAACTCAAAATACAAATACGGGTTTCCTTTATTCTGTGGTGCCGCCTCTGCTAGCGGTGCACAGCGTTGCTACTGTTGACGCGTTCGCGTGCTGTTAACAAGCTACCCACTCAACAGCAACACCCAAACAGAACAGGAAAGCTATTTTGTTGTGTTGCGTTGGAAATTTATTTCATCTCCAGGGACCTTGCCTCCTTACATATTTTGCTGTTCTAAAAATTACTTTGTCCTATTTCTATAACTTGAAAGAGCCTCTTTGGCAAACAATACCCAGAAAGGGAAAATTGAACATACCTGAGAACACAAAAAAAAAAATACAAAAAAGCACACGCAGAACACAAAAAGAGGGCAATGCATTACATTAAATGAAATCTAATAGCTTGAACTTCAGATTCAGCAAGGTCTAATAGTGAGGGACATTTGGTCAAAACTCCCTAATAAATTTATAATTAACCAGCAGAAAGCAATGCTCCAGCCAGATTTCTGTTCTGCAGTGAAATTAGATAACAGCCAAATAATCACAGTCCTTGAAATAACGTTCTATAAATGTAGGAGAAAGAGGTTGCAAAACTTCATGACTTACCTTTGGGATTAAAATGCTTATTCGTCTCAACTCCTTGTAATTTAAGTAACAGAATATGTATTACTGGAAAGGAGCCAATTATAGCACCATATTTATTTTTCTGGAAGACCTCTACTATATGTATTTTTGTAGAAGCTATGTATTTATTGAGCGTGGGGAAACTTCCACTACCAGTGAGATACCGATCAGCTTACTAAGACACATCACTGAGAAAAAAAGACCCTCAGACAAAAAGCACGAAGGCAAAGTTTTAAGGACACACTGGTTGCTATGGTGTTGAACATAGACTTGACTGCCTGATGCTAGCCTGGGAAATAATAAGAACCCTTATTTTCTACTATTGATTATTGAGCGTGGTCCTGCATAGTGCGCGCACTGATAGTGGTTGGTTGGGCTTTACAGAACAAAAGACTGCACGGGTACCATGTTTGGGTAGACCTATCTAGCAAAAGTAGACAAAAAAGTAATAAAGCGATAACATTATGTTCTCTGAGTTATTCAAATACTACCCAAAACCAGGATCTATTTTGATAAACACTGAGAATAATAAATATGATTGCCAATAGCTTTATAAGTTTTTTATGACTGAAAAGCACAAATTACTAAATTAATAATATTCTGCTTAGGCTTTCACTAGAAGGTGTGAAAATCTAACAGTATATGCCAATAATCTATCTCCTGTTTTATTGGCTTGAAACATGAATAATGAATCTGCTCATGACTATACTGAAGATTTAGCCTCTTAATGTCTTGCATTTCTTTGAACAAGTGAAGCGTTGTGTAAGAAGTAATATTATTTGCATTATTTTCTGTTTCCACATAAAGGCTTTTGGGCGTGAACCTTAATTTTTTTAAAAGGAAAGATAAAACAATAAGGCATAAGATCTCTACTTAAGAATATTTACAGTCTTTTTGTTCTAACTTTCTCTGTTAATGGTATGATTTTATATCAATATAATTAAACCTATATAATCATAGTGTGCACCCAAAGTAAGCGTCATTGTATGAGAAGAACAATTACAATAATTTCTATGATTTACAGTTTTCTATGAATTACAATGATTTCTAAAGCAGTACAGTGACACTGCAGAACCCTTTAGACATGCGATCTGAAGCTAAGCACGTATTTAAGTTATTTTCTTAAATGTTCAGCTGAACCAGGACCAGAAGACACAGCACTTACCAACCTTAGCCTAAAAGTAACAACAGAAATTAGTACTTCAATAGCTTTCTCAACAGAGACACCAACAAGTGATCACCAGAAATGGCATCAACCATTTTTTTCATGTGTAGATGTTCTGGACTGAGTCACAGTAGCAAGGGAGGCCAGAGAAGCCCAAACGCCTCGACAGCAAACCACGTCCACCCTGACAGCAGAAGAAAGGGTTGCAGTTGCCAGGTCTGCCTTCAGGAGGGTGAGGAATACTTCTATACCATTGCAGTCGGTTCCAAGAGGAGAACTACCGAGATTAAAAGTTTTGCAGTACAGCACATACATTTTCACACCAGATTGTAATATGTTCTTCATTACCTTTTACTATGTAGGCTCAGTTGAACTCTGTACCTTGTCAAGGTTTCTTTAAAATCTCACTAGTCAACACCTAATTGTTGGCAGCACTAGGCCTTTTTCAGCTCATGGCAACAGCTGTTGCAAAAGCTCGCTTTCCATTGAAATTGGGCTCCAAATCAACTTTGATAATTTATTTCAGCTACTTTATTTTGAACAGAAGCATGTTACTTCCTATCCATATTTTCCAGAAGTGAGATGCATTTTTATATGCTTCAACTTCGGATTATTTTGCATTTGAAAAGGGACATATTTTCACAAGTTTAGAATCAGGACAATAAAAACTACTTTGAAAGTCACAGGACGGGAACAAGATTCAGGCATTTAGATCCAAAATCTAGATCTTAATAAGCGCCCTTTTCAAGGACCATCTTGGTCATATACAGAACCTTGGTCTTGCTTGTAAATATCAGTAAAAGATCGATGTCTAGGAACAGTCCAAGCTATTTTTATCCTGACAATATTTAGCAATTTGTAATCTATCTCACCCCTGAACTCAGTCAGAAACAATAAATTTATTAACACCGCTCTAAGGAACTCAATTTAGTAGGCATTCCCAGCACACCTGCAACATATACCTACGGCTTTCGGATCCCACATAAACTGCATTGGTACCCACTCCTAACGTGATGCAGGAGCGCACAGCTTAGATTCCTCGATCAGATTTCAAAATCGAGGTTTAATTCTTCCTTCTGCCCAAGGAAAGTCAACATACATGTATCAAACCATCCGTTCATGGCTATAACTTTCTAACTTTTTCATTGAGTCTGACTATGTGCAGAAAGTAAATTCAGCCAGCTGAAGAAAAAAATTTCTGCAGACCAATGGTCCCAGAACTCAGAGTGACAAGAATTGAAGTGGTCCCCCTCCAAGGTCAGCTCTTGTATTTCATAGTTATTGAATAAAATGCCATTTCAGTCCTTAGGACAGGAACTAGAACAGAGTCTTCTCTTCCTCTGGGATGCCTGGGTCTCCCTTGCACTACACAGAAAGAATAATCGTCTATCCCAGAATTATTGACATCAATCCAGGAGCATGGTGCACTCGGGTGCAGAAAGGTACACAGTGGTGCTTATATTATTTTTTGACTCTAACTCTTGCTCAGCACTTTCTGCAAATCAAGGTTCCTTAAGGGATTTTTTTGTTGGACAGTTAAAGACAGAAGCATCAGAAATCACTTATTGAAAACCATAGCCTTATTTTATTAAACAATTATCTCCTACTCCCTCAAGGCATAGGGGTACTAGATAATCAGATAAGCGCAATCTCAGTAATAATAAAATAGATCTAAAACATTTAAGCCAACATTAAACTGCAGAACTAGTACGAACATGTTTTCTGCTCAGCAGTTCTGCAGCCGAATAAGCAAAGTCTTGCTCCCTGGTGACAGTGGGTTATCCTCAATTATCATATCAGCTGACATCAGCATTGAACCGATGTCCTGTTTTCGCAGTCAGTGCAGAAGCTGCCATGTTTTTATTATTTTTGCCCCTTTTTTTTAAATACAAAAACCTTACAGGTGAAACTTCTACCTTTTCTGGCTAACCCTGAACAACTAAATCCAGATGTCTCTTAATTCATCGAGGAATGTACTGCTGTTTGAAAGATATACAAGTATTTTGATGGATCACTACCAAGTGATTTAATTTTGTGAGTGTGTGTGTGTATTAATGCTTATGTTAGAACTGTTCTTTTCAAACAGGTTATTGTACAGTTTTAGGCTTCTGCTGTTCAAATAAAATATTGGGGAAAAGGTGAGCCATCTAAACTCAATATTCAGACCTCCTTTACGGTGCATTTCAAGCACCCTGAAGAATTTCTTTGTCATTTCTTTCATTCTCTTCCTTTTCCTCATTTATTTCACTCTTCTACCATAGAGTCTTAGAATGGTTTGTGTTGGAAGGGACCTTAAAGATCACCCAGTGCCACCCCCTGCCCTGGGCAGGGACACCTCCCACCAGCCCAGGTTGCTCCAAGCCCCATCCAACCTGGCCTTGAACCCCTCCAGGGATGGGGCAGCCACAGCTTCTCTGGGCAACCTGGGCCAGGGGCTCACCACCCTCACAGCAAACAATTTCCTCCCCATAGCTGATCTAAATCTACCGTCTTTCAAAACCGTTACCCCTCGTCCTATTGCCGGGTCGTCTACTTGATTACATTAATAGATAAAGAGAGGTCCCTTCCAACCCCTACTGTTCTGTGATTCTGTGATCATATGCATGAGTACTGGCTGGTCACACATGACAAAGAAAGTGAGAAATGCGACAATGAAAAATAAAATTTGAAATACGTTTACACCAGAAAAGCAGATAAACTTACTACGCTACACTGGAATGCACATTTTCTGTGAATCCTGGTATCTTACTGTGAGGTTGATCAAACCTGTTTCTTCTGAAAAGTCACTGACAGATATAATAAAAAATTATTTTTAATAGGATTTTAAGTCTGTAACAGTATATAACAGCAAATTTTAAAAAAAAAGCTACTCCTGTCTAAAATACCTTGCCAAAGCCTACCCTGAGTTCATCCTGTAGAGATCTATCATACAATATTCTCTATAAATTTGTACATTTAGGATGAGGTTTCCAAACTTCCCTGGCAATGCAGAGTCTCGGATTCGTGTATCTTTTGGGTGCCTAAATAATCAATTAGATCCTTAATGGGATTTTCAAAAGTCACAGTGTGCCTGCTCCAACCGATTTTCAATCAACCCTTCAGGCACTTTTAAAGATCCAGCTCTTCGTGCATATTAAGTGAAGGGAGCCCACTCTCTAATATCTGCTTAGGCGACAACTTTGTTACATGACTTTACCAGAACTAGGCAGAAGCTGAGAAGGAGAAGACTTGTCTCACTGAAGAATCAGAAGTGACTCTCTTGGGGCTTCTGTTTGCTAAGAGTCGACATTAAACTGCATCAAGGATGACCTAGGTTTCACCGTTTCTAAAACAAAATTCTTGCCTGCCTTCCAAAAACAAAAAATCAACTGTTGTAAAACTACCGACAAAAGGCAAAAACTGAAACAAGAACTATGAGAGACAAACAAAATAAATCTAGAGAACTCAACTACTTCCATATAGTTTTTATAAAGCTGACTTAATTCAGCTATCAGCCCTCAAAAAACCCACCCCAACAGCCCCTCCTCCCCAAAAAACACCCCCCAAACAAACAAAAACTCCACCGTTAATTTACCTCAGAATCCATTTGCTGGTCTAGTTTATAGTGATAAAATTCCATACAGGATGGAGAACGCAGTACCAGCACTCCATCATTTCATTTCACCAGTTTCTTCAATTACTTTTTGATATGAGATTAGACTAACATCTCTATATCTTAACCCCAAGCCATACTCAGGAAGACTCATCGGAGCAACATGGGTAACTTAACACTGTTCGATGCACACGTAGAGGGACTTCTGCAAGCTGTGCTCACCGACCATCGCACACCAATGCATTAGGCACCAAAACTATACGCACGCTTATACCAGAAGCTGTCTTACTGTTTTCTGATATATATAGAAGAAAATGCCTTTACCAAAAGAGTCAGATTAAGAAAAACCTACAGTCTCAAGTTCAAAAATGCAGTGACAAGTGAATGTTAGAGGCCCCTCTTTATTTATTACTATATTGCATACCAGGAACTTTAGTCCTTCTCGTTTTTCGCATAAAAAACCTATTTTATTGAAAAAAAAAAAACAAACCACAACAAAAAACCCAGTCAGTTGCAACAGTGCAGAGAACCGGGAGAGCCTGGGCCAGTGCTGTGGTATTGTAAATTAGTATGCAGTTACGCAGGATATTAATGGATGGGTTTAATCTGCAGAGTGCAGATTCACTGCATAAAAAGCAGTGTTACTCTTGTCACATGTTCGCTTATTTTCTTCCATATTTTAAATTTACTGAAATTCCTTTAGACCTATTAAATAAGCAAATCCTTTTTGAAAACAGAACAACATGGCTGAAATGCAATAAATACAAGCACTTTAATATTTAAGTGAGGAAAATGAATTTCAGTGTGTTTTCAAATTGGTTTTCTTCAGTGCAGAGTTTTTTTATTTGTCCAAATAAAATGGATTTGAGTGGGTGGCAGCTTTAAGGAGATATGCAGCACTATTCAATGGCTTTGTGAACTTGGGAAGATATTATGAATAATGGATTTGCTGTGCTCTTAGACACGAAGCCACAACAAAAACAATATCATTCTAGGTTCTCTAATAAGCAGCTGCTGGAGGAAGGAATAAAAAGCCTGGCCTGCTGACTTAAGCTACAGGTGCTAGCATCTTTGTTCAGATCATTGTAGCAAACTATGGGACTGGCTCTGTGTTTTCAGCAGGAAAACTACTCAAACGCAGAGTGTGAAGGGCTAAATTCCCGAGGCTACCTCCCACCGCTCCGATTTGCTGCTGTCTTCTTACAAGTCCATTTTTCTCTTATACACCACCCCAACTCCCCCCAACCAGAGCTGGAAAAGGGATGTATTTTCCTCTGTCAATGGCTGGAGGAAAAGGTTAACTTGAAACATATGCACAAAGCAGAAGAGTAATGTTTCCTCCTTTTATAGATCTGAACACACATCCCCCTTCACAAGGGGAGAGGGTCCTTTGTTTTAGTTCATAACTAATTTAAAATACTTAAATTTCATCAGCAAATTACTCCCTCTTAAGCACGAATGGAAACAACATCCAACCATTTTCAATATAGACAGATTTGACCAAAATAAATTTGAGAAGTGTACCTCTTGGTCCTTTTGAAAAGCATCTGACCTAAGTCTGATAGAAAATCAGAACAGTTTGGGACATCTCATCCATTCCTAACTCTGCAAGTTTTCAATGCTCGACACCACAGGACTGGAAAATGTAGCAACTTCTCTGAGGACTGGACGCTTCAGAGTAGGAGGAGGTAGGGTATCTGCCCATTGCGGTGGGATGATCTTATCCTCATTTTCTTAACAAACTTGCAAATGCAAAAAACTGTTCACTTTACACACATAGGAACATAAAGTAGTTCCTCATTTTAGTACACCTGAAGTGTCAGTAATCAGGATCTCATATTCTGGTCCCAAAACCCCAACTGGTATATTTGATAGCCAACACATTGGTACTTGCCAAGATTTTAATACTGGCATTGTAAGTCTAGAAGTTGTGACACGTTATGTTGTTAATAAATATATCTCCAGGAAGTCACTACTGAAATCTTCAGTTGCATATACCAAAGCTTAGTTTATACCATTGTTGTAGGTGCTGAATATATAATCAAAGTATTGTCGAGCCATGAGTGATAACCTGCTGAGGATTACTTAAAAGGTTGACACACTTCAAATTAGGTTTTCTTCAACCCGCAGCGCTAGCTGCTAACTTCACACCTAGGATTGCACACTGCATCCTCAAGCCCTTATTTTCATTTTACCCTTCCAAACACAGTTAGCTCTGATCTATATTACTATGAAACAAACTCTGATATGAAAAAAAAACCATCTATGAAAAAGGCTTTTCAATTTGCAGAACATAACTACAGAAGATCACATATAGTATTTTTATTTTTTTCTTAGACCTTCAGAGGAGAGATACAAGTATAACTTTAACTGTGTTCACACTGTGCAGCTAACTGGCATGCCCTTTATGCAACAGAAATGGTCCATGACTATCTGCTCTGTATTAAATAATTCACAATTTTTGTTGACATTTTACTGCAGCCTCGATATTAAGATTCTATTATTTAGAATTTTTGTTTTGGTGACAGAAATAGGCTTGAAAGAGATACTAAAATATAAAGAAATTCATTGGTTTTGCATCAACTGGATAATTCCTATACATATTTAATAGGTTTCCCACAGATATGTGTGCCTTTGCAGGCTCTGAGTTCAGTAAATAGATGCATAAAAATTGTCTTTCAGATGGTGCACTGATCCCTGGCTGGGAAAGATAATGGCCAGTCTAGAACAAGATTCTTCTGTCATGTTGTGTCTCAATTCACATCAGAAAGCCTACTCTGAATATTGGAAATACAGAAGGGAAATTGCCAACATTTTTATTTTCTTCATCCTGATCTTGACCTCTGTTAAGGCAAAACCTCCCCCTTATTTTCCTGAGAAGCATCAGATTGGCTACATAAATAGTTCAAAGACTTACACTTTTATCATGTGGATATAAGCTTTATAGCTTTCAAAGTCTACCCTGAAGATTCTGAGATCTGGCTCAAAGGAAAATCTGCACAGGGTACCAAATAAATTGCATTATATGCATGTGGTCCTACTCTTTAGGGAAATTTAAGATTTAGGACAGAAATGAGCCCCAAGTTTTTGAAAACTGCCACTGAGAAAAGAAACCACTGTTGGGTTGAAAATTATATTCATTCACATTTTAAGAAGGTATAAACACAATTCAATGTCATCCAACTTCAATAACAGACCCAGGAGACTCGTTTTGTACGTAAAAAATCACTGTTTAAGGATTAAGATGTGACTTGTGTTCATATTCCAGCTGAGGCTAATCAAAGATGAGTGTAGTTTGCTTTAAAAGGATGCACATGGTAGACAACTAGAGTTCCAGCATTTGGGAGAGAAAATAATCTGGCAATACAAGATTTTGTTTAAGTCTGAACCCTTAAAAAAAAAAAAAAGAAGGAAGAAAAAAGCAAAAAAAAAAAAAAGAAAAGAAAAAACAAACCCAAGAAGCATCATCACACACACATATCTCTGAAGACTGCCTGGAGCCAGAGGACAAGAATTCAAACAGCAGGAATTTATATGTATGAAGGCATCCGTTACTGCAGACTTTCATTTTGAAATCAAATGACCAACTCATCTAATTTCAAACTAGAAGACATTAGCAGCTAAAACTAGTTCGACATTCAGGTGGATATACCTATCAAAGTACTGCTGCTTATGAATAGAAAGGTGTATTCCTGTTCTTGTTATTTCACTGGAGATACAAGCAGGGAAACAATCCACAATTACTTGTGTTGCCACACGCTGATTTTGGGTAGCAGTTCTCCACTTTAACATGTATCACAGACTATACATGTAATATTTGCACTAACTGGTGCTGACAGAATATGGTTGTGATGATTGAAACACATCATTTTAATGAACTCTTGTCTTCACTGAATTCTGTAATAATATCTGACAGCTTTCACTGCTGTATGAATTACTCTCTGTTGGTACAATTCTTTTTTGTTTTGTTTGTTGAGATACTGTAAGGCAATATTTCTAGGAAAACAGGTTAGGTAAAGAAAAGACAGCCAGTAATGAGTGAACGTAACATGAAGGAGAAAGAAAACAAGTGGATAATGAGCCCGGATACACAGTGAAATACTACACCGTGACTTAAAATGTCTGAACGTCTGCAGTGCTGAATACCGCCGTTTTGAATGCTGAACGTAGGGCAGTGGAAACACCCTGTCAAGATCTGAACAATATTTTGCAGAAGCCATAGTTATAATACCTGCACACTTGCAAATAAGACGAGGAATTCTACTTGCAGATTGTCAAAGACAGAAAAAGAAACAACTGAGCCTGCTACACTGTACACAATCAAAGTGGACTAAGTTTTCTGGACCTGCCGGCTGCTTTGGTTAGGATTTGATGGAAGGAAGCGTAAGTATTACTTTCATAATTCATCCTGCTCTTGAAGTAGCTGTCAGGGAATCTAGGAGGCATTTTGACAGGTAAACCAAGTGGAAAGGTGTCCAACTTAGAGAAGATCACATTACCTTAGCAGTTCAAACAAATACAGCATTCTGCTGTCCAACAGGAACCTCTCAGCCAACTATACATAATTTAGAAAATTTGGGCATCCCTGGACTGAGAGAGGGCAACTGGAACATAAAGAAACCCCATCCACATCTACTAAGTTTTTCCAAGCCATAGTGGATGCTGAACTAATGAAAACAAAGAAACCATTGAGATAAGAAAAGGATACACCCTTTTATGCAAATCAAGTGCAACTTCCTCTGCTGTCTTTCCATAAAGAAGATGGAAATCTCATGTAGGTAAATGATTGTTCACGTAAGCCTACTAGAAATATTTGCAGAGATGAAAACTCATACATTTTAGAAAGCAGCTCCATTCACCACACCTTAGTTTTTTAAAAAAAAAAAGTAGTAACTTGATTTCTTTTCCCCCCCCTCCCTTAGTCAAAAAGCAGTGCTGTGCATTTCCAGACCCGTTCCAGAAACCAGAAAGCAAACATTTCTGTCTATTTAATACATTTCTTACATTTCTGTCTATTTAATACTTTAGGAAAAAAAACCTAAAAATATTTTTGATATTTAAAAATATTGTCATTTTAACTACTAAGAAATTCAAATATGCTTCTTATGTACAAGCTAAATTGCCATAGACAGTCCCAGCAAAAACCACAGAGAACGCTGGTTTATCTAGACCTGTAGCCAACAGCCACCAATACAAACATTTCAGTGGAAGTTACACAATTGCTGTCACGTTTAACAGTGTAATTCCACAGAGACATGTGTTTGCTGTGTCCCAAATGGCGATTAGTTTATGTCACAAAGGGTGACGGTGATTGCAATATCGCTAACGGCATATGCTTTTAATTTCTCTAAGTATATGTGTGCTTTGAACATGGCTATGCAACTGCAAACAAGTCCAGCATTGCGTTATCCCTGCATCCTTTAAGTGACAAAGAAATAATATCATATAAACATACATTTCTCATGAATCTGTATTACTACAGCAATCTAATTCTGATTTTCTGTCTTCTCACCCTGTAGGAAAGTTTGAAGACAGTTCATTTTAACATTTTTTCAACATTACCGAGGAATGGAAAGTTTTTTAATGCTGGCTTTGGTAGTAAGTCACTATATGGCCTTGAGTAAAGCACTTCACCTCTTTGCTTAGTTTCACCAAACGTAAATAATTGTATCACTTGCCCAGTTTAGGCATTCCATGAGAACTAGGTAAAACTCATCTGTTTTTTGGACTTACAAATATGCAACCGCATTAAGCATTTCTCATTATTAATGCCTGTTGTCTTGCACTAACTCTGTAACGCGATTTAAACGAGTTTAGAGTATGGAGTTCAGCTACACTTCCTGATTAAGTTTTGTGCTTCAAGATTCATCTTTGTCAGTATTATGAAGATTAATCCATATTTTCCCCTTAACCAAACAGCTATGCTTTGGACACCATTTTTTCCCTGATAATTCATATCTTCAAATTGATTTTTACAATTGGCTCTCTGGGAATTATAACAACTAAGTTTTAGACTTTCTTTGGTCTTGAAAAATGTATTCTGGAACTCCAGCATAATTATAAATTTGGAGACTCGGGCATAGGCCTCATTTTGATTTGAGGGATTAATAGCAGGTTGTCTCTCCAGTACTCCTCAGAGGATTCCAAAGGGAATTCTCCTTTATCACAATGGCAACCATTTCCTGATGTGCTGTCAGGACAGACATTACAAACTACCCAAAGATGGTCTTTCCACATTTCCTCTGAGTTCTTCTACTTGCCTTCTAATTTCCTGGAGGACATTTGTCTTTTCTGAAAATAGATTAGCTTCACTTTTACTGGAATCAATTAAACGTGGTATCTGGCCAGAAGAGCTTGTGGCTTCTGTCCCACTGAAAAGCAAGTCAGAGAAGTGTCATCTGAAAAGGGGTATTCTGACAAGGAGTGGTTACGCACCCTCATTCTGATTCAAAACGTGAAAGTACGGCTCCATTTTGAAATCAGACAATCTTTATGAGTTTCTTCAAATGAGATTTTATAGAGTCCCGATAGGGATACATTTGGTGTGGTGAAAAATAACTACAAATCTGATAGTAAATGTTTCATTTAAAAGCTGTCCACTGCCTAAGGGAAAAGGAACAAAAAGAAACAGAGTATGAATGTAAAAGATGCCAGGAGAAGTTCGGCTAAACTCTGTGCCTTTTCACATTGCTTTGATGGCACAAAGCAACTAGTTTGACTAGTCAACTTGGCAATTCAAGCAACATTAACTATATTCTATAATCTCAGTTTAAAATCAACTTAATCACGTCTTGCACTGCACACTGTCAAGATGTGTTCATAATAGAAGATGCGCAGTATCATCATTTCATGGTAACATTCCAAGGAAAGCTATAATTGATTAGGGGCTTCTAATTAAAAAAAATCCATCCCTGCTTAATTTCTTTAAAGTGTAGGCTAACCCTAAATTTCACAAAATTAAAATGGTTCTTATAAGAAGAAATAACACTATAATCAGCAGTTGTCAAGCGGAGAGAAGTTATAACAGAAGCTAAGACTTCTAATGTAGGCTTAAGAACAAAAGAAGGAATTATTTAAATAAACTAGGAATTAATTTATGTCATATACATCTGATGCTAGGTAAAGAAGTGAAACTTCCCAGTCTTCTTTTTAGAAAAGCAAAAGGTGTCAACAATTATTTTTGTGTATATTTGGAAATAAGAATATATTAATACGTAGTAACAAGATACTGTATTAGTGGTTGTACAGGATAATTAACAGTGATCATGATAGATTAGTTACTTTTTCAATTTGCACCTGACCAAATGCACAAAACGATACTAGTAATGACTGAGGATCGATGTAAACAATTAAGTTTTTCAGAATTTTACAATAAAATTTTGATTATGGGAGAAATTTCAGGGAGCTAGAAAAAAGAAACTGTGTTAAATGAAAAGGAAAACCAGTAAGTGATGGATTAAAAAACAGTAACCAGAAAGCAGCAATGGCTCCAATTTGCAAACATTTATTCACCCTGCGGTCTGCTGCAGGACAGTACAGAATTGCATTGCTCTGTGGCCTAATTCCGCCAATATTTTTCACTACTGAAAGAAACCAGAGAAAAATGGAGACCTGGTCCAATGAGGATATAATGGATCAACTGGAGGAAAAAAAATTTCAGAATGTTATGACTTTTGTGCAAATAATTTCTAAAGCATAAAGCATAAATAACAGTGTTTGCATCTAACATACACTCTACAGCATATGTTTGCAAAACTAAGTAACTGCCTGTGTTTACAGGAGATATATGATGTTCAGTTTGATTTGCATATTAGAGATCAGGTTGTAAATCTCTGACGATATTTACAGTTGGATAATTGAAATGAATCCTGCCAAAATGACTTTGACAGCCCTGAATTTATGGTCTGAGAAAACAATCCTGGAACTGTTTGCTGAGCTATTAACATGGCTGGCTATATATTTTCCATCTGAGCTATGCTGCTGAATAAAAACCTGTTCACAAATTATAAGACTCTTCCTTTCTTCCCCCACTTTGGGTTCAAGTTGCTTCCTTGACCATTGAGAAGACAAGGTAACCTTGAAGATAGCAGATATGTCTGTGTTTTGCTGGTTTTTGTTGCGTTTTTTATTATTTTTCTAGCCATGGCAGGTACATTAGTTATCTCCCCCACCCCCAGTGCTAGGCCATTTTCTTTTAAATTTCCTTTAAAAGCAGCCAATTCTCCCAGCAGAAAGCATCAAGAAGTTCCAACACCAGAACTCAGACTCCCTCAAATCCTTCAGTAACGTGGACCATGGTTGCATCTCAGCATGTGTTTGTGTCTTCAGAGAAGAAGAAGGTGCTTGGGTTTTTGTTTGGTTTTTTTGTTGTTGGTTTTTTTTTTCCTGTTTTGCTTTTTAAAATCAGATCATATCTTTAAATAGAAGGCACAGAAGTTGTCAAGGAGAAGACCATTGCTAACTACAAAGCTACCTCACAGTATACTCTTAGGAGGAATGACATTTGTGGCTAGATATATGACAGAAACTTCCAACATACACGGAAGAAAAATGCTTGTGAATAATATCCATTAAAAAAAAAAATAACAGTAGCTTCACCTTCTAATAACACAAAATTCAAACAATTAGCAGGCTGAATTTTCTTATAATTGGCAAAGAATTACCTAATTTATTAAAACTGTTGGTAACCTTTTCCTATTTAAGAGATGTTGCACCTCACATTCTTTGGACTCCAATAATGGATTTCATGATTGTTAAAGCCCCTCGATTTTGGTGCTAAAAGATAGCAAACAGCCTCCCCACTTTCTTGATACCAAGTTTTCAACCACAGAGAACTCTGTTGTAGGTATTTCAAAAGCTACGTTTATAGATAGAAAGTATGTTTCTAATATATAAAAGCAGCTTTTTGAAGTCTGGAAATAAAAAGATGACTGCCACCCATTACAGAAATGTATGTATTTTTATTTGTGAATTTATTTACAACATATCTCTTTCAGAAAGGTAGCGGTGATAGCTTTGATATTTATCTAGCTTTCTTCCCCCGCCCTCCAATATGCTGCTTTCCAGGACCATTCAATTTGAAAGCAGGCATCCATCCAAATATGTAATATTAAGGAAGAAAGACAGCTCTCATTTATAAAATGTTAATTCCTTATTAGTGGAAAGAATAAATCACTACACTAAGCAGAATAACTGTGATCACTGATTATTATCCTACCACAAGTATGTTACCTTGTGCTCCGTCCCCTGTTCAGAGCTTGTGTCAACTGGCAGACACATGGAGAGGGAGAATTCTAAAGATGACCACTAGATAAGCACATATTCTGTGAGGATGGGAAGAAAAACAACTTTCTAAGCATCAAAAACCCTTGTGAAAAGCCTGCTCCACCTTCCCGTTTTATTGCACACACCCAGACTGTAACGGAGTCTGAAGGAGGTTACATGTTTATATAGTACCTACTACAGCTGGCTTCATTCATATCAGAGAACTCCAGGCACATAACCAATTTACAGGTGACGCTCTGGGAAACATATAGCATTAGTGTTGCCAAACTCAGCCAATTAGCTTGGCAATTAGTACTGCCAAGCCAAAAGACACTGCAGGTTCTTTTGCATGGCATTTCTGCATATAAGCATCACCAAATTAACAATCCAGTCTGAAAACTACCAGCCTGATTAATCTTTCAATAGCTTTCCCTTATTTCCACATCTGGCCATATATTCTGCACGGGTTGATTTTTCACTTGAATTAGTCAACATGGGCATAAGGATCAATTGCAGCTGACTGTTCTGCAGAGTTAGGTCTTTAGGCAGGATGTCTTAAGCTTGAAAGAGCCAGGTCTTGTTGTCATCAAATCCCTTTTTACAGCTCTTCAAGAACATCTAATTTTTCCACTGTGCTCATTTTACACTAAGTGCACACACCACATACACTTCTACAGCACATCTTAAAAATTCATCTAAACAGACTAACTAAACAGAACTCAATTGTCTTTTGGACTTAGCTAATGTAATGTAAATGAGCACACAGGCTTCTACTGTGAACAGTTTGGAAGTCCACCCGTGAGGTCTCCAAGTAAGGCTTTTTAATTTCATACTCTGAATACTCCTACTTTAAGCATACTACACCAGATTTTTGTGCCACCTCCTGCTCCCTTTAGCCACTGAGATTTTTGCATGACTTAGGGTTTCAATAATTACATGCTGATAACTAGCCTTTCACATCGTGGCTGTGCTCCTTACTCTCTTATTTTCAAATGCAAAATGCACATCAGATACACTGAAGGTGGAAATGAGAGTTGGTAATGAGTGTGTGGGAGGCATGGGTCGGTGATGAAGATTTGCTTTGATTCCTCTGACTACAAAAGCTTCCTCGGTGGAGAAGATATTTTAAAGTGTCTAAACAAAACCTTTGTCTATGCAAATTCAAAACCATTCTGACATAAAATTAAAGCTATTCTTAGTATTATTTCTTAAAGGTCACGCATATGCCATAAAGGATGATCAAAGTATTAAAATCCTACAACAGGTTAAAAAAAGGGGCAACAATACAATAGATTTCCGGTGTTTTCTTTTCTAAGCAGAACACTGACCATTTATTCCTATTACTGATAGCAATGGTGGAAGCATAATCTGTTATCAGAACTGGCTGACAATTTCTGTTATAAAACACACTTCTTGGTTGTCTTGAACTTTGCCAAACTTTAACTGCTTTGTCTATGATTTTAGAGTATTTGTTTCAAGCTTTTAAGTAGCTGCTCTCAGCTTAGCCAAAATAATTCTGAATATTACATGAAAGGATACATGGCTTATCCCATTTGGATACCAAAGTTTTTATTTAATGCTTCCTCAATTCATGATTTGAAAGGAAGACTGAAAATCTGATACTGGCAGTGTTACAATTAGCTCTCCACAAATCTGGCTGAATTACAACATTTGGAAAAATCTAAACTCATACGTGGCTATCAGAGACGTACTTCACTTTTACATCAAAACCCCTCTATGCTCACTGCAATCGCAGCAGACTGGGAGTGATCTAGGCAAAAGGAATGAAAGAAGAAAGTCTCCCTTGCTTTTTTCAGTGAAGCGTCTTTCCCTGCAGCGGCCAACAAGCTCGAAGGCATATTTCACCTCATTCACATGCAAAGGAAGAAAAAGACTGAGAGGAAATGGAAAAATCCATTAGCACTGGATGATAACGAACCAGGGAAAACACAAATGAGATGATATTCAGTTGTTAAGAGTCAGACCTAGTACAGTACAGTGGTGTCAGTAACACTACTCCTAAGTTATTCAGGAGTCTAGAAGGAATAATTTGGGAAAAAAGTAACAAATCCATTCCATTCCTTTAAGGTGTAAATTAATCAAAATCTGTCTCCTAAAACATAACTGAAGAAAGTTGAGGAACTAATAATTAATTGGTAAGCAGGAATATACTAATATTCTAGAAGCATCTTCATAAAAATGCATTTGCCTGGATAATACAGAAAATGAAGAGGTATACATTGATATATTAATCATGAGTCACTCCGTCAAAACATATATAATCAATAAAATAAATTTCCACTTGTCTGACCTTAAATTAAAGTGCGTTGTGTACCCATGAGCTAGAAATACTATATAGAAAACTTACTTAAATTTTTGTTCAGTTACTTATTTAAATTACACATTCAAGTTCCACAAAGCTCTGACCTTAAAAAAACCCAACAACGCAGAATAACAGATGCCAAATAAAAGCAAATACTTTGTTTCGGCACTATCTTAAATTAAGTCCTTCCCAGTTCCCTATTTAGTAAAGCCTTTATCAAGTATATGACATCAAAGCCTGTTTTTTGCACCCCTCCCTTTAATTTATAAAGTGAAGTCCACAAATTGATGCTAGACATCTCTCTCTCCCTGGGCTAAAACATAAAGCAGCAGTTATTAAGTAAAGCTATCAATCAGCTGACAAAGAATCTCCAGTAACTCCGTACCTGTTAACATCCCATATTTCACTTGTGTTGTCCATGGAGGCAGAAGCCACGAAATCACCACATGAACGCCATGAGCAGTCCCACACAGCGTGGCCACGTCCTTTGGAAGTCAGAATCCACCCACATTTTGAAAAGTCCCATATCCACACTGTTGTATCTCCACTTGAAGTGACCAGCTGGGTTCCACTGTTATGAGGAATAAAAAGAATGAGTAGTTTGTAGCAAGGATATAGGTGTAGATTTTTCAAAGTACAGAGCAAAATAATTTAACTATGTTTAGGGAGACAGGTTAAGTAGCAATTGTTGATTTTACATTAAAATGCATATGAACAAAAAATTATGTTTGAAAACGTTCATATTTTTACATTACACAGTTTTCCGACACATCATAGATGAAGCGGTCATGTATTAAATACGCTATCAAAAGAAAAGAAAAGGAGATATCAAGTAGCTATCTTCCACGGGAAAGTAAATATGGGTTCCAAAATTACGTTCTTACTTTTGTAGTCTATTTATGAGTTTATCAGTAAAATAACTTAAGCCCAGAGAACTGCTTTCAAAATAGCAGTTTCAAAATAGAATAAAATAGCTTCAGGGAAGAATATTTTCTTATTTCCCAAATCCATACCATTTTCTATATATAAGTTATTATTTAAGCACCACAGTCTTGTCTCTTCTGACTCAGTATAAGCACTTTAACACATTCACCATCTCTTGGGGTCATCAGTATGTTACATAAATGAAAAATACGAAGTTAACTCAGACTTTGTGGCCAAATATTCAGATATAAACTAGTGTAGTTCTATTTCATCTAACTATGGACATGCAGCTTCAGACTAAAAGTCCATCTGGTTCAGTCTCATGTTATACAGTAGGGGTTTCTTAATAAAAAGAAAATAAGAAGAAAAAGTATGCAGCGTGATTCTCCTATTAAACTCTCCCAGACCTAGCCTGTGGCTCAGGTTTTCTTTGAGACAGAAGCTTTGTACTTAACGAGCACCCACGGAGATTTTCCTCCATGAATAATTAATTTTTGAACATGTGCAAACCTTTGGCACCCACAATCTCTTGTGTCAATGAATTCCAAAATTTAATATGCATTGTGTGAAAAAACTATTTTGGGGTGTTAAATACCTCACTTCATTTCATTTGATGCTTCTAATTCCAATGCTGTGATTAAAAGTAAATGCTGACTATACATTTGCCTTCTTTAAACCAACTGTGATGTTATTGGTTCCCTGTTATATCATATTTTACCCGCAAAGCTGAAGACTTCTACTCTATCGACTCATTCCTCATGCAGACGTCATTCCATCTCTTTGATCACATTTACCACCTTTCTGAGCACCTTTTGAGCTGGAACACGAGTACTGAAGAAGCAGGTACCCAATGAAGGTATACAATGGCACAGTGGTGTTTTCTGGTTTATTCTGTGTTTTTTTCATTTGATTAGCATTTTTAGCACTACTACATAGAGATTTAAAAAAAAAACAACTGACCACAGGGGCTCCAATATTTCTTTCCTGAGCACTAACAACTAGTTTATACCCATTATTACCTACGCATAATTAGGACCATTTTTTCTCATGTGCGTTACTTTACTTTCATTGACACTGACTTTCATCTGCTACTTTACTGTCGAGTCAACTGTCGTGTCTGGAATTCTTTTCCTGTAATTCTTCACATGCAACCTTCATTTTTACTGCCCCGACTAATTATTATGATCAGCAAACTCATTCACCTCATTGTCTTCCCCAGCTTCCAAGATCATCTTAATAACTTAGGTCCCAGCACGGATCCCTATGGGACTTAAATAATTTCTTTGTTCTGAAAGTGACATTCCTATCATTTCACCATTTTTAAAATTCACAAGATAAATTTCCTTTTTATTCAGGACAGTTTTGCTTCTTTGAGTTTTTGCCAAATGACCTTAAGAAGAATTTACTGAAAACCCAAGTATAGCAAATTTACGAATCTCCTTTGATCAAATGCTCAGCGAGCCCTTCAGAGAACTCTAACAGATTTCCAAGATGTAATTTCCCAAGCCATGCTGACACCTGCCAATGCTTCACTATAACAAATGTATCCACGTATCCTGTATTTTTGCTTCTTAATATCAATTCTACCAGCTTTCCCAGTATAAAAGTTAGGTCAACTGATCTACAGCCCCTTCATTTCAAACTCTTTCAAAATACTGGAAAAAGTGAATGCAGGCTTCCCAAATTATACCAGGAATAATGGAGGTTTTCCATTTTGTTTACTAAAAAAAAAAAAACAGAGGAAAAATGTTTGGGGATAATACACAAAAATACAGGCCACAACTATTTTAACCTTGGGTTTTCAGACAAGCTTCTGGTGTTATCTCACCAACATCAATAAGAATATCTTGCCTTTAGGATCCAATAAACTCTGTTTTTATTTGAATAATGGAAAATGTGCTATCACAGGCAGTAAAAATCCTTCTTCCAAATCTCTGGATATAAAACTGTGGGAACTGAAAACAGCTCAAGGGTTGATACCAAGCACTACTGTGAAACTCCATCCTAAGAATATACTCAGAGATACTTAGTTCATCGAAAATAAAAAAAGGTCAGGGGGTGGGGGTGGGGTAGGGTGTCAGACTTTTTAAATATTCTTCCTTTTCTCCTTTTCCAATAGATGTCCACCAGAATGTTCTGTAAAAGTACCTGCTGAGACAGCTTGAAATATGTGCATCATTTACCTGATAGATCTTAAGGGGGAACTTGCCATTATGAAATATCACCTGCCTAAACTTTTGACTATTTTTAACACTTACGGTTTAGATCGCTACTTTTTGTGAAAATACCATTATAATCCTCATTAAGGCAGTTACACCCCCATGCCTAAGACAAAGCTGTGAGAGATTCATCTCTCAAAAATTTTAACGTTGCGCAGGAATAATTTTGAAGCTTTTTTCACTATACTAAAGCATAAAGGCTTGAAGCCTGAGCACGGGCTCGGAGGAGACCCTAATTTTGTCAAGCTGCTAGGATTAAATGTGCTTTTATTAATGAAACACTTGTACTTTTAATAACTCAAGCTAGATCTCACTTCTGGAGACAGATAAAGTTAGCAAAACGACAAATTATCATACCCCTTATACATTTATGAAATAAGAGCTATTTTAAAACAAATTCAGAAGCAGGTATAAAGTGGGACTGATGAAATCTATAATTGATTCAGAGGGTAGTATGTGCTGCCACTGTCGTGAATCACAAAAAGAGATTTATTGCTTATGTATTTTTTAATACACGATCCCCAAAATGCTACATGAAGAACCGGTTCCTTGGGCTGAATTTTAAGAATACACCATCCAGGCAGTGATGAAAACCTTTCAGAACACAGATATGAGCAGGAAGGTAGTTGAAATGGATTCAATTTGGCAATCTGTGGCAAGGGAAAGAGTTACAAATGAGGTTTAGCACTCCTTACAGATCAAAGGAGAAAGAAGAGGAGATTGAAAACAAAAGCATCGTTTGTGGAGGAAAGGTTTTGAGGGACAAACTGACAGTCGAAGTAAGGGCAAAAATACTCAGGAACAGAGGGGCCCAGTGCCCCAGTCCCCTGCAACACAAGCTCCCTAATTTTCCCTGGGCATAAGAAAAAGCATCACTTCGGTGAAGAAAGGGGACGTGCATCAGTTGAGGATCTGCAAGTACACATGTACCAACTTCATATCAGCACTTCTGGGAAGCACAAACTGCTGCTTACAGGAATGACGGCTGGCAGAGCTGTTTTAGCGCCGGGGCCTGCACTTTGTGGTCATGAAATCTTTGCTGCACACTAGGATTCAAACCAGACACACACATTACCAAAAAAAAGTGCTATGTCAAGCCAAGTCAGGCATCCAAAACAAAATGCTGCTTTTAGAAAATAATCCTATCTACTTAATAGCTGATCAATAATGACACACTTTTTCTGTTTTGCAGCATTTTTTGGACCTGGGAGATAAAAGAAACACCCCAAATTCTGAGGTAATGTTTTGTTACCTACAGCTGCAACATTTTTTTTACTGCTCTATCTGTATGATATAAGACTATCTGTGGGGGGAAAAAATATATCAGGAAAAGCTGATGTTTTTAATGATTTAAGCTATGACTTTAACAGTCTATGATACCCACACAGTCTTCTACCATGTGACTGATTTTCAAACAAAATGTATACTGATTTTTATATTAAAAAAATATGGAAATATGACGTTAGATGCTCAGCCTTAATTATCAGCAGCTATATACATAATCTCCATCTGAATTTAAGATTGATCACTAACAGAGAAACCTCCAAGTCATTGTGCATTGTGTATATCTTTAATTCAGATAATAAAACATTTTTTTACCAAACAAATCAAAGAACCAGACATCATATTAGGAGACAAGAACAATGTAATTCCGATCTTTTTCTGCCACTGAAACACATTCACATATATGCTAATAACTTTGCCAACTTCTAGAACTTTGGTGCTAGTAATTTTTTTTCCAAGAAAGTATCAGTACATTCGTGTACAGTGCTATATGGACCCAATCGGTTGGGTTTGTATGGCCTTGCTTGGTTTTGGGGGTTTTCTGATAAGGCTTTCTAGCAGATCAAAGCACTATAAGGGATGAAATATGCGTGTAGAGTTTAGAACAAAGTATTTGGGCCCTGCACTGTCTCTACGGATAGATCTTTTTTCTTAATACTAAATACACGCACACTTCTACCTTCCCTTGCATTTCAGGTATTCCTAATAGCAGGTTAATGCTATAAACCTGCCCTTCCAGAAACAATTACAGTGGAAAAGAACTTTGGAAATGTTAATTCTGCATTCTGCAAAAGCAGATGGACCATTATCTTCTCAAGCCTTAACAAATCTTTCCTCCCTCGTATTCTCCCCCCAGGGGTCAATACTTGGACGAGTATTGTTTAACGTATTCATCAACGACCTGGACGAGGGGACAGAGCGTATGCTCAGCCATTTCGCTGATGATACCAAACTGGCTGGGGTGGCTGACACCCCAGAGGGCCGTGCTGCCATCCAGCGTGACCTAGACAGGCTGGAGAGCTGGGCAGAGAAGAAACTAATGAGGTTCAACAAGGACAAGTGTAGGGTCCTGCACCTGGGGAGGAAGAACGTCAGGCACCAGTATAGGTTAGGGTGGACCTGCTGGAAAACAGCTCTGAAGAAAAGGATCTGGGGGTCTTGGTGGACAGTAAATTATCCATGAGCCAGCAATGTGCCCTTGTTGCCAAGAAGGCCAACGAATTCTGGGCTGCACAGGGAAGAGTGTGGCCAGCAGGTCAAGGGAGGTCATTCTCCCCCTCTACTCTGCACTGGTGAGGCCACAACTGGAATCCTGTGTCCAGTTCTGGGCTTCCCAGTTCAAGAGAGACAGGGAACTACTGGAGAGAGTCCAGCGTAGGGCAACAAAGATGATGGAGGGATTGGAGCATCTCCCTTGTGAGGAAAGGCTGAGAGAGCTGGGAGTCTTTAGCCTGGAGAAGAGAAGGCTGAGGGGGGACCTTATTGATGTTTACAAGTATCTCAAGGGTGGGTTTAAGGAGGATGGAGTCAGACTCTGTTCAGTGGTTCCCAGCAACAGGACAAGGGGTAACGGGCACAAGCTGGAACACAGGAAGTTCCGATCAAGTATGAGAAAAAACTTTACGGTGAGGGTGAGAGAGCCCTGGCCCAGGCTGCCCAGGGAGGGTGTGGAGTCCCCTTCTCCGGAGACTTTCAAGACCCACCTGGATGCAGTCCTGAGTAATGTGCTCCAGGCAATCCTGCTTTAGCAGGGGAGTTGGGCTAGATGATCTCTAGAGGTCCCTTCCGACTCTGAAAAATTCCGTGATTCCAAACACACACATTTCCTTTCATGATATATTCCCCCTTCTTCCAGCTTCACTGTTCTCACTACAAGATGCCTCTGCATTAATACTTACTGAGTTGTAGACTTATCAATAATTAACTGTCATATTCAACGACAACATGAGCCTTTGGCACAGTTATTCTACAACATTTCAGGTGACTACCTTTCTGGATAACCAGTCAAATGGAGGCAATAGCTACACTGACAGTGTTGCCCTGTAAACACAGCAAACATAATATCAACCATCAAAGCAGCTTCAAATACTGCACCTTGTTCAAACGTTTCTGGATGACGGACTTAGATCTGAACCTCGAGCTACTCCAGGGGGATTACTCAGGTTACCTCTAGGAAGCTATTCTGCTTCACAACATCAGCTGTGAAGCAGAAATGCAGTTCCCATCCTTCCAAATTTACAAGGATTGTCATTTTGCATCAGCCAAAATACATGATAAAGCCATTTGTATCATTAGATCTAGCTGCCTAGGACATCCCTCTTTCAATCTCTCATACCATTGACTGGAGCAATACCTCTTTCTAACCACTAAGCATTCTTGGTCAGCTTTGTTCTGAATGCTGGCGGGGAGAGAAAACATCTTGCTCTACAATTTACTTGGTAAATAAGAGTAAGGCAAACTTCTCTGTCCACCATATCGTAAGAGTTATTCGCAGGAATATTATTGTTAGCAGTTGCCAGGGACAGTACTGGGAATCAGACAACAATTTTGTTACTGTATTCTACATGGCATTAAATGAACGGAGCAAGATCTGTGCTACTGGCATTTGTATGTATTATTTATGTAGTCCTGTGGACCTGCCCGGTGTTCTGCAGAAAAACTGAGATACGGCTCCTTCCCTGAGACAATTACTGTCTAAATCAAAAGGCAAAGCCTTACAGACAGCGCTGCCAAATAATGGTTCTCAAAGCAACCCACTAAAACAAACACAACTTGCGTTAAAAGTTTTGTGTCTTAAGAGAGCTGCAGCAACAGGTGGCATCTGACTGGAACTTCACCATGCAACATAAGCATCAGCAACTCAACAACAAATTTTAAACACACAGTCTAAAACATTAAGGGTTTAACAGTCTTTTACCATGGCAATTGAAAAAACACTTTACAATCAATATTCCCGTTACTTAGTTGGAAAAATGATGTCTCTTTTATTTACCTCTATTCATACAATTATTCTAAAGCAAAATTCTAAAAGCTACTGTAGTATTTGCAATATCAGCACAGGTAGACCTTAAGCACAGCAAAGCCCAAGGGAAGAACTGCAAATACTGTTTAAGATTACTTCAATTTTGCTGACATTTCATGCTAGGCCAAAGAGGAAAGAAAAATAAAGGAAAAGTCTAGAAAAAAATGAGTTATTCCATGAAAAACAGAACTAATGAGGCCTGAATGCCTATGGAAGTATCTTTTGCCTCTTCACCCCATCATCTTAGCTGTTGATTAAATAAATGTATCAGGAATTGATTGATCCTTTGGACTTCTGTCTTCCAAGTTTTGTCAGAATTAGCCTGCAGGTTAAAAGTTACTAGAGAGCATGGGAGAGGGTGTAAGGAACACGCGCAGAAGCAGCAAAGGAAAGGGGCGGGGGGGAGCACATCCTTGGAAGCTTCATTTTCCTTGGAAACAAGGTTAAAGACAGTGATCCAGACAGTTACACTTAGGAAAGTATATACCTACCAACAGGGTCCCACCTTTGGCTATGAGAGCTGTATTTAAACACTCTCTTTCCCATCTGATACTAAAACCAATGTAAGGGATGAAAATACCAAACATCAGTTCAGCTGTGCAGTCATCGGAACTCTTCTTTATTGTCCTACTTTGCCATGGTGTGTTTTTGTCACAGCCCCTCATTTTCTTCTCACCAGAGAAGGTGAAAATCAGGCTGAATTTAAAAAAGGTTGGGGTCAACATGTTATTTAAAAGTTCCAAAAAAAAAAAAAATACTGAAAAGACAACAGGTGATTTTTTCCACACCAGGCAGGAGACTTGCACAGTGCCTTGATAAAGGATGGTGTGGATCTAACTCCTTGTGGGTACACAGGAAAATGGGACGAAGTCCTGGAAGAGGAATACATCAAGGATTACATGGAAACTGCATCTGGCTCAAGTACCTTTGAAATAAGAAGTAGAGTCCAGGAGGGTACTAAGACACAACCTCACAAATGCCTTTCCTATTCTTATCCATCCCCTGATACTCGCTGTTGGGGACAGGAGTCTTGTGTTCTTAGTCTGTATTTAAACCAGACACTCAGCAGCAAAGATTTTGTTTCTAATAGATTTTGTAACCTTGAAACAGACTTGAGATGTAGTTCAGTTCTTTTGTTACTGGAACTCTGAGTCACATTAATTATTTACAGTGACACTTCTTATTAAAACCCCTAGGTTTTTTGATATCTATGGCTCGTTTTGCATGTTGCTTTCATTATCCTCATGGACTATGTGTCTAAGACACATCTTATGTAGTAATTATGAAAATACGTTTCATCCTTCAGAATAATCTTAAGTCCAATTTTACTCCTATTTTATTAATAGACATGAAATGTCATTTATACAGAAGGTGAATGCCAGAATACTCAGCAGTAGAAATACAAAAATACCTTTTCTTTTCCTCATTTATCATCAAAGCTGAGGAATAAAAATAATTAAATTTCAAAAATGCAAAAATCAATCATAAACTGACATTCTATCAACCAGTGAGGAAGTTTCAAAGCCAGGAAACGCGGCAGTAACCAGCAGATGGTGAACAGTACATTGGTCCATGGCGTTATGTCTAAGAAGAAAAATGTAACCGCCCTGCAAAAATCTGTGACACAAGGCTATCAGCTGGAAATCTTCAGGAAACTGTCAATGCATAGTATGCCAAGTGCAAAACTCAAGGTAGTATTTTATTCTACATTACCTAATTGCTAGATCTTTTTATCATATTTCATGCTTATATATTGACCCAAGACAGCATAACTGTTTCCCCCTGCCATTCTACCTGGCTGATAGCTGGGTGCGACATCGAGGGAAAAACCATAAAGCATTCTTTTGGCATAGCACCACTTGTCACTGCTTCTAGATAAGGCAGACACTGGGACCAGGCCTCATAACAGGAGTAATCTTTTGTTTTAATGAAGCTCGCCTTCTTTATTAAAACTTCCTTGAGGCTACATTACACTTCAAAAGTGACAATTTCATATCTGCGATAATTTAAATATAACATGCTCCTACTACTAAAAAGAGTCCCAGTATGGTATAAATGAATTTTCAGACAATGAATTCAAATCATTCATAAACAAGTTTCAACCTAACAAGTCCTCCATATTTTAAAGCATTTCCCTTTCTGAACCGAGTACTGGTGTCAGAGGCTGGCACACAGAAAAATCCTGTTTCACTTGGCTCCTTTCCCACTGCTCTTACCAGCTTCTCTCTGTCCCAGTGCACAATTATTCCTTTATTTCAAGGTTTTGGCCTGCTCTAAACACAGCCTATAGTTCTGCATTCTGGATCGTTATGATGATTTTTTTGTTGTTATGTCCACAAGGTAGCAGATTGCTCCAATTCAGGTTACAATCTATACAGACCACCGTCAGGCCTGCTACATTCAAATCCATTAGCTTGCTAAGATTGGCTCAGTACCCCAGCAAAAATATTGAGTGTTACCATTCACTACAGGCTAGTCTTTCGGAAGTATAAAAAATGAGTCAGCTGTCTTTCAATGTCATGTAATTAAAAGTGGTTAAATGAGATTTTAAAATAATTTGGGCACCTGGTAGAAGGCAGTTTTTAGCACATGCAAAATTGCCTTTTAGGATGCTTTGGAAGCATGCCAAGTATGGAATAAAAATGAAAAGACAAAAGATAAACGAGTTGGAGATTAGATGTAGCAAAATGCATGCCAGCAGTACAGCAGGCATTAGACAATGCAGGGCTCTATGCAAGATTTAAAGACCAATGAATAATTACCTTTTTAACCAAAAAATATGTTTTTTAAAAAAAAATTAAATAAAAAATGTCTCTTCTAAAAGCTGTCTGCCAGTGCATGTCCAGCATTCCACATCTAAATTCTACATCTATTTACCAAGGGGTAGGAGCGTTTGGGCATCCTGTTTGAAGCAGGGAGCTCGTAGGAGCCCAGCTAGTGAGATCTCCAGCAATTAGGAAGGCTGCTTTTGCTGAAGGCAAACACTGTTTCTGGGTCCAGTTGTGCAGTCGTGCTTTAGGATATTGCCAAGTAATTCTTTCTCCATTAAGTTCACAAGGAATAATTATTTTGCCTGAAATCAAATGTAATGAGTAAACACTGCAAAGCTTCCGTATTTCTCAGAAATGGTATCTATTCTATACCATTCCAATATCATCCCTCAAACAACGTCAATTTAAGTTAAACTCTCCCTACAAACCTTTATATTTTTAAGATAAATTAGTATATTTAGGTGACATAAAATCATGCATAGTACCAATCAATATCCATAACATACATTAAATTGCGTGCTAATAATGTATGATACTTAATCTCAACACCCATCCCATCCAGCGTGTGTTGTTTTTCCTCCACTGGAGTGATTCCAAACCCTCAAATTTTAATGAAGGGCTGTTGAAGTAGAGAAAAATGCGGTTTGGAAGGAGTTCAGATACATGAATTCCACATACAGAACAGATTTATGACCTATATTAACAATGATAATCCTATGTCACAGTTCCTCTGAAGCGCAAAGTTGTGGATCAGTCATTTCAAATCCATTATCATCCCCAAATGGCTGTCCAGTGATGTCTAATCTCAATCAATAGCCAGTAATGAACCACAGCCATTAATCCCATTTGCATGTTTGTACAAAGCACCATTTTTAAGCTGCATATTCATATGCATAGAGAGTTCAGCGAGTGCATAGAGATTTCACGGCCTGTGGAAAGTTCTGCATTGGGATTTGAACATTTCCCAGGCACCTGGAAGAATATTTAACTCACGCTGTGTAATGATCTCGACAGTGAAGCCCAAGAAAACACACAGGACAGTGCACTAGCCAAGTGTTTGCACTTGGGCAACTGATGACCTTACTGAGCCATGCCCTGAGGATACAAACATAACCAAAGGCAGGGAATTAGTTAATGGAGACAGTGACCGATAACAATTTGAAGTCTGAGAGCAGAGGAGGAATGGAAATGCTGAACACGAACAGAATCCTGGGTTGGTATAAGAGAAAGCAGCATACCAAAAGTAATATAATCTTCCATCCTTTCATGTAAAGGCTTTGTGTGAAAACTGAATTTCCACTCATGAGGCCATGCAATCTAACACCTGATTGCTCAAGAAAGGGGAAAACCAAAAAAACAAAGCCTCAAACCCAGCAACTCTCAAAGTGATCTAAAGCGTGGACACATATACTGTAACCTTCCTTCTTTCTGTTCCCCATTCATTTTATATACACACTACTCAAATGCAAAGAAAAGTTACAAGAAGCTAAGAACGTGGTTCCACACCACGTCCTTCAACACCCAGACAAGTCCCAATGCTCATTCACAGTTCGTCGGCTCCCCCTGCTACTTGTGCCACTGCAACGCTTTGGTACACAAAGTTACCCAAATGCCTGCAATGATACAGCTTGAGGGAAAATACATAAATACAACAAATAAATGACACTTGGTCAATTGATATCTGGAGTTTGTACTCAAGACAAATTTTCCTCACTTCAGCCATTAAACCTTATTGCATGCTAATGATGACTGAAAGCAGCAAAGTAAGGTCTAGTCCTTGAAACAAGATTCATGCCAGGAAATCCCAGATCTCCATGCACTGATCCCAAAACATACTACCCAAGGGTTAGGGCATAAATTCCACACCGTTTACTAAAAAACCCCACATATTAAATATAAAAGCAACACATTAGGAAATGCTGCAGATATACGCAGATACACAATGGAATTAAATAGCATCCAGGAATAAAACAACCATATTTAAATCCTTGCAAGGATGAATCTTGTATATTTGAGCTAAAACATCTAATTAAACATCATGCATCACCAACCAGCAAGCACTCATCATTCCAACATCTACTGATTTGTACTGGCTAGATCATTTTTGGCAAGATGAAATAAATGAAGGGCACTGATGCTACTCTATAAAAGGGAAGGTCCTGACTTCAAACATGACCAACCGGTAATCAGGTTTTTCCTCCATCTAATTCAGAACGCTCTTTTTCATCACGGATAGATCATTGTGACTAGGATAAGGTTTCACATTGCATTCCTCAGACACACGTTCCCCTCATGAGCATTATATTAGCAGAAAATTAATCCTGCAGAAAAAATGGAAATTAAGTTTCCTGGCAGTTTAGTTCTCCAAACGGCCTCACTGTGCACCAGAGCTCTCCAAGTCCAGAGACTCGAAGTGAGTGGCTGGACACAGACTGAGGAGGAAAGGCTTGGGATCCTCCCCTTCCACAGCAGCTAGCCACAGCACGGGCACGGGCACAGCAAAAACCCGCAGCATCAAGCAACACAAGGATTTGAACCTCTGCCTAAACACTTCAAACCAGAGGTGTAACCAAACAAGTCAGTCACACTGCTAAAAAAGCACACCCCCCTCCTAAAATCTTTTTAAAAAATATCAAAGCGATACTTACATAAAAGCTAAGCCTCCTACCTTGAAAAGAGACATTTCAGTGCAATTCAATTTTTGTAAACACTCTGAATATTTGGGGTTTATTTCCAATTCAAATGTCTTAGACATTGCCTCAATTGAATTGCCATTCTCTAGTCAACTCAAACACTAATGTTTGTTATTTTAACAGCTACACTTTAGGAAACACACATTTTAACAATATAACAAACATGGATATCTCCCTAGCTACTCCACTAGAACCCTTGCAGCAGACTCTAGGGAAAAAACAATTGCCTTTATTGCACAGAAGAAAACAATAATGAACTAAGAATGTTAAAGGCATCAAGATGATAATTGCACACAAAGAAACATAACACAAGAGATTCTATTAAGAGAGGTGTTTTGATGTGTGTAACAACTCTGAATAGAATGAGAGTAACATGTTAGCAGAAATGCAGCATCAGAGCAGTAAACTGAGACCAACGCAAGTGAGGAGACAGCCAGCGCTCTATAATTCCAACTCTTCATCCTCAAATAGGGATGCCGATGAAGCTAGAAGAAAACCTAAACTACCCAAAACTTGAAGCCACCACCAGCAAACAACATCTTTTTCTCACAACTTAAATAAATAAATTGAAGATCTGCAAAACTGAATTGCTTCTGGTGACTTCCTGGCAGCAGCCGTACCAGGAATAGCAGGCACTGAAAATGAGGGTGAGGTGTAGGAAAAGAAACCCAAGAATTCTATGATGAGCAGGCAAATTTCTGCAAAACTTTCACAGAACATATTCATTGCTTCACTGAAGCTGAACTAATAGGTTTAGAAGTATACCATTTTATTGGTACTCCATAAAGAGATTTCAACTGCATACCCCTCCTCCCTTTCTCTATCAAAGTGGTTATGGTATAGAAATTGTTTTCTTTCTTTCAAGTAAACACCAGATCTAATTACCCACACAGCTGAACAGTAACTTTCCTCTTAATTTCTAAAAGTCAAAACAATCACATCAAAATATTACTGAATTTGAATAACTGAATGAACTTTTGCAAAGGGAATGATTAAACTTGACACCTGTTTTGTGAAACCCATAAAGACAATCACTATGCCTTTTCAACCAATATGATTAGATTGGTTTAATGTTCCCAATACTAAATATGGCTGTTTTCAGGTCTAAAATTCACATAATGAGAAAGTGTAGCAACACAAGACAATCATTTAAGAATAATGAGATTATATCTATGTAAACAAAGCATTCAGTACATTTGAAAACTATTTATCTCATAGACAAGCATAAAAATTAAATGACATTATAGAGATAAGATAGCCAAATAATAATTTAAATAATACTATACAAAGACTAGCTCTCTTTCTATTCCCATTAGGAGTTCAAATGTATCCAAGGTCAAATACTTCATACTATGGGTATGAAGACTGAGGCCTTTTGAAAGAGGCTTTAAAGAGCCGCTTCATATTTGTGATGGAGGGGCAACAAATTAATCAGTAAAAATGGCATTAGTTCACCAAAAAAAAAAAAAAAAAGATATCAAATGAAAAAGGTAGAGATCAGACAAAAGAAACCACAGAACCCCTGTAAGAACTAAGAACTCCCTAAGAAATTCTGAGTTTGAATTAAATTGTTTTATTTGACCAAAATGGAATCTGCTTTTGTCATATTAAAACTGTTTCAAAACCAGAACTTGAGTGGTGACATACCAATCCTTTGGCACCCCCTCTCACTTTCTCAGGGAAAATGATTTGAAAAATTGTGGCCAAGGATTCAGTTTCACTTGAGAGAATGTGTGTGTGCGTAAGACCGGCCAGACTTGTAACATCTAAGAAGAAAAAAAATCCTGGTAATTATAGATTTTCTACGTAGAAAAGTAAAACCAAGGGGTATTGCTTTGTCAGGAAAATGCAATCCTTCCTCAAATGTATAGCTGTACAAATTAACAACTTGTTTCAACAGAAAGTTACAGAAATGAGGGTTTCGTGTTATCACAGTTTCTGTTTCTTAAGCTGCTGACATGTGTGGCCGGTGACCCGCGGGCTGAGTCCTTCCCTCTGGCCCCTTGTCTTCTCCTCAGGAGGAAACCAGTTATGGGGCTTCACTCGGCACCAGCAGCCAAGCGACTGCCAGGGCAGCAGCTGCTCCGAGCGGACCGGGCCAGTGGGATGCACTGCTTCTGGAGTTACGTCTGGCTGAGGGAATGGTGGGGACTGAGCACGCTCCAGCAATCACCGAGAGCTGGTCAGGCTGATGTCACTGATGTTTCTCTGGGTATTTCTCTAGGTGGTTTATAAGTAACATCCCTTTGAAGCAGATTGCCTCGAACTCTCTTCTTTGCCCTCTCACGTACACTTTAATTGGCTTTCCTAGCATGGTCTTTGCTTTCAGTGAAAGCAAACTGCCACTCAGCCTGAACTCTGGGGTACTCTGGAAAAACATGCCATTGGATAGCTTGCTGGGAAGCAGGCATATGCTCATACGCCTGGCGAAACAAGATGTACATTTCAGAAGCCACATTCCTTTCTCCCTCCACCAAGACAAAGTGAAATGAAGTTTCTCATTATGTATGCACAGCAAAGAAAACTAACATACAGGAGACAGAAAACATACAAACAAACGAAGAAACCAACTACACTTTTCACAATGTTTACAACTGCAATTCCTTAGCAACACATAAGAAACAAAAAACAGAAAAAACAATCGGTGTAAGCAGCATCCCATCAGAAATTCCTAAAATGCAAGAGACCTTACTCTATTTCAGTTACAATAATGCCTCGGAGGCTACAGCAAAGCACTTAAAACACCACCACCAGACTCCAGACACCTTTTAACCAGCTCCCACTGCACAAGGGCAGATTTGAAAATCTGAGCCAGACATGTTAGCCAGCAGAAAACACCTAACAAGACAATCCACAAAATAGCTAGGAGATAAAAATCCTTGGTCTTCAAAATAAGATGTCATGGTTTATCCTAAATATTGGAAAGGTTTCCTACCATTTATTAGTTTTACACAAAAACTTCAATAGCTTTTCAAGCACTGGTTTTGAAATTCAATGAGTGTGTAAAGCTACCCGTGAAACTAACTACAGAGCAGTTTCATCAAAGGGCAGCGTTTTATTACAATGTATTTTCTTCCAGTAATTATTTCAAATATACATTTGAATTGCTCAATAGGAGGACTGCTTCTTCTGTCAGCCAGTTTCCTCCTTTGCCCCTCTTCAACTGTCATCAGCATTTCTCTCTCCTGCTGTTTGTTGAATTATTGTAATGGAGATATTATTAGCGAATCACTCTAACTTTGAGTGGTCAATATTTCCACCAACTAAGAAACAGAAGTCAAAGGTAGTTTTTCATTAGAGCATGGTCATTCTGGTTGAAAATTGAAGCCCGTTCAGTAACCACACTATGGAACTGCAGACTGTTTGCTTTTTAAAATCAATATAATAGACTCTTAATGTTCCTGATATAAAAGAAGGAAGTTGCATTTTGTCCTGCACAGTATTTCTAGTTCAGAATAGCTTTCAAGGACAGTTCTGACAACTGAGGGATATATTTAAAAAGAGAAAAAATGGTGCAAAGTCCAACCAATTTTCTACAACTAAAGCAGCTGGGACTCAACTTCAAAATGTATGCAATAGTAATTTTTTTTTTCTTCCTTTTGGTATGGAAAATGACTTCTTTAAAGCAGAGGTAACATCCTCGGAGAACACTAACAGCCTAATTATTACTTTCTGGTTTTGAAGTCAAACATTACAGATGGCCCATGGTCTGCCACTACAACCATCTCAAAGACAGAAGACCAGAAGGACTGGTGTAATGGAGACACCTGACGATTTGGCAACAAAGCAAATCTCCAGAATTATGGACATCTGCTGCGTACCCCGGACTGTGTAAGAAAAAGCTCCTCAGCATAGCAGGAGCAGCAGAAAAAAAGAAGGCAACTTCTGCACAACAAAACGGGATCTAAATGTGTAGCAAAGTTACAATTACTATCATCCCATATTTTCCAAAAGCACGCTGCAGAACTGATCTCTCCAAAGAAAAATACTATGAGATACATACATTGCTTTTTCTTAAAAAAGATACTCACCAATAGTTAACACAGCCCTTGGAAATGATATAAAACATTTTTTTTATATATATCCCCAAACTCTACAGAGAATAACCAGCAGTTACACGTGCCAGAAGAGATCAGTATGGGTAGAAACATTTGGCTTGTGGGAGTGGGTGGAAGGGGAAAAATTTTAATCAAATCCATTACCTGGTTATTGATTTCTCTTTGCCAGACTGATCCTGTAGAATACTTATAAAGCCTTTGACATTGAGACGTTTGGCCAAAGATATTGGATTAGACTAAGCAAAAGCTGAGCTTCTCGTGTAATCTCTCATATTTCATTTATATGTGATTTATTCCTTTGTCCAGCAGAGGCTTTTTATTGATAACAATAATGAGATTGAGAATCCCAAAGGAAATTTAATGCCCACCCACTCAAAACATGTTTGTGAAGTAAAAATAGTAGGCTTTGTGGGCCTGAGAGAGAATGATGTTATGCGAAGACTGCTTCCTTGTCTCAAAAGTAGGAAGCTTGCCAAAGATTTTGAAATAAACAAAGCTACTTCTGAAATTAAAATTTTGCTTTACTTGAAAACATGAAGTACACAGTTAATACCGTACGCTGTGGAGTTGACTGAAAGCCTTCCGAAACAGAACAAATGAATGCAACTTTTTTTCTTTCGACTTCCTGTATAAGCTCGGTTTGACAAAACATCTTAAATGTCTAGTCTGCTAAACATGATGTGTTACATAAAGCCGCTAAGACGACTGAAAATTAATCGTGCCACTCAAAAGAAGTTTCTAACCATTGTCAATTTTAATATGTAATCTGGTAACTGAAGGCTTTGTTGAATTATATGAGAATCCAAGATTCTCTAAGAAATTAAATCATTATGTCTTCGCAATACAAATGCTGTTCAAAAGTAAAATGTAGCAGACTATCTTGCATTTCTTTAATAGCTATCAACAGTAATAAAAGGATAAATAAAAAACATCTGTTTCTGCGGTGAACCCTGGATTAGGTTTTAAAGCCTCTATTTGAAGGCACAAATCAGAATAATTCTATTCACTGATAGCCAACAGAGACCTTTGTGATTAACACAAATTTTACAACTCTTTCTTATGTTAATGCTTAGAGTGGATTTAGTGGCTTTTAAGTCTCAGCCTTCTTTAATGTGTAATATGAAAGTCAGCATTTATGACTTAAAAACTAGCAGAAAAAGTTCTTCTGAAGATCACTGTTTATGGACAATGATCTTGGATATTAACAGTAATATTTGAGATCTTATCATTGAGAGGACCATGAATCTGGTTGGCTCAGTGGCCAGACTAAATGGGTGAATTTTAATTTCTCCTCCTCCCTGGCTCTCTTAGCATTACACAGCAGTTTGCCTGACCAGTCTTACTCTTTGTTTGAATACAGCCCTTCTCTTATCAATGACCCCTGTGAAACCTCCTGGGGCAGCGAGTAGCATGTGCTCGGTACTCCTAACTCTTCTAGAAGTAGACAACAAACTGGAAGCACAATTGCAGACTGCCTACATAGTGAGTTGTTATCTGGGCGGCCCGGGGCCTGCGTAGACAACTTTGGGATTGGGCAGTAATCCCATCAAAACACACACAACTCTTTAACGTTAGCCACCGGAAAAGCAATCTGGAGCACAATAAACAGGAGGCTACCTGAGCACATCACAGCTGAAACTTTTGCATAATTGAATTTGAAAGGGTTCCTGATGGAGCCGAATTCTCAACCTGTTCCTTCCTCGACATCTCGAAGAACTTCCTTTGGACCTGAGTGGATTAACCTGTATGGTGTTACCTTAATGTGACTCTTGACCCAGCCTGGGCAGTGGCTCTAAGGGATGGGTGGTAACAAAACTCAACACTTTAAAATCACTGGCTCCAAACCTTTCTTCCTGTTGGCAGATTTTTTGAAGAGCCCCAGAAGTGTATGTGAGGGTCTCTAATTAGAAAGAGCATCCAATAGAATAGTCAAATCAGACAACATAATGTTAAATTACAGTTTAAATACCGACAAATGCTACTGTATTTAACTCAAACTAACAAACATTAGCTTTTGCAATGTAGTACCACTTTGTAAATCCTGGAATCATAACTTAAGCAGTAACTCTTTGATCTGGAAGTCTCCCTAGTTTCACCAAATAACTATTGCATCAGTACTTGGAAGTCAGTACATTAAACAAAATGGCATAATAGATAATTCCTGTTTCTTTTCACGGAAATAAATCTAAGACTGGCATTAGGAATTATTAAAGTATGAGGAGGAATATATTTGATGTCAATAGAGTTTTTTTAAATTATCCTGTTATTGTGACTAAAGAACCTAGTCACTCAATATGTCATCAAATGCTTTTCATTTGCTGAGGCTTCATGGGCCTTGTACAGTTTTAGTTATTTAAAACGTATTATTTGCAATATGTAACCAAACAGAAAGCAGCCATTTATTTTTAGTGTCAGATTGTCTGTTTGACTCTCTTCATACCCTGTAGATGTTTCTCACCACACACTGATATATGAAAATATTATAACTGGCAAGAAGATTGGTATGTATCGATGCATGGGCATCTACCAGTAATGGGATGCTCCTCACAGTTCAGTCCATATGGAGCCAAGAGCTGTAGAGGTGGTGGACAAAAAAAGAAGCATGCTCCCTGCTCTTAATTCACTTTGATAATCAAAGCACTACAGGCTCTCAAACTACAAAAGCGTGTCCACTGTGAAATTCTAACATTATACATGTACCTGCCAACCTGTCAACTCTGGTCTTTGCTCCTCAACAGCATTTCCCTCCTTCTCCAAGTGCCAAGTCCTCTGAGACGCAGTGAGCAATAAGCAGTGTCAGACTCTGCCTGTTACCTCTGAACAACTGATCATGGCTCTTTTGAAAACCTATCTGCCTCTGCTTTCTGTGAATGTCTTCCCTCCTGAATTTTGTCCCTCTCTCTCGTGCCTCAGAGGTTTCTCCATACCCTCCCTCCATTTTCTGGATTACTGTTCTGCTGGGCTTTACAGTCTATAACTTTTTCACATTGAAATCCACGTCTGAATAGTTTCTTTACAGGCCCAAATGACGATATGATTAAAAAAAATATAAAGTCGTGTAAAAAATAAGATCAGGGACTTACCTGAGCAAGAATTCATTTCAGTTTCTCAGTTTATTCTGGCTTCAATTCTGCTCAAGAATTTATTCTTTTAAACTTTATAAATTTTCATACAATGAAGTAATCACTTCCCCACTGACAGAGTCTTATTTCCACAATTTCCTATTTATCAATCACTATTCCTTAAAACTTTGAGAAAATATCACTAACCCGGCCCCTTTCATTCAAGATTATCAGCAACATTTTGGACTTGGACTCGAGAGACCGCTATAGTGCTCAGTCATCCATAGTACTGTAGATTTTAAGCCCGGAAGAGGTTCTGAGCATCCAACTGGATTTTCCAAATCGTATCCGCTTTTCCCCATCAAGCCTTAAATTTCCACTAGAGACAGGGCATAGCTAAAATCAAGAGCAGACTTCACAGCTTTTGTCTGCTTATGCGTTGGCCAATGTAAGATCAGTAGTGATTTTGTGCTGCTCAGCTTTACACAGCTTGGAAGAGACCCTGGGTTTAGAGACTTTCTCTAAACTGCTTAGAGCTTTCTGCAGACCAAGTGTTCATAAATATTTCATTGCTGACTACCCGAGCCCCCCAGTCACTTAGGGAGCATCAAAATCACTGTCCCCCCTAGTGTGCTCTGATGTGCTACACAATTTAAAGCTTTTTGTGTGAATTCAAGCCCACCTGGAGTTGTTAATCCCTCCCCAAGCCATTCAACCACTCTCCAAGGCCACACATTCACCCTCAATATATTTTGCTAATTCCTTCTGCACCTTGTCTCTACAAGGTTTTCTTTCTCATCCAGCCACGCACAGATTTTTATCAGGTTAAAATCACCTTCTTCAGCTTTGAGACACACAATCTACAGCTGCTTCTGTTCTTTCAGAATATGGATTGTTCTTTCAGGCCAACACCTCATCTTTCTCTTGCATCCCCTCACTGGCACTTTTTCCTGGGATACCAAACATTAACTACCTTTATTTTTAAGATGCTTGATGCATGAGTGTACTTATCCTATCTTTCCCCCCCCCCCCTAATTACTGAGGAGACAATACTCACCTCCAGTTTTCCAATAGCAACAGAACATAAAAGAAAATCCACACAGTTCAAGGTAACTGCTGTGGTATTTTTGGTATAATAAACACATTGATAACTGTTTTGATTTCTTTCCTCAGAAGCCGTGAGAGTTGAAAGAGCGACAGAAAGAATACAAGCAATTCAGCTTCTGTCTCAGGTGAACAGGACATCACAAAGGAGTTGACAATTTTCAGTGCAAGTTTTAAATAGTTTTAAGAACCTACAGTTTCCAGTTCTTTTCAATTCAGAAATTCATTGTATTCCACAGACTCTAACAACATTTGCATGAAAAGGGTTATAAACATTTTAGAATAGTTGACTTGATTAATATTTATGAATATATTAAGGACATTACATATTATATCAGCACACATGTGGAGCAATAATACAATATTTTACTGTTTGCTGGGATTTTATCAGACATCAACAAACACCTCTGCTATGCTGCACAGCTTGATTCTTTAGCCACCCAGGAAGGTTAGTAATAAAGATAAATAAATCTTGTACATGCCCTGCAATATCTTACTGTAATTAGAGTATGAGTCTTAAAGGTGCAGCATTAGCATCATCAGCTTATTCTGGAAACTGGCAGAAGATGCAGATTTTTGTCTGCTATTCCAAACATTTGGGCCACCTGGTATCCATTACTCAGCTCTTCTCCAGCCATCCAGATTTTTAACATGAAGCCCGTGTAGATGACTCTGGCAGGAGTCACTCTGACTCCCTCACTCCTTCACAGATACAAAACATAAGTTGGAAAATATTCCTAAATTTCTCAACAGTGACAAGAACTTGCAATAGCTAATTCATCTGCAAACTTCTATTCAGCTAGACTGGAGTAAAAATACTGTTTGTTTTTGAAGTCTGACCATTTGTCACCTGAACTTCAAAAAGGAAGCACTGTTCTCCTCCCTCCTTCCAGCTGCTGTACTCTGTACATGACAGGACCTGTTTGAAGTTTTACTTTTATTTAAAAAGCTTAAGGCAAAATTCTGCTGTCACATCTGCAGAGAGCATCACAACAGAGATGTTCTGCTCTCCTCACATGCACAGAGCTAGTCTGCTCCCCTTCATCTATTGTCCTGGGAGCCACTGCCATGCAGGGAGGACACACGGGGGACTGTTTGTGCAAACCGAAGAGCACTAGGTGCAATGCAAAAATAATACACCTCCAGACCCCAAAGCTTCAGCAAACCACACACACACTCACCTCACTCCACTTTGCTCAGATGCGAAGGAGATGTGTTTTTAAGCAAAAATAATCATGGAATGAAGCACATTGTCAGTGAGGGGGAAAATGAGACTCCTCCATGCCCTCCATCCAAGAACTCTTCAGAAACTCAGTGGCCTTTGTCCCTAAGACTCGATGGCACTATGATACACTCAGATGACAATCCTCATCACTATTATGGATTAATCAGTAGGCAAGGTCCAGAGCCTAAAACATACCTTTACCTTTTTATTGCATACAGGTAAGTTCCTACTACTGACTCACATTCTCTCATTGCTTGGAGAAGCTGAGGATATATAAACCCAACAGCACCTTTAGCTTGAAGGTTGCAGCTCTTCACTGCTACCAACGAGACCTGCAACAGTGCCAGCACTGTGTAAACAGGAGTAAAAAAACAACTATGAGAAAGACCCTTGTTCAAGTAACAGTACAATGCGAACATGTGAAAATGCATTTATGGGATTTTAAGTCATTTGTGTGTGTAAAACACCACTTAAATTCACATCATAACTCTAGATTTGTTTCTCCTCAAATCATTAGTACACTCCATGTTCATGTGTGGATTATTCTGATGCTGTCCAAAGGTGCTTTGAAAGTGGACTTGTGTGCGTGACTGTGCGTGCATGTACGTCCTGTCGCTACAGGTAAAATATTCCTCGCACCAGAGGTGAGAATTGTTTTAAACCTGATTTTACAGACAGAGAGAAGAAACATCGAGGAGAAATGATCTAACAGAGGACAAAAAGGAAAGAATGCAGAAGCGTAGGAGTTCTACCCAGATTTCTGGATCACAATTTAATAGCCCAGTGCCATGAACATGATTTTAAATCTGTAAAATGGGAACAAAACTAGAGGATATCTATATTTGATTCTTTTTAATTCTGGAACACCTGATATATAGGAGTCCCTTACTTTAAAAAAAAAAAAAAGTATGATTAAATGTATTCTGTCACATTATATATATTTTATCCAGTAACGGAAGACAATATTTTAACAGCACTGCTTTTGATTCACTCCAGAGCATTCAGCAGGAGTCAATTTATACTGCAAGAGAATAATGATGTACCTGAACTCATTTTAATTTCAATAATTGAATGAGAAATAGGAAAGCCTATTGAAAGGACTGTATTCCGGTCAAAGTCTAATGAGAAAATAGTTTTGAGTCTCTGAGTCAGCGGGTGTCATGGTAACAATGCATTATCGAAATCTGATTAGCATGCCCAGCAGCTTTATAAACCATAACATGCTCTTCTAATTGTATTTCCCTTTCTTTCCCTGTGATGAGTTTTATATTCGTAACAGGTAAGAGGTAAGGCAGCATTCTGTTTATCTGCAAGTTAGACTTGTCCAGCACACTCACAAACTCTGTGCAACTTGTCATTCAGTCACAGAAAAATTTTCCTACAATCTTAAAATAAGAAGCTGAACCTTCCAGTTCCCTCCTTCCTGTAAAAAGAAAGCAGGAACCCTTGTTCTTGAGGTTTTGAAAACAGGAAGGGGATTTTCTTGTGTTTAGAGGATTGCGTGTGTTTGCTAACTCATCACAAGATCAGAAATCAGAAGGAACCATGAAATTAAATACGACACTTCTCCTTCTCATGAAGGGAAGAGCTAATATTGCTTCATAAAATAAATACATTGAAAATACAAACTTAGAGGTTTAATAATGTTCTTTTTATAAGTAAACTTCAGGTAAGTAGCCTGGCAGACCTTTATTATATTAACAGTAAAGAACTGTTACAACTGCAGCCTCACAAATCTGATGCAAAATCATTTTAACATATCGAGGCTCAGTCTTCAGAAATGGAATTTTTTAAATTTTTTTTTCTTTTGAGAGAGAGTAAAATGGCATTCTATTTTTCAACAGAATGACCAAGAAATCTACTTCATGTTTGGCCTATTTCCATGACCCTTGTAACCTAAATATTTATTTCTTATTTTCAGTGTTCACAGTCATTTATTAATTCAGCTTCAAATCTGCATAAAGAGAAAGGAGAAAAGCTCATATTCTTATTCTCTAGGTAAACTCGAATACCCTTCGTCATAGGACAAATAATGCCCAGTACAAGAAATCAACTTTTCTGTATTATTAATAATGGAACTGTGGTATAGTGCATGAACACGGAGAAAATAAATAGAGAGAGACCTAAAAAGCTTATTACTCCTTGTTACGTGCACTGGCACATGGACAAAGTTTAAGATGTACAAAATACTAAAAGCAATCAATCTTAAGTCAACACGCTGAAAGCCAGAGGAACATTTATCTACATGTTTGGAAATTCAGCAGAGAGCACAGGGTTACACTGAGAATAGAAAGTCATCAAAGCAGGCCAGTGAACAAAGAACGAGCAAACAAGTACTCCCCAGAAGGGATTAGTGCTAGTTTGGGGGACTGTTTGCACTAACCTTGCATGGAAGCAGCAGCCCGAAAGCCAATCAGTGTGACCTTCACCTGTCACGATGATGTTCCCATCAGGTAAAGCCCACATTTTCCATTGGTGGTCATCACTGCCAGTGACGACAGTGTCTTTTGGGGGGATGTGAAGCCAAACTATGACAGAAAAGAAAGGCAGATTATATTCTGTATCCGTTCCATTTTATGTGAAATACACAGCAGTGAGATTCATTTAACTCAGGGCAACAGCTACATAGGACTCTGATTCTGGATGGACTGAACAAGCAGTGACGCTTTCTATGCTCATAAGAATTTAAAATATTTGCTATGTAGATGAGTTTCTGCTGCTCCTGAAGAAAACAACAAAACACAACTGACTTCTGTGAAGCCAGAATTGTTTTCACAGTGTCTTGAAGTTCCATTTGATTAAAATACTCAAATATGTTTTAAAATATTTTGTTAGATTATGTTCTTACAAACCTGTAACAAGGTAACATACGAACAAGCCCTACCAATGTGAACCACTTTTTCCCACACCCAAAATAACTTCAAAAGCATTGGCTTGTCAGCCTGCTGCTTCTGGCCAAAGGGAAAAAGGACAAAAGAAGGACTCTTTGCTGCTTTTTTTTTTTTTCTTTCTTTTCCTTGCACCCACAAGTCTAAAGTCTCCTACCACTGAGAAATAACTCAAATGATAATTACAGTCCAGGAGCACCTATTCACTGGGACTAGGCTAGAAAATCCATTTCAATTCTATACTCAAAATGTGTTACATGTTTTCATTTTTTATTATGTAGCACACTGGGATGTAATGGAAATCATACACTTATCACACCCCTACACTGAAAACTCGGTTTATTTTTGATTTGGCAACTGCAGTACTGCTTAAAATGGATCCAGGGAAGAAAATAAATCTGTTGGGAAGATAACAAGTAGTGTATTTCATATGGATTTGGTTATTTGACTTAAATTACTGTAATACTTCACTATTTGTTGAACATCAAAAAGCATCTAGGAGTTGACTTAAGTCCCAGGAATAGATTATTTAAATAGATTAAATCTGGAGTTCAGAATCAAAATGCAACAACAGGGAGAGGAATCATAACCTATGTGTGCACCTATTTCAGTTGTGCATCAGAGCCAACAGTTTGCAGAGAAAAACACTTATTAAAACAGAATGAGAGTAGAGAGATGATGCTAAGCAGCCAAATGGGAAGAAAAGAGAGGTCTTAGAAGGTACACTATTATAAAAATCGCTTTTTTAATAGTGCGTTTCTCCTGCTCTCATTTATTTCATAAAATTCCTAAACCAGAACCCCAGCTTCTACTATATTGAGAAAAATAATTCCCCCTTTCAAATCCATGCTAAAAACATATTTATGTCAACTAGATTTTCATCAGAAAACACATCTGTTGCAGTTTTAAGGCAGAGTCTAGGAAGATTCCTGCAGATTCATCAGTTGAACTTATCTGCTCGACCAAGTAGCCTGGGTTTTACTCATAGAATCACAGAATTGCCCAGGTTGGGAGGGACCTTTCCAATCATCGAGTCCAATCATTGACCTAACTCTGATGAACCCATCACTACACCATATCTCTAAGCTCTATGTCTACCTGGCTTTTAAATACCTCCAGGGATGGTGCCTCAACCCCTTCCCTGGGCAGCCTATTCCAAGGCTTAACAACCCTTTCCATGTAGAAATTTTTCCTAATATCTCATTCTCTAGTTTCTTTAAAAAAAAATAATGTTTTCTATCTTTGCCTAAAGAAGAGAAACTTCCTTTGCATTCATAAGGAGAAAAGAGAAGGAGGGAATGATGCTATTTAAATTCTCCAGAGATGCACAGAGAGCAATCATATCAGTTAGATTGTCCACAACAGGTATCTAGAAGAGCAAGGAGGGAACAGAGATAAAAGAGGAGAATTAAAGGCACGCCAGCGGCCTGCAAATTAGAGAACAAGAACAACTGTGCCAGAATCCCTCTACTATCGGAGACCTCTGACACACCAAAAACCCCATTGCTGTTTTCTGCAGCACGCATAGGCACGGAGCATTGTTATTCTGGTGACTGCTAAAAAGGAGACCAGCTTCAAAGAAAAATGAGCGAGCTAATAACTATAAAAATGAATCCATCAGGGCTGTTACACTCTTCTCTCAGCCTCTAAAACATAAAGGACTTTCCTCAGCGGCATGCACTTGGCCATGCACTGCAAAGAAGCACTGTCAGCGCAGGAGTATCTTTTACTTGCTAGCAACAAGGTCCTAAGCTCCTCTGGATGTAGGAAGGGAACAGCTAGGGAAAAAGAAACAGAAGTGGGTTTGGGAAGACTAGAGAGAGAGGAGAGGATGCCCACTGCAAAACCACTGACAGCCCATGCTACTGCAGGAAGCTTAATCACCGATTCAGGCCTGTCTATGATGCAGTTAAAAAACTGGATATTTCTGGTTTGGAAACAACTTTATCTTTGTGTTATTTGGAACACAGTGTCATACAAATACAGCTTACGTTTTTGCTCAATCTTTTCAAGATACTTCAGATACCCTCCAATTTTTCCCTCCAGATATTTCTGCTATTAGTCGAGTGCATGCCTGCTGTGAAAACTTTCTATCAGTTCTCTCTCTTACATTCTTCCTAAATATCTGCCTTCTCAGCTCTCAAGACATGTTAGACAGTCTTAAATCACCTTCAGTCCACCTTTCACTCAAAGAAAAGCTAATCTACTGGCTTCCTCCAGATCCTGACTTGCTTTCTGGACAGTCCTTACCCAGCTGCCTACGGGTGTGAGCTGTGCTCCTAAACCACAGCTCCCAAGAACATTTTTCCTGTCCTTAACCCTCCCAACACACTTCCAGTCCAACTTTTGAAATGTCCAAACTTCTTCAGTGACTAGAGGTTCATAAAGAACTTTGAGACAATCCACAAGGTGGATTTCATATGGAAGAAAATATCTCGCCATCAGTAGGAAGCCCACAAGTTTATTTTTCACAGGCTTTTCCTTTAATTGCACAAATCTTGTAAAATGCTGCTGCTGTCCAATGATGTGTTATTTTTTTTTCTCCATGCCATTTTTACAGGCATACAGTGAAAACTATTTAATTAACAGCAAATTTGTGACATAACCGCTGTTGAGCTGCTTCTAAGAAAGGGAAGGCCACTCATCCAAAAGGCGTTCTATATGCAACATTAATTAGGCACCCTTGTCTTCATTTCTGGCAATCCAGCATTGTATAGATTTTTGCTTCATCTCTGTTCACAGAGTCAAATTATTTCCAGCACAGAAGACTTTGGGTAGATTGGAATGAAAATCAATAATGGAACATGTGTGACAGGAACATCAGTTTTCTCCTCCTCCTCCTCCTCTGGGATAGAAGTGGGATCAGAGGAGATATGGCCAAGAAAAAAAAAAAAAGAAAAAAAACTGTCAAAGATTTGCTGCTGTTGAGTGTATAAATACCCATGTTTACACAACTCATTCTGGCATTTTAAGATGTTCTCATCTCTTCAGCACTTGCCATGGTAGATATATAGCACTCCCAGTAATTTGCTTTCAAAACAATCATCGTTTATTTTTCTAATTTATTTTGACTGAATCATAAATAAAAATACGATATCTTCAGATGCAAAATACTTCCAGTCTCGGCATGTACTGCATTTGATCATTTCACACGTATAAAATCAACCTTGAGGTTAAAAAGTGTTAAATCTAAAGCTGTCTGTATAACCTTAACTGGGTGTTTGTTTCAATACAACCACTAACTACATTGCACTGAAGCAGGGGAGACTGCAGTTAGATGCGAAGGAAAACTTCCTGGCAATAAGGTTTCTGAAACACTGGAACCGATAGCCATCTGCCATTATTAGCCTGTTAAAGTTCTCAGCACACCTATCAGGTACTACCTAGGCAGATTACTTCCATCACGGTTAGGAGAACGGACTGGTTGGTGTCTTGAGGTTCCTTCAAGTCCTACGGTAGCAATGTTCCTACTGAGGTGTGGTTCATTTGATGCCCCAAATAGACTGTGTTTATATGTGAAGGGCAATTAAAAAACAATAAAAGCATCACCTCAAACCTTTTCTAAGGCATAACAGCAGCCAAACCCAATTGCACAGATGCAGGACAATAAGGCATACAAAAAACGTTAGAATTTTAAAATCCTTTTAGTGGCTAAAATATTTCACAGAATCACCAAATATTCAGCCTTTTTACTACCTTCCTACAGATCTCAGGAGACCACAGGAATAGGAGTCCAGAACTAAAAACCTAACCTAAATACTCTCAAAATTAGGCATTCTGAGAACGAATAATGCAAAATTAATGACAGCTTAGAACTCCTTAACTGACTTACGTAGCCTCACACAATTGTTCTGTGGCAGAAATAAGGACAAAATCCAGTTTTCTATGGTTTCACATATAGGAGTTTTACAGAAAAATATGTTCTCAACATAGACACTATTTAGCTGCCAATTTCTGATACAGCATTTTACTGAGTATCACTTGCAATACGTAATTTTTAGAACCTCATGATTTGATCAAATTTATTTGCATTCACGAATACTGGCAAAGAGGATCATTGTAAATGCCAGTAGCTGCTTTCAGACCAGAAAGCTTTTCTGCTGCATTTCCGCTGCATTTCCTGCTCTAAAACATGAGAGCAGCAGAACTCCTTAAAGATTAAAAGAAAAAGAAAAAACACACACACATTTTTCTTGGTCACAGAAACATTTTAGCTAACATTTCCTTACACAACCATTTAACCTTACTCAGATACTCAGCAAAGGAAAATTTGGTCCAAGTCGTTACATTTCAGTGAAGTTATAAAGGCCCGAAAACCTGCGTTTTCTTACAGAAACTGCTGGGAATCACAGGTTTTTCTTCCTCTACCATCAGGCTTTCTAGATGCATTGGAATGGAAATCCTAGAGGATGGCTACTGATTATGGCCTCAAACACGAACAAGTATATGCCTAAATATGAGGACATCAATAGCCCCACTGAAATCGGTCATATTGTTCACATGCGTACACTTAATTATATTGCTGGACTCTGTCCTAAAATTTGTAAAATCTGTAAATTTGTATTTGTAAAATCAGGATTTGTAAAAACTGAAACGCTATTCCAGTCCCAGTTTTGCTGGTCACTAACTGACACCCAAGGCAAGTTAACAAAACCATTAGGAACAGTTTAAGTAGCAATGGATGGGCAGATTGCACGTCCCTGCCGTGTTTTCCCACCTCCTGTATTTGACACAGCTTTTGAGGCAAAACATCCACCACCATCCAGTTAGGCCCCAGGCTGCTCTGTGTGGAGGATCAGTGCCACTTCTTCAACCGCACTCCAGGGATCTAATTATAATCAACGTTGATCTCTAGAATTATGACAAGTAAAGAGGTGTGGAAGACCACAGGGAAAAAAAATTCAGATCAAGAGAAAGGCCTATTATTACCTCACAATGGACCAAAAGGCAATAGCTAGCACTCAGGAAAAGCCCTTCATTTTCGCCTTACGAGCAGAAAGGGAGCGACAGGAAAACGTGCAGTTAATCCCTTTGTTCGCAACACCTTTTGGCACATTTCTTATTTTCCTCCTTACCTACATAATGGCGGGGGGAGGGGTGGGGTGGGGGGAGGAATGAGAAAAACCGAAAGCAAACAGAAGCCTTTTGTAGGGAGTGGAGCTGGGGAGGTGCCGGCAGCTGGGGGCCTGTCTCCTGTTAGGGGAGGCCGGGGCGTCCCGCCGGGGGCACAGCCGGATCCAGCCGGTTGACACCAGCACCGCCATGGACTGCCCTCAGGGTATGGGGGAGCCTTACCAGCGACACGGCTGGTACCTCTAGGACAACATATTAAAGAAAGGGCAGAAAACGGTGGACAGAGAGAGGAGGAGGGAATAAAAAGAAACAGCAAGGTCAGAGAAGCAGAAGGAGGAGCTCCATGGTGCTGGAGCAGGTTATCGCCTGCAGCCTGCCCGTGCTGGAGCAAATTTTCCTGACAGGAATTATGGCCCATGGAGAGGTCACGCTGGTGCAGGCTTTTCCTCAAGGAAAAGGCCCACGCCAGAGCAAGGAAAAAGTGTGAGGAGGAAGGAGCAGCAGAGAGAACCTGCTGTGCAGTGGACATGGAGGGGTCGAGGGGCCTGCAGCGAGGGACTGAAGGGGAGGTGGGGAGCAGCGGAGAGGAAAGGTGCTGCTTTCACGTTTGTTTCTCACTACCCGAACCTATTTTAATTGTCAATAAATTAAATTAATTTTCCCTGCGTCGAGTCTGTTTTGCCCGTGACAGTAATTGGTCTTTATCTCGAGCCATGTGCTTTCGCAGCCTGTTTTCTCCTGCTCTACTGAGGAGGGGGAGTGAGCAAGCGTCTGGGTGGGCAGTTGCCCCTCAGGCAAGATTAACCCACCAATAAATTAAAACCAAGCACATCACAAAATTCTAAGCAATCATGTTGCCTGCTACAACTTAACCTAATATGTATTCTTTGAACAAGATCTCTCTAATATAGTTACTTCTGTCACCTTTTTATCTTGGCTTGAATTATCCAGTCTCACCTGCCAGCATACTTCGGCAATAATTATAACCCTGACATTTAATTCAGGGTTTTATTATGCAAAGGTAGCATAACTGAAAAGCTTTGCATTCCTGTTTGAGGTCTTAAAATTTATCTTTTCATGACAAAACAGGAGCGGGAAAAATGCTTTCAAAAGAGAAAATAAGAGCTAAACCAAACAAACAGAAGGATAAAGCAAAAACCACAAAAAGAACATAAGCAGGGGAAAATACCCATAGCACAAAGCTCCTATCTTTTGTTTCATTTATGTAAATGCCTGTCTGGAAGTCAGTGATAGATCTCACGCACAGAAATGCTTAAAAATCTCTGTCCTGTCTAGTGAAATTCCTGGCTGCTTCCCAAGCTCCTATGACTCAGGATATGGGAGGGGGAAACTCGCTAGGATCTCGACATAACCTGAAGTTAACCTTCTAGACTGCCCAGCAGATCTTTCTAAAGCTTAGAAAACAATTAGAAAATAGTCTTCCAGAAACTTAAAGCCATATCTCTAAAAGGCCAAAAGACTTGATAATTTGCAGTGCTAACTAATTTATTCTATTCACTATGCACACAAAATCTTCAATCTTAGCTGCATAGCAGTAGCAAACATATTTATTCTTGTGAAGAAGCGGCATAAATTCACACACTTTCTAACTTCCCAAAACTAGCTCTCCTCTCAACAAAAAACAACTTCTGAAAGTGAACGCTCCATACAACGTATTGTGCCTCCACAAAGGTACTAAACACGCCATTGTAACTCACAGATACAGACACAGTTGTAGTGATAAGTTAATAACGTCCATTTTGTGATGCTCTGTCTTTGATCACTTTCTGTTTATCCAGTCTGTGTGCAATTATCAAAACGCACTAATTTGTATTAGCTGAGTGTGTAACCTACCTGGGTTTTACCCATTAGGTCTATTTATGTACATGCTGGGCCAGTCTAAAATAATTTTCTTCTTAATAACAGAGTTTGGCCCTGCATCAAATCTTAGAAAAATTTCAAAACTATCCTGTTGATCTGCGTGTGTTTTATTTAGGTCTCAGTCCTTTGAAGATACATGCACATTCTTGAATTATGCACTGCCGGGAGTCCTGATGATTTCACAGCATATTAACTTAAAAACATACAAAATCCTTTTCAAGATAGAGTCCTTAATCAGATCAGAGAAAGAGGATTTTTCTGGAGCCTATATAATAACATGCAAATTGTTTATGTAGTTACAGTCTTGTGTACTGTGAACCTCTGCAACCTAACATTACGCCTTTTATCTAGGATGCTTGTAAGTAACGACTGGCGTGAATCTAAATCACTTCCTAGAGAATCTTTACTTATTCATTCCTTCCTTTTGCTTACAAGGTTGTTGATAATTACTGCTGGCCAAAAAAAATAAATCACTTAGTCTACAGTGTCAGCTTGTCAGCTGTTAGACATTACAGAAACAGTGCATTTCTCACCTGCCTTAACCCAAAGCAGCGTGCAACCAACAGATCTCCACCTTACTTCACACAGAAAGCCACTGTTTATTTTCAGTCTGCAAAATCTATGTAGGTTTTTTGTTTGTTTGGGGTTTTTTTTGTTGTTTGTTTTTTTTTTTTTTTAATTTAAATTGTCATACAGTTTAGATGATGACACAGCTGTGAATAGAACAATAGACAGATCAAATAGTTTGGGGTATTTTTTATGTAAGATGGAGAGTGCTTTTAAAAAAAACAAACAACTAACTCCGGAGTCATTCCCTGTGATTCCAGTAGCTCGCAAGCTCGTATTTCATATGTACCTGCACCGATTTGTCAAGCTTAGTCAACTTACTAGGTATCCAGTATACTTTAAGGAGAATTAAGCCAAAAAGAAAAAGAGAGAATGAAAGTTGCAACAAACGAGTGGATGCAATTAAAATGTAAAAACACTGACATCTCTTCTTAATATCTTCCCTCTGGAGTGAAAGCTATCCTTCCTCACCTGCAATGATTTACACCGTGATTCATACCACCCATCACCATTTAACTGATCTTTTACTATCACTTACTTTATGAAATATGCTAAATCACTTTCTTTTAGGGAAAGGCACGTCCCATATGAGCATTCAAAATAATATTGAAACAGGATTAGCTCAGATCTGCACAGCCTTGAAGCCTGTTCTGAAAGAGATGGTGGCTCACAGGCCAACTCTCTAGAGCAGCAGGGAAGAGACTATACATAACCAGGGTTAGACCACGCACAGACCTCGGCAAAGGAACAACCCATACATTTTTACAGTGCACCTGTGATTATGAACTGCTTCACAGGCAGAGAAGCAAAAGGAAAGGCAATGTAGACAAACTTGCATAAAACTTTCCCTGTTCAATATATAATTGTTGCCTATTTTTTGACCTGTGCATTAGGTACTTGGTTGGGTACTGAGATAATAGCTTGTCTTCCTTCCTAATGAAAGACAAACTGCTTTTCTAAGAGGCAATTTTAGCTTGACCAACTTGAAAAGATGCAGATTGCTTTTGCAAAAGCTTCTACCTGTGGCCTGGTTTGAATTAGTTTTCATCATTACTGTTAGCAATTCCCAGTCTTCTGTTGCATGGCAGCTTTTTCACAGATGATTAGGAGCAGTCTCGTGGTACAGAAGAGTTTGGAAAGAAAACTACTTGAAACTTGCCAGTTGGTAAATTCTGTTAAATTATCAAGGTTGATAAAAGAAAATATTTAAAAATATAATTTGCAATTAGAGCATCAAACTGTCAACTCGTATTTCTAAATTAATAAGAAACCAAAGCATTAACTTTTCAAGGTCAGTTTCCCTCCTGTGTTTCTTTCTCACTTTTGAAGGCAGGGAGGGGTATTATGCTCTCTGCTCTATTTCAGTAGCATAATGCTGAAGAATGCTTCCATCAACAGAATTAATGAAAACCCTTGTGGGAAGAAAATTACATAAATAAATAGTTTCTCCACAGTTAGGACTAAGAGGCAAAGTTGATTACTATAAATCATGTTCTTCCTCTGATGATCTTCGAAAGTGGACATACATGTATGAGAGGGAAACGGATTTCAGATTCAGAAAGGATCACAGTAGTTCTCCAATCCCATGGTCCCTAAGTCGAAGGCTGCAGGCCCCAGGTGGCCTGCAAAAGCTCCGTGGAGTAGCTTGTCTTCCCCAATGGCTGCACAATTTTCCCACCAAAGGAGGCCATTCAGCTTTTCCATGACGTTTCACGAGAAAAGTTTTTCAAGCTATTTTCTCTACTCTGATTTCCCGCACAGAAATACAGAAACTTATGCTGAAAGGCATCACCACCTTGTGCTAAGGAAGGATTGTGTGGACTCACCCAACGTAGATTTGTATAAGTTTTCCTTGAGAAGGAGGTTCTACAGCACCCCTAGGTGGCTTTTTCTGGCGTTCATACTTTAAAAAAGCATTTTCTAAGACTGAACCCTTATCACTCTGAATGCAAATTCCATGGATTTCCCTTAACTCTTCTCTCAGGATAGGAATAACAATTTCTCTCTGCCTTTTGTTTTAAAATCTTCATATATCAGATGGTTGTACTAACATTGTCTTAAATTAGACAAACTCAATTCTCTAACTGATCCAGTGTTCTAAACTTTTTTAAGAGTCGTGACCAAACATGGATACGATATGTCAACTCAGACCTCACGAACCCTAATTTAGAATAATTACCCAATGTTTTAGACACCATATCCCTCTTCACACGTTCCAGAATTACATTTCCCTAGTTTACAACAGCAGTGCACTGTAGACTTTGTTACCCATTTTCTCTCTTGACAGGTATTCCCTACCTTGTATTTGTATATCTGAATTCTTTTTCCTAAATATATCATCTGGCACTTCACTTTATTGAATTTCATCTTCAGACCATCTCTCCAATTTGCCAAGTTTATTTTGAATGCTGATCTGATACAGAAAGGTATTTGCAACTCCTCACAGCTCGGTGTCATCTACATATTTTACAAGCTATTCTGTATTCCATCACCCCAACTGCTAATGAAAACGCTGAATGGAACCGATTTCCCAAGCAAAATCTCAAACTGAAACACAGGCTGTGGAGTTCAACCAAGAGGCTCCTGTGCCCAACCCATTACATTGGTTTGTACTAAAAGTTATCCTTTAGAAAGGCACATAATAAGTATTTTAAAAGCTTAAATCCAGAAAAAGCCACCATTTGCTCTGCTAAATTGTTGCAATATTTAATTATCCCCTGTTTACTTTTGCAGAACTTTTACTTTAAAATCAGGACAGCTTCACTCTCCAGCTGCATATTCTACTCTGTTTACTACATCACAGAGAGAACACCCATAGAAAAGATTGACTTCTAGAATTACAGACTTACCGAGTGATTGATTCGACCATACCATTCCTTAAAAATTCTATGGATTAATCTTTACAGACAGTATTAACTGAGGTTAAAAATTCCTGAAATGTTTTGTAAGACTTGAACAAAGTAACGCTNTTTGGCAGTTCCTGGCTCTGGTATGGAATTGCGTACAATCACTTGCAGAAAAATATTACCCTGCTGGGCAAAGCTAAACCCTTTAAGACCATGGAATTTCTAGAATATTTGCTATGTGATATTTCGCATGTTTGGCAAATTGTCTCCCCTCCTCTCGGCCCTACCCTCCAATTTGCTGTCTGTAGGCATTACGGGGAGCAAAGCAGAAAGCAAAGCTCTTCAGTACTGGAAAACAACCTTAGAGAGGCCCAGATCCACATTTCTTTACAAAAACTAGAAACAGGTCTCAGGATTCCCCTCCCTTTCCAGCATGTGCAGCAAGAAAGAACTTAGGATAGAACAAAAATGAGACCTCTTCATTCTGCTTTCCCACCCGTCTCTCAGACAAATTCCATTTATACTATTATCATCTTAATATTATAGCAATGAATGCAACTTTTACATTTTGGAAAAAAAAAAGAAAATATTTCATATAATGAACCGCAGACAGAATAATAATCTTCATGGTCAAATCTACAAATTGCCAAATATTTCTCTCCATCCTCCTAGACCCAAAACCTGTAACATAACAGACCCTGTAAATTCTTCAGTAAAGTGTTTCTAGCCTTTGTAAAGTATAAAGAGTTTGAAACCATGTAAATATACATGTATTAAAAACTATTGCTGAAAACCATGAGTCTCTCTGATACATATGGGAGCCTTATAGTCAAGTTGCAGGAATTATGTGGAAGTTGTCTTTATGCTGTTAAAAATGTGGTGCTTTTCAAGAATAACTGATATCTGCAGAACATACCTCCAAAAACTCAGTCTCATGAAAGATACAAATTTTCAATTCAAAGCATATTTGGAATAAAATGCCTTTTCCCAACCCACATCCAAATGAAAGTGATGGGATTCCAGATTTCAGGTTTTGACCTTTCTTAGCATTCTCACCATCTGCTACCATTTACAGAACCCAGCTGTATGTTCAGAAGTGGTTCTAAATCTTATGATGGTCCCAATAACCTAAATCTTCTGCTGTGCCATTGGGTTAGCCTATTAACTAGTGTGTTGCCATTAACCTCCTTGAACACGGTATCATACAGTATCAAGAAGAGTTTCTATCGCTCTGGGTAACCATGTGTTAGCTGTTGCTTTCTGGGGTAAACATCCAAAGGCAGGACTCCTGCAAAGGCAGTACTTACGTAAACTGTGCTGGAAGGGTAAAAACATGCACATACCTAAAATGATAGCTTATTTTCAACAACCCCAAATTTATAATAATACTAACCACAAGGGGTGGCATTTATCCTCCTTCCAAATGACTTTGGATTCACTTCAAATGGGACTATAATGAAGGATAAAGATTGGGCTCAAAAGATGACTGCTGCTTTCTTCAGTGCTCATTAATGAGAAGGAATGAATATGTACTTTTAAAGTACACTACACCCTCCTGCTGCTGGAACGGGAAAAAGAGGGAGAAAGTTGCCTGTCACAGTGCTGAGAGACTCAGCCATCACTCCAATGGAAAGAAACCTAGAGTCTATTTATAGAAAGATGTATGGTGTTCTAAGTGTTTGGTATCCTATGTCTGAGTCCTACAAGAGCTAAAAATCATCTCGGGTTCATTTTGCTGCCACCGTTTTGTGTCCTGCAGTGTTGTGCATCACGTACCTGTTTGCCAAAGAGGAAACACCCCAGACTCCTAAACTTTGGTTTGCAGACCAATACTAGCCTGCAGAGAGCTAAGAACCTCTGAGAACCTGAGCAAATGCTACCAAAAAAAACCAAGAGCAATTTTTCTGAAGTTTTTGGGTTTTTCTTTTTTTTTTTTTTTTTTAACACACATAAATGTTACTGTGTTTTGGGTCTGGCTGTGAAGGAGTGATGGAGTTAATTTTCCCCATAGCAGCCCTCATAGAATTGAGCTTTGTATTGGTAGCTAGGGAGGTGTTGATAACACACCAGTGTTTCGGCTACTGCTGAGCAGTGCTCACACAGCATCCAGGCTGTCTCGCCAACATTCCCCCCTCACCAGTAGGCTGGGGGTGGGGGGCAAGATCTTGGGAGGGGACATAGCCAGGACAGCTGGCCCAAACCGACCAAATGGATGTTCCATACCATACGACATCTGCTCAGCAATAGAAGCTAAAAGAAATGAGGAGGAGAGGAGGCAATCGTTATTACGATGTTTGTCTTCTGAAGCAACCGCTGTGCGTACTGAAGCCTTGCTTCCGGGGAAATGGCTGGACATCGCCTGATGATGGGAAGTAGAGAATAAATCTTTTGTTTTCCTTTGCTTCCANTTTTTCTTTTTTTTTTTTTTTTAACACACATAAATGTTACTGTGTTTTGGGTCTGGCTGTGAAGGAGTGATGGAGTTAATTTTCCCCATAGCAGCCCTCATAGAATTGAGCTTTGTATTGGTAGCTAGGGAGGTGTTGATAACACACCAGTGTTTCGGCTACTGCTGAGCAGTGCTCACACAGCATCCAGGCTGTCTCGCCAACATTCCCCCCTCACCAGTAGGCTGGGGGTGGGGGGCAAGATCTTGGGAGGGGACATAGCCAGGACAGCTGGCCCAAACCGACCAAATGGATGTTCCATACCATACGACATCTGCTCAGCAATAGAAGCTAAAAGAAATGAGGAGGAGAGGAGGCAATCGTTATTACGATGTTTGTCTTCTGAAGCAACCGCTGTGCGTACTGAAGCCTTGCTTCCGGGGAAATGGCTGGACATCGCCTGATGATGGGAAGTAGAGAATAAATCTTTTGTTTTCCTTTGCTTCCAAGCACGGCCTTTGCTTTTGCTTTATTAAACTGCCTTTATCTTGACCCATGAGGGTTTTTCCATCTTATTTTCTCCCCACCATTCTGCTGAGGAGAGGAGTGATAGAGCAGCTTGGTTGGTACCTGGTGTCCTGCCAAGGTCAACCCACCACATAGTGTATCGTTAAGGTGCCAGAGGTCTATGAATGAGGAGAGAGGTTTCTGCTTATTTTTGACATGAGAGAAACTAGACTTATAGGAAATGTTACAATTATGCCATCTATTCTGTAAAAAACTAACGATGTCTTTAAGAAAAAGACAGATGAACTAGGCATTGCTTCTTGCACAAGTCATTCAGAAAATCGCATGTATATAGTTGCAAGATTTCCTTCTGATGAAGCAAAGATATGAAGCGTAACCTCAAAGAATAGTTTCCTTTTGCAGGGTAAGCATATCTGCATTGCTGCATATTTTTTACCAAGACTCCGGCTATTTAGTGAACAGAATCTGGCATGTTACATACGAAAGGTTGCCAGCAGCTGCTTTAGAGAATCCTTTTGCATGAAATGTTAGGATACTCATTGATTGCCCGCTCAGTCATTGATGAGTCTGTATATTTTTCAGCAGTACCTATATGCCTGACATCTGTAGAATATCTCCAGAAAGACCACGCAAGGGGTTTTTTGAAGTACAAATCCCAGTTCCTCTAAACTCAAAGTATGGGAGTATTTTGTACCACTAAAAATAACCCCTTCGTACTAACTAAAAGCCAACAACCTAAAAGCCAATTCTCGGTCAGCATTACAGAAATAGCCAATCAAGTATAGCATATATGAACTCTATCACACATTCTGATTTTAATATCTGTATAATCCTATTTATATTCAATCAATATCTACTGCATCATGTCTATTGCAAGCTCATTATTATTGTAAATTTAAGAACTGCTAGGAAGTGGAGGGTGCAACAGAACTCTATAGTCTATTTCTCATAGAAAAAAAAACATCAATATGGTAATTGTACAAGTGCAAAATGCAGTTTAAAGACCAATGCTGGCAATTTTTTTTATTCCACATAGTAGGAAAACTAATGAGGCACATCTTAGATTAGTTTAGTGTAGTCCTAAAGCACTAAATAATGCTTCCTATATAAGTACTTTAAAGTAGATTGCTTAAAGTAAAAACAACAGAAAAGATTCTGCTTTAATGTTACAAACGCATAAGCATAAGAGTTTAAATCACCATTAAATCAGAAATTACATGGACTATTTTTATTATCGTTAATTACTCCAATTTGGCAGAATAATTCACATCATCTGAACTCCAATTTTAATATGAATATTGTTTCATCTTCTAGTTAAAAACCATCTAACTTAAAAAAAAACCAACAAACAAACACACACCACAAACAAATAATACTATCCACTAGACAGAAACGTCAAAAAAACAAAGCAAACAACAGATTTTAGCGGAGCCACTCTATATAAAACTATATTTATATAAAAGAAGCCTCATCAGTTCCCCTACCATTCCCCTACCAGTTCCGCTACTATTCATGCTCAGCCAATCTGCTGAGCTAATAGCTTAAACTTTTTATTTTAAAATGTCAACTGTCCAGACAAATATCATAGTGCATAATGCCAGCAATGGAGATGTTTAATTCTTCCCCCCCCCATTCCACGCCAAAAACATCTAAAGGAACATCCATAGCAAGTCCAGGGCTTGGTTTGGCAAAATTCCTTATGTGTCTTGAAAGGAGAAGCAATGGTGCTGTGTACCACAGAGTCATACCCGTAATATGCAGCATCTGCCCTAAAACGGGCACTTTTCCGGGTCTGTTCCAACAAATTCATTTTTATCCATCAGCCTCGTTACAGCTTGTTCGTGGTCAGCAAGAGGTATGCTTTCAAAGTGGTGTTCGGGGCTATAGCCACAGGAATGTCTTTAACATCAAGAGATTTCTTTACATACCAAAATATGCTTTTCCTTTGTATATAACATGGACGGAGCTGTGTTCATTCATGCTTGAATCCCTGCAAGAAGATGCTAAAACTAATGTAGTCAATAGAAATCCTTTGTTCATTTGATGGGACTTGTACAGGCCATTGCTTAGAAAAAAAGAAAACACTAATATTAAAGTTCATGGGAATTTGGACTGACTCAGTACTTCAGCATATAGAACTGTGCAAACAGTTGTTTAATGTGCTTGATTCTCCCTCCGTAAATGCCACCGATCAGCTGCGTGCACTGAGCAGCAGTGCAAAAGGAAACAATAGCCTATGTCCTATTCCACAAAATAACCGCACTTACAGTAATAAAACAGGGATTTATAGAAACATCTACTTTAAACTGTTTTTAAGGCTTCTGAGATATATCAGGTCTAGTTTATTTTACCCCTGCAAACTTGTACAAATAAACGTACTCAGGCCATTAAGGCTTTACAAGAAAATGCAGAAGGTAGCTCTACCAAAATATGTCAGTCTGTTAAACCACACCTAAAATCTCTCTCAAAAATAATAAATAGGTCAGATGTTATGCATGGACGTGGGTATATAACAGCGGAGCTTTATAATGCTCTGTTTAAGACCTACTCCTGCACATATGATGAGCTGAATACAAATTTGTACCAATGCAAGTGTTCCAAATAAGAGCAAATTTGGAAGAACGAGGCTAATTGAGGGGGATACAGAAATGGAGTGTCACTATGATATTTTAAAATATGATCCTGTATTGCACTTTAAGTTCTGACTGTAATGAAGTCAAACACTTAAGTTACACGCATAACTTTACGCACACAATTAGCTCCACAAAGCAGAGCTGAACAACAAACCAGAGCAATTTATTTTGGTGTCAGAAGGATTAATTACATCCTTAAACTTAACTACTGCCCTGTGTAATTATATCACTTGCGCAGAAGAGCAGTTGATACCAACACAGCACTACGCACTTAGGAGCCCCTATTCCCAGCTCCCTCATATCCACTGAGAAGATATTCCAAGTTCTCGTCTGAGATGTACACAGTGGAAAAAAATACACTTTATGAACCTGAAAAATAATACATCTTGCCCTTGTTATTGTGCATATATATTACCAGAACTTGCTATTGCAGCTGGCCTTCATATTTGTATATAATAAAGCAGAATATTGAGAACAAGCATCCATGTAATTAGCACATCAATCATGTTGTTCTTTAATATAAATGAAGTATTAATTCACTTCTCCATAAACTCCCTCACCATAACTAATCTAATGCAAATTATTAATTAGCTCACCACAAGCAAAAGAAATGCAGAAAACCCCTGGAAGTACACAAATGTCAGCAGCCGTAGCTCAGGCAACATCCCCAGTAGCGACCCACCGTCACGCAAGCCACAGCTGTGCGCGGAGGCGTGGAGCACCATGCCACTGAAGTTTGCCAGCTTCATCAAGCTGGGCATCTTCGTTACCTGCCAGCGCACAGGTTGCTCTGAGCTGTGGTCCTCTCTGCTAGACTGCTGCTGGAGCTCCCATCTTTCTTGCTACTATGTCTCGTTACTGAGCGTCAAATTCTCCTTTTTCAAGGGAAGCGAGGAGGGTTTAAGACATGTCTTTAACATTTTTTTATGAGGGCCCTGTGATAGTTTCCTGCAGGAATACTATACAACCATCTTCCTAAAAGGCTTTCTGAAATTCTGCTGAAGTCGCCGCTTCAGAGTGGGACGTTGGGAGCACAAAGGCACCAGGAGTGGCGTTCGGGTGGGCAACAGGGGAAGGAAATAACGTACATGTAGAAACAAAGAGGAACCAGTAACAGAAAGGAAAAAGCGGAGGTAGCGAGCTTTAGCTAAAACAAGGCTGTGAGCCACCGTGCTGCATTTTACAAACATCATAAATATATGCTGGGAGCAAAGAATCAGTTGTAACGGACTGTCAAGGCTCATCCTGGGGCACCTCGCTGTCTTTGCGGGTGTTGAGACTGCTGTAGAAGCACGAGGTGGCATTAAGTGCAGTACAACATACAAAGAAGGTCCTATCACTGGAAAAAAGGACAAGTAAAGAGACAGTAGGAAATTCCCTTTCAAAGGGCCAAATTCCATCAAAACAATAACCCCACACAAACAGCAGCAATCCCCAGATCTCCTTACTACACTGAAAGCTATTCCCACACCTTTCAAAAGCAGTAAGGGAGCGGAGAAGCACACAAGTTGCTCATCTACCTTAATGAGCCGTTCCTAGTGAGGGACAGAGGAGAGGCTAGAAAGGAAAAAATGAGAGATGCAGCATCACTATTCGGATCGGCACTCATTCTTTTCTTTGAATTCCTGTTGAAACACTTATAGTTCAGTCACTTTTTTCTACTGACATTCTTTTTTTATTCCCCTCCCTGAAGGATTTTAGATCACGCTTCCACAGGAAGAGCGAGGCAGAAATATATAACACAAACCAACTTCCAAACTCTTTTTTTTTTTTGGCTTCTCAAATGTGCAAACAAAGAAAATGGTAGTAAAATACCTGACATTTTTACCTTGGCTTGGTTGCAAGAGGTTCTGAAAAAAATACTAATCCAGTTTTGCAAGTCAGGGCTCTTCTGCTGTCTGTCTTCAAATTATCAAATGATGAATGATCAAATGATGGGGGGGTTGGTTGGTTGTTTTACAATTCCCTTTGAAGCGAAAAGGCTCAGCATAGAGAAGTCTATGAATAAGCAAATGCTGCCATTTCCATCTGCCATTTTACTGTATGGATCACACATTTTTCATATTTTCCCATGGCCTAATGGTTGACCGTGGAAGAAATGCTGGATATCCGTTTAAACAATTTTTCGTACCTACCCCAAAGGGTGAGGACATGAGTTGTAAAACATCCTTTTCCCAGTGACACTCTGACACAGAAGTAGCAGCTACAGCACATACATAGGGGGAGAGGGAGGAAACAAAGTACCTTTCAAATACACAATGAAATCTATATGCAATCAATGCATAAAGGACACACTGACAGATACTTGAGCAGAAAGTGTCTGTAAGATAAGGAATGTGAAAAGGGCATTTTTTCAAATAAACATAACTGTGACAGCTTTTTTTACAAGAAAGAATTGAGCAAAAGGTAGACCTAGTAGAATAAAATTGGAAAGATGGAATTGTGTTTCACAGCAATTGACACGGGCGATAAATGATCACAGGAGGAGGAAAACTCGGAATGAGAGATACAAGAGAGTTCTCTCTCCTGTACTCTGACACTGCTGAAACAGCTAATTACTCTGATAAAATATTATGTTATTCATTTTCATATGCACACACACAAGAAACAATCTATTTTCTAGCAGCCTTGCGTGAATTCAAGCAAACCACTACCAAAGCACAGCAGCACAGTTCAGTTTAATCCACCAACACCAGTCTAAGCAACCCCAAAGACCAGTCCTCCTTTCGTGTTAGCTCTATATTTGATTTTGTGTGTCCTACACAGGGAAAAAAAAAAAAAAAAAATTAGTTTTGCATAAAACCTGTAGGGCAGCTTGTTATAGAGTCGCGCCAGTCTAAACAAAGGAATACTCTTAAAATTTAAGTGTTCGTGTTAGAGAGAAAGAAACTGAAGTTTTGGATTCTGCAAGGAATGTTTTTTTCAGCAAGGTGCACTTACACATAAGGGGTATTTCCAGCGCTTAAAAGGTCTGTTTGGCATTTTTCCCCCATCACTTATGGATATGTGATACGTGATCACTGACGTACTTACTCCAGTGCTTGACAAAGGTGCCACAGAGATCCTGACACGCACGCTCACTTGTACTACTTGGAGGAAACAGTTCAACTACACGTGACGTGCTGGGAGAGTATTCCCTGCAGGCTGAAGACGAGGAAGATGATGGCCTAACTCTTGTGGGATGCAGAGGGCTTTGGAACCACACAGCACAGAGGCAGCAGAATTCTGCAGGGCAAGAAAAAGGATGTGTCACACTAAATCTGGTACAGTGGAAAGGGATGGATAGAGAGCATCCTCATATTTCACACAAATCAGAATCTGTTTCTTCTGGCCAGTGCTTAGGGGTTTCTAGTGTCAGGCTTCGTGCAATTGTCTATAGCAGATAGAGAGTATTATCAATTTCTTGTTAATTTGTAAATTTTTTTAAAAATTCAATTGCAAGTTGGACAGGAGACATTTAACACAGAGAAATTTGTGTTTTCCAACTATTCCACAGTGCCTAGGTCCTAAATATTCAATAAATATATAGAAAACTCAAATGCTTTATTTCCAGAAAACTTATTTCTGAGCTTAACACAGTAAATTTTCATTAATTTCTTCCCCTAGGTTAATAGGAAACAAATTACATTTCAGAAAATGTTAATGGAATTTCCCTACGGTTTCTCTCTTATGTACTTGCACCTGTAAGTGTTTAAATATTATAAAAATATTAAGTAGGGCAAGACAATTTATTCTACTCTAAGCACAGTACTACGTACCGTGGACTGAAAACATGAAAACAAATCACATCTCTTGAGCTATCTGAAAGGGCTAGCAGGCTCGCTGCAACAGTTTGTTCTGTCCTTAAAAGAATCGCAAAGAGTAGTGAAAGCATCAGATGGTGTCTTGCAGAAATGGGCGGGGACGCAAGGTTTAGTAGAGAAGAAGAAATGGTAACAGGTACAGAAATAAGATCGGGCAGACAAGAGAAATAAGGTTTGGGGTGGTTCATCTGAGCAGAAGGGGCAGAGAATATCGCTGACAGCAAATCGAGAAGCCCAGATGGTACTCACTACTATAAAGGCGTAACAGTACAGGATTTCATTTTACGCTTAAACAGGATATAGCTCTGTTCTTCCAAACCTTAGGATAAACCCACTACTGAGTCAATACATCACCTTTCAAAAGGAGCTATATATGTTGTGATAACACTGTTACGTATTTTGTACTTTTTCTGTTTTGACATATCCACCCACCATGAGAGTAATTTCTAGCAGATAGCTAAAATTAAACAGTAGAGCAGGTATTTTCAAATATACTTTGTGTTCTTTTTTGACACTCTGGCTAAAATTTTAAAGCTCCTCATTTCCATTCCTTGTGCACGAAGGACAGTAAGAAGCAAAGCTATTTCAACTGATTCACCCAATTCACTTTTCAAGGGCAGAACTGCAGCTGAAATTTTGCCAGCCTACGCCCCGGTGTCAGGCTTACAAAAGGCTGTTTCCCTGCAGCGGATCAGTGGCAGAGGTTCCAGCAGCACTTCACGTGGCCAATACGGGGAGTCTCCTGCTAACTGGTCAAGTCCCCACTGAACACATGGAATTCTGTTTTAAATGGCACCTTTTTGCAACCTACTTTTTCCCTGGTGCTCCAAGAGGTAGAATTTCCTGTAAGGATCCCTAAGGGGCAGCACAGCTCCACAAAAGTGCAGCCCTGTATTCCAGTGAATCACAACCCACATTTTACAGGGATCGCATACCTTTCGTTCTGAATCTTCCAGTACCAGGCAATTCCTAGAAAGATGTCGTTATGGTTCCCATAGACTCAGCACAGAACCCCCACCGCGCACACAAACACAGCCTGCCCTTCCTAGCCCACACTCCACACGACGACTTGCTACAATACCCTTTGCAGGTCGCTTTGTGCGTATCGCCATGGCTCTCAGGGGCAGAAACCTCCCTTTACGTAAAGCAAGGCTGGAGGGCTTCCACATGTTTTAACACTCTTAAAGATGGAGGAGTTACTTTATAAATTCAGAGTCAACCCAGTCTTTTACAGTAAGGGACAATCAGTTATTCCATCTGAGCCTCTGTAGGTCAGGGACAAACCTCCGGTATTCATACAGCCAGAAGTGAGAGATGTGGTCTATAAGAAGGGTGGAAAATTAGATGGTCCACCTAGTTCAAGGGGTGTGATCAGCGATGTAAAGTGCAGCTGGCATCAAGTTAGAAGTGGCATTCCCGCAGGATTAGTGATGGGGTTGAAACTATTTACCATCTTTATTCATGACCAGGATGACGAAGGACCTGGACACGTCCTCAGCAAGTTTGCAGCCACAGTGGGGTGAGCAGTCAGCATGCTGGTGCGTAGGGCTGCTGGCTGTTCAGGGGGAGCTTGGCAGACTGGAAATATGTGCTGACAGGAATCTCATGAAATTTAATCAAAGCTCATGCAAATTCTTGCATTTAGGATGCAAATTCTCTATAAAACACCGCAGGAGAGGTGTTGGACTGACTAGTGAGCAGCTTTGCAGAAAAGGACTGGGACGAAGTCAGGGGGAGGTCGTGGTGGACAAGTTGAACATGAGACAAAAGCTTGTCCTTGTAGTAAAGAAGCCAAGCACATACTGTGCTGTATTAGCAGCAAGGCTGTAGCCAACAGGTTGAGGCAGAGATAATTCCCCTCTGCCTGGCCCTTGGGAGAAGATAGCTGGGGTTCCGTGGCCAGTTCTGGACACTGACAGATGTCCCCAGATGGACACTGACAGACTGGAGTGAATCCAGCAGAGGGCTGCCAAGGTGACTGGAGGCTTGATGGAGCACATGGCAGACAGGAGAGGCTGCAGTCTACTCAGACCCATAAAAGTCCTATTATCAGTCTTAATACTCACCTTATGTCAGCAATTCTGCTTTCTTTGCACGCTGTCTAAAAATAGTAATCAATCCTAAATCATTTAGGACAGATAATCAAGTACAGTGAATATTGTATCTTGAAAAATAGCACTAATAGAGTAAAAGAGAGCATTTTGGTAAGTTTTCTGCTAATTAAAATGAGAATTCTGAGAGTCCAATTCTCAGAATTGCAAACCAAAAGCAACTTCACTGTATTTAGAAATATTCTGATGCCAGATTAGTACTCATAAAATAAAAGAAAAGCTCCATCAATTCAAGAATTACTACCTTCCAGAAACACAAAGCTTTTAATAACTTCCTCGGGACGTATACAATAATGATGATTCAAGTGCTTTCTTGATAGCCAAAGTGTAGTCTCCTTGAGACAACTCAGCTTTTCCTCATACTTAGAGCAACGTATATGAGAGGACACGTACATTGCAGCTCTGCATTTTCATCCGGCATGCTGCGTGCCTTCATGTTAGTCAGTGCATTGTTAATGACTGGGGCGAAGGAACTACAGCTTGTTCCCTGTTAAATCTGCTCGAATGGCATTTCGATCTCACTTAGAAAGCACCTGTTACTCTAAAGCATGGATTTCATGCTGGCGCATGGTTGCTTCGTGGATGGTTTGTCTTAAAGCAAAAAAGTAAAAAAATTATGCCCCTCCTGCTCCCATTTTCCTTAGAGTTGACTTTTCTTGGTCCCCCAGCCTTCACAGAGGGAGGGTCTCACACTGTCGCGTGATGCACAAGATGCAGAACTACCCAAGGGGGTGTGTGTCTATCTATTCACCGGTGTTTGAACACACAGACACACACACTTTCTTTTTTTTCTTTCTTTCAAAAACAGGATCAGTCCCATATACACGCAACAAAACACAACACAAATCAGAAAGCAGAACTCTCCCCGGAGACTTATTTTCAGGGAATCTCAGTTCTGATATTCTGGTTTCCCCTACGAGCACCCACATTTCAATAGCAGATTTAACGAAGGCAGAATGTATTATGCAGTTCAAGGAGATGGGTCTTGAACCTCGTTTCAATTTCGAAGGAAAAAGTCACAATTAAATTGGTTGTAACAGAAAATCATTTTTACTGATGCAGAAAACAAAACTACTTTAATTTGTATTTCCTTTCTCTACGGTCCATAAAGAGAATCCATAGAAGAGAAAGGTATTTTTAGACAGAATGAATTGACATAATTTACAGAAGCCAACGAAACTATTGAAAAAACAGCCAGCATGCCACATTTTAAAGGAACTGTGTCAATTCAGTAAGAGAAAACTACTGGCTTATTTATAGTTAAGTTCCCTTCCCTTTGCGCTAGGGTATTTTCTGTTTTTCATAATACTGACACATAAATGACATGCTTTTTTTTTTTCTCCAATCTAAAATAACAAGATAGCGGGTTGTACAACTAATGTAAGAAACCGCACTTCTGTACGGCTGAAAAGAAAACCACATATTCAGGAGTTTCATGTCTACAAATGTTAACATTTCTTACACCAACTTCTTGAAACAGAATTATGGATTGCAAATGCTAAACTCTGTTTTATTAATGTTAAAGTTCAACTAAATTCTTCAGGCTTTCTAAGGTAGCTCAAAATTGCAAAGAAAAATTATTAAAAGGTCATCATACCCCATCATAATGGAGATAACTTGCAAGATATATAATTATAAAGTACAAACTCCAGGAAAAGAAGAACAGATGGAGTATGGAAACGTACCCGTCGTGTATAATGCAAAACAGTTCCTGGCAAACAAGGAAATAACAGGCTTCTATGAAAAATTGCACACCAGTGCTTAGGTTTAAAAAGACATTCCCTTGCTTTCAACCATCCCACTTGCAATAGTCTAACTGAGCCCTGGCTAATTCTAAATAAAAACCTTTGGACAGAAATCTGTGAGTCTTCTCAAGTCATTAAAAAGAAGTGCAGGGTGTGAAGTTCTGCCCCAGCTGACAACCACAGCAACGCCTCCCACTGCCCGCACTAGAATCAGAATTTCCCTCCAACTGCGCCTGGCTAGGGACTGGATCCTTCTGATTTTTTCAAACGTTGAATTAAAACCTAATCCTTTAAGAACCTGATCCATACAGGTGACGAGGTTGTTCTTACAAATATTTATTAGCACAAATCTCCCTACTCGCACAGATAATCCCATCAGATTCAAAAGCAGAAACTAATACTGTGCTGTACTAAGGTTTTTACAGAGGAGAGGAAGGGTGGTTACACATAGGGACAGATGAAATGAAAACCGAGCAGAACTTGGAGAAAACAAAAGAGCAGAAGGCTAAAGCGCTGAAGGAAAGAGCGAAAGCCGGGGTGACATAGCCCCGAGAGTGGGAGAAAAGAGCACCTCTGTCAGCAGTGTTTTCTTTAGACAAAATGGGAGAGTATGAAAGAGATGAAGGGAAGCCAGGACAGCGGTGGTTTTAATCTGTGCAAGTCGGAGTACTGGGGACCACTAAACATTGAAAAATATCAGCAAACCTTCATCAATAAAGAGGAAAGAGAAGAGTCTTAATGGAAAAGAATAAGGAATACAAGATACCAAGGTTGGGAATAAATGTGGAAGAGTAATGCAAGATTTATTTAAAAAAAATAAAGAGCCAAATATAAGCTTATATTTAGTATAATGAACAAAAACCTGATCATTTTCTGATAGCTACAGGCTCTTTATCTGGGTCTATGAAAACTAAACCAATGCACTTCAAAATGCCAGTACTGCAAGGAGAAATATTGAACTGCTAATAAGCAAAGGCTCATACCTCTACCTCTCATTTCTCTGTTTTCCAACATGGTTATTAAACCCCCTGAAATACCGGTTAGGTTCTGGCAAAGTGTATGACGAAGCACAACAGGAAAATATATATTAATCCTGTTCCAAGGTCCTGCATTTCCACTGGACAAGTATTGAAAAGACGTACGTGGAACAATAGAGATGTTTTAATTACATCCTACAGATAATATTTCACAGGCAATCGCAGTATCCCAAAATAAAAAAATAACTAAATAGAAGGGGAGGGACTCAAAAAGACTCAGAATATTTGACTATGAAGAGAAATGATAGGTTACATGTTACAGTTCAATACACTTCAAGGAAAAGGTGAAAATTATCAAAAGGCAACTAAATGCTACAGAAGAGACCATCTATATTTAAATCCTAGTCTAATATAGATTAAAGACAACAAAGAAAGTAAGAATTTTCAGTGAATGTTTGTTTCAGTCAATCAGGTTAAAATTGGAGTCTTGGTTTTCTCCCCTGTGACTCCTGAGCGTCTTGTTAGATGCAATTATCAGCTAGTTCCTAACAGCAGTTCAAGTGGATGACAGAATGTGGGGTTTTGTTAAACATTCTCGAATACATTGAAAAATGCAAGAGCTTTTTCATGATACTATGTACAAGCAGCATCATACACAAGTATCACAGGAGAGCGGAAAAGCTGAAGTAAGACCCTGAGCCCTCTGGATGATCAGATCCTGATCCACCTCTGGATGACTGGATCAATTCTACATCTACTCCTGCCAGCAGCATGATACACCTGGGGCAAATTGGTACCTGCAGGTATTACACCGGTTAGCAGTCACTGAACCCACTATTCCATAACAAAACTAGTTGGTAGCTGTGTTGTGGGTTCAGTCATATAAAAGTGAGTCCTGCCCTGTTCTACGTAGTCTCTGCTGTTCTCTGTCACGCATCTTCCAACGAGCAGCGCAGGCAGAAACCTGGTAAGCGCACACTTATTCTTCTGAGTACGTCAAGAATTAAAAAGGCCAAACGCGGCATTTTAGAGGAAGTGCCAAGGCAAGGAGAGATCCAGCTAAAACAGAGCCATCGTGGAACGTGCCCGACTGCGGTGGGCTCTGCTGTCCGTATGCCTCTTCTGGTGAGCGGTCCACAATTGGCAGGAGAGGTTCCCACAGTCCTGCAGCAATAACCTTGCAAAACCACACCATGGGTGAAAAGCCATCAAATCTCTGCATCATAAGCATTCTTCTTGAAGGGATTTGGGACTAGAGTGGCCACTCCTTAGTAAGGCGCAATGTTCTTACCCTTCGTTGCAGTACAGCCACAGGCACAGAGCTCCTAAGTGGCAAAGGGTGAGAAGAAGGAGCAGCAGGATGGGAAAGAGAGATGGATATCAGGAAAAATTTTTACACTGAAAGGGTTATTCAACATTGGAACAGGCTTTTTAAAAGCCAGGTAGACGTAGTGCTTAGAGATACGGTGTAGTGATGGGTTTGCCAGAGTTAGGTCAGTGGTTGGACTCGATGATCTGAAAGGTCCCTCCCAACCCAGGCAATTCTGTGATTCTATGGGAACTGTTTGCTTACAAAGCACAAAGTAGGTCTCGCAGTAGGAGCTGCCCATCTTCCCTGCGATATCTGAGGTTCTTCAGTAAAGGGTTGCAGAGTTAGTACTGGGGCATGGAGCTTCCAAGATCCTCTGAGCTCCAGTTTCTCCACCTTTAAAATCATAATCATAACAGTCTCTAGTTTTTTTAAGCTCTGTGCTCTCAGTGCTGGGTGCTAGGGAAGTTCAGCGAGATCTGGGTCTCAACCATGTTGTCCTGAAATATAGATACCTATGTACTAAATCCTACAGTGTTTGTACCTCCTCCCTTAGAGTGTAAAATTATTGTTGAAATCTTGTTATTCCAAATTGACTTTGCAAGTACACAATTTAACAGACAATTCTTCCTTGTATATCCGCAGGGCACAAGAGATAATCTCAAAGCAAAACCTTTGATGGAGGTTTATTAAGATTTTACATGTTCTGACAACTAATAAGCTAATAAGAAAAAAAAATACATTTAAAGAAATTCTTTCTATAGTAGAAATTAGCGATAAAAACGCCCAAAGACATCAACATTACATTCATCACGATGCAACAACAGCCGTACACAGGGATGAATATGGCTTGGAGTCTCAAGCATTTATAAGGTAGCGTGTCGATTCAGGAAGGACTTCGGAACGTAATCTCCTTCCCACAATATAGGCAGAGTTACAGTTTTGCTTAGAGCCAAACTGTCATAAAATAGTTCATCCTAACACATAACCATTTGGCAACAGAATTATGGTACGTTACGTACCACAGAATAACAAAAGAGTATAATCTTCTCACCGGGAGACTGCTGAATCAATTTTAAATTTTACACCTGAACTGTCTGGATTTAATTAGAGTGTTGCAGTATCTCAATGTTGCTGCTAATAACAATATCATCAGTCAACGGATATTGATATTAGAGGGCCTGGAAAAACCCTTCTATTTACCACTTCTAACTTGTCACAGTGCAGAGACACATACGTGCTAGTCAATCAGCGTGTAAGAGGTAACAATTTTCACTTAGAGGCAGCAATCAGTCACTGCTCGTTCATACACAGAATATCACAGGCCTGAGTTTGTTCCCAACTTTTTTTGATGTTCTTCTCTGAAGAGCCGAAATACATTTGTGCTTTTCATAAAGTTGTCATCACCTCCTCGTAAAATAATTACCTTCTTTGTTATCTCTTCAGTGCTTTCAGCAATATTTACTTTCTGAAAAGCACATTTTTAAAGGTGACTGGTTCTGAGAGGCGACGTTTCCAAAGCAGCCATACTGAAATACCTTCAGCAGCTTGATTTGCAAAATCTCAGCTTCGAAATCCTCTCCCAGCTGTCACTACTTCAAACCTGATATTAATCATCAGCTTTAAAAAGAAAACATTACATTTATCTAAACAAATCACTGTTTTGTAAATAATTACTAAGGAAACTAATAGTAGAGGGCCAACAGTAGCAGGAGCAAAGAGCTTCCTTGTTTAATTTCCTTAAAACCCATCCACCTTTCAAGCAAAATATAAGTATGAATGTCATAATATTAGCTTAATAATACTTCGGCTAACATTTGTACTAAGCCTCCGAATCCACCACTGTCAACATGGCTTTTCCTAAATCTGCAACAATCTGAACACGCTTTGTGCTTACACGGTTAATAAATCTCCTCTTGATAAACCTGACTCCAGAGTTCTTATTAGGTCTCTATAACACAGCACGCAGCATTTCTTTCATTCAGGATTTAGATGAATGCAGTCACCAAGAAGCCAATTGTGCCTAGCTAAAAAAAAAAACAAACCCAGATCCAATCTCCCCTTTTCTCCAAGAGTTTTTGATGTCTAAATGATTAATGCAAAAGGAATCCTTTAAAATCTGCATAATTTATTGGTATTTTTTAACAGTGGCCTGATTAACTTTACCATAGCTGACACTAGTCATTTGTCGATAATATAATATTAACAACACTGGAAGCCGTGTAATTAAAAAGAAAAGAAACACCTGCTGTAACATGAGATTATTACTGGCTATGCGTTAGAATTTCAACATACTCATCACACAAAGTCTATAAGGTCAATTTTATAGAAGTTGGATAAGATGGGCTTCAGGTTCCTTGACGATCATGCCAACTGCAATTAAAAATTCACATAAAACAGTTCTGAAGTTTCTCTAGGTTTTTGACCAAAGCAGCACAAACGCACACCTCTCTTGTAGACAAGTTCGTATCCTGAATAACCATTAAGTTTTGAATACTAAAAATAGAGATTTTCATGAGATTTGATGTTGTTTATTTTAAATCTAGACTGTCCTAGCACAGCCAAGGCCAGAAGTCCTGGTCATACACCTGGATGCCGTTCTACCCTTTTTATATGAAAAAATACTACTGTAAAGGTTTCCCTACTGCTGGCTTCGGGCTGAGCCAGAGCAGGGCCCTTTTTGTCTGGATAAGTTGCTGACATTTTTCTGTGGAAACTGTGAGTGCTTCCAAATCTGAACATGATTTACTCGCCTTAAAACCTTATTCCAGCGAACATTTACACAGTAACAGATTGGAGGAAGCAGGTAAGTACGAAACTGCAAATTAAAACTAATGCGGTCTGAGTAAATGGGTAAAGACAAAGTTGGGAAATAATGTTATTCTTCTCTGGCATAAAAAAAATATGGTATATCCCCAAAGAACCAAATCACGCACTCCTGCAGAAAACAGAAAAATAAATAGTGAGTATAGAAATATTCTGAATTAATATTTCACTCAGCTCTCACTCTTTCCTAGGAGAGTCAAGATGCCCGGTTTCCACAGAATGGCAAACAAAAGAACTCTCACAGGTAACAATCAACTTTTCACTTGCATTTAAAGGACACAGGGAGAGAACCAGGCTTTTTTTGTTGTTGAGAGAACATTCTAGATTTCTTAGTGACAATGGCAGACGAATTTTAGTTAGATAAACTGTATAAACTTTCAGGAAGAACTACAGTTTGCTATGTATTTGAACGGCAAAAAAACCCCAACCCACCACTATGTTCCTTTAGGTTTTAAATAATAATTACAATAATTTATTTCCAGATATAAAACCTTTGTACAGTTTGTACTGCAACATATACTAAAATTAATATTTAACCCACCTTCACCTTTCCCTTCACCAGCCCTTCTCATTAAAAAGGAAAGACAGTGTTGGAAATCCATCCTAATAATGACATGTTAATTATTGCATCAAGAACCTCGTCTTTGGCCCCAGTATCATTGACTTTGTGCAGATCACAAGATAAATTAACACTCCCCGTTTGCAATTTCGTATCTCCCGTCCTGTATGTATATGATTTTAATTCTCAAGACCAAATTCCACTGCGCTGCTTTTCCCACAAAGGAGCATAAATTGAAGGGGATGGAAAGGGCAATAACTTGACTGTCACTTAGCTGCCACCAATTCACCCGCTTGCTAGCTCAGTTTACAAATGAGCATAAAATGGCACATAAAAATCAGGGTAAGCTTTTGGAGATGACAGACATCTGCTTTGTTCCTTTCTCATACAGATGAGGGGAATAAACAATACCTACAGGACCTGCCAAAATCAGTCCTCAATACGTCAACTAATAATTTGCTTATATACTATAAGCAATAATTACAACTATTGCTAGTATAGTAGTAATATAGTAATAGTAATACTATCGTCATATTTCTCCTGAATTGCTAGGTGCAGGTAGTAACAAAACTATTCTAGGCGGAGGAACTGCATTCTTGGAGTAAGTCCTTAGCTTCCATACAACCACGAGCTGGATCTCCTTGATTGGATCATGCAAACACCAACGCCACTCTACGGCTTTGAAAGGTGTTTTTTCTGCTTTCATGCTGCTGAAGGAATGCTTCGTCAGATGCTGCGAGGCATACAAATTGCTACACATCGCAGCAAATGGACCTTGTTCAAAACCCGCAACCGAAAGAAACACTCTAGGAGAGAATGGAAAAAATTAGCTTTGATCAAAGCCTTTACAATCTTCTTCAATGCGGTCATTGAGGTGAGCAGCGCTTTACGTGGTGCTCATCCTAAAATTACATGTGCGCACCCAGCACACGCCTGTGTGACACCTCTCCCCCCACAACTGCAGTCTTAATTCTTGCCCTTTCTCTTTTTTATTTTTTTTTCCTCTTCAAGAAAACGCGTTCTGCTTCTCAATGATGTTTTCCCTTTTACAGAGGGGTATTATTACAACTGTCTCTCTCCCAGAAGAGCCTGGCTCTTTCCCCAGCGTACAGGCTGCAACAACACTAACACCCAAAGCATCCCATTTCATTACACAAGCCAGTTAAGTCTTCTACTTTGCCCACTGCTTTACTTGAAAAGAAAAACATCACAGCTTAAAATCCCTGCCCCTTTTCATGTCCCATAATGATTCTCAGTTTCTATGAGCTCCTTTGGGTCCTGGCGTTCATGCCAAGGAACACCTGTGGGTGCAGACACCTTTTACACAGATATTTTTTTTTTTTCTTCTTTTCTAACTACGTATAGCATTTTGGCTTTTTCAGCAAGTTTCAGAAAGTGCTGTTTCTATTCTGACATTTTTAGGGGTGCAATATGAATGTAAACTACATATATTCTTAATGATACAAAAAGTAATCTAAAACCCTCAGTGAAAAGATATTCGCAAGACCAGAGGAAGCCTGTTCTGCGCTGACCTTCACTGATATCCTTTTAAAATCTCCAAATGGTTGGAGCTGCCGCGGTTTCTTTTACAGGTCAACAACCTTTTTTGATTAGGTGTTAAAAGAACCCTTCTCATTACTTTTGGCAGACAGTATTTCTCCAAGGTTTGTTAATTTAAATAAACTTTTGAGTTTCCGTCTTTTAAAGGCTGTTATTTTCTACATCCATTTCCAGAACTTAGAACAGAAGATCCCTTTAACTCCTTTAATCTTCTTGTTAGCCATACCCATCTGTCCTTGCAAGAGTCTCGCGGAGGAGCAAGGAACACAGTTGGCAATTTGACGCCAACATGTAATCGTTAGTTTCAAAGTCGCGTTTTAGGATCTTCGGCTTTAGAGAAAAAACAGCTTTTTTCCCTTGACTTTTGAAACTTATTTTAATTCTGACAACACTGGAAACTGTGATTATACTAAAACCATTTTAAAAGTTGAAATGAAATTACTGATCTGCGTTAAGAGAGATGCTAGCCCAAACAGAATCCTCAAATAGAGGAGAGTGTCAGAAGGGAAAACACACCCTGGAGAACACAGGGGAAGAGTACATTACAGAGGCGAACTCAAACAAAGCAGCACGGGCTTTTCCTGTTATTTGTCTTACTGCCAACAAGGAAGAAAAAAAAAAAAGTGTCCCACAAGTTACTACTATAGACATATGCACTGAAAACCACTGGCTTTGTCTTCCTGCAGTTAAAGAGTATCCTCATCTGCACTACAGCTACTACAGCTTATCTTTTTAAAATAAAAAAAATGGCATGTCTCACCATGTCGCATAATTCGCGAAGAGTAAACAAGCTCCAGAGTGGTAAAAAGGAAGCGGAAAGGACAGAGCAACACAGAACCCGTTTGCATTTGAGACCTTCGCTGTTTAAAGCGGCGCTTAAGCCACCAAGGGGCAGTCATTTATCAGGCAGCAGAGAAGTTAACAAATACCAAGGAAAAATTATTTTTTTCCTAAGATGTCTGTGATTGAGGAGGCTGAACCGGGCGAAGGACTCTGTGTGTAATCCAGGCAACAAGACAGAATGACCCCATGACAGAAGGCCTCTGGCACCAGCAGAGCCTCTACCCTGGAACAAATCACAGCCGAGCTGGTGAGCGTGGTCGGGGCTGCTGGAAGGACACAGCACAGCAGTAGTTGTTTGCAGCACGAGGGGACACTTGGTTCTGCCTTCCTCTTAGGGGAGGAGCGCAGGCAACTAAGGAGATGAGATAACAGAAAAAGAATCTAAGTATGTATAGCACATATAGCACAAGTACGTAGAGCTCACGTGCTATACATCTAGCACGAGGCTGTATTTAGAGTGCGTTCTGGTGTAAAAACCTGCACCCTAGTGATTTTCATACTAAAAAAAAAATGAGGTAGTGATATTTTGTCTTGGTGTTTTCTTAACAAACTTATAGCTAAAGTGCTCTACCAAGCTGAACCTGAGTTTAGGTTCCTCCAACACAGCAGCTACTTACTTGTCAACTAAAACAAGTTACCAATAACGAGTAAGCTTTGCCCTTCACTTATTGCTCTACTGCCTCAGGATAATCAGGGTGTCAAAGGAAGACCGAGCCTCCTGAGGATGTACGAGTCCATGCGTATGGCATTAACAGCACAAACTCTGGGGTGGTTTACAAACAACATGCACCTATATGAACACACGTAAAAAAAATGTTTACCATCACTAATTCTTGTCTAGCAACTAACTATCTGTCAACCCTAGAATGAAAGCGATGATAAAACTAAAGTGTCTTCAACGCTTCTTTTCCTTCCCCAAGAATACTCAAAAGCTGCTCAGTAACTTGTATGAAAGCTCAAGAAATTACACCAGAAAATACTAACTGCTTGCTACTGACACTCTTGGCTTTGACTACTACATCACAAATCAGATGACGCAAGCACTGAGAAATTAGAATGATGATGGTGCTGCTTCAAACACACGTATAGAGAAGTAATGATGAAAGTAGAACTACTGATAGCAGTCGTATTTGCAGAAACTTACAGGAAGGCCAAATAGCTGTGTCCCTTAAAAAGGATTTTTCCCTTCACAGAGATACACTGAAATATTCAGAACTGCAAAAATTAAATTACAAAATTAATTGAAGTACAAATGCAAATTAAGAAGTTGTATGCTGATGCCGTTATTAGTGATTTGCAAAGCTTTCCTTGGGAGCTATACAAACTGAAGAAACATGTTCTTTGCCTTGTTTTCCTGCTGATCCTTACTAAGGTTTTTCTTCTATATACACCTTGTTAAATTTCATCAGTTGCTAAGTAATAAAATAGATTGCTTCAGGGTTTTTTTCTTAGAATCACAGACAGGTAGGAACAGAGGTCTCTAGTCCAGGCACCTGCTTGAGGCAGGACTACCACCAACACATCAAATCAGCTGTGGCTTTCTCTAGCCAGCTCTTGAAAATCTCCAAGGATTGGTTTTCCGTCACCTCTCTGGGTGGGCTGTTTGTGGGCTGCACTATCATACTGGTGACACAGTGTCTTCTGATGTTCAGCCTGCACCTCCTAAGCTACATCTTGCAGCCACCGGCTCATTTTATCACCTGCCACTATCGGAAAGAGTTTGGCTCCATCATCTTTCTAGCCCCCTTAAGAGTAGCTGCAGGTCAACTGAAGTCCCCCTTCAGTCTCCTCTTTGTGGACAACTAAATAAGACCAGGTCCCTCAACCTCTCTTTCTAGGTTGTGTGCCCTATGACCCTACTCATTTTGGTAGCACCCGATAGACACTCTCTGGTTTCTCAAGACCCATTTGGACATGAGGGGCACAAAACTGGATATATTTTTTCAAGTCTGGCCTCACCAGGACAAAGTGAAGGGAGGACAACTGCTTCCCTTGTACCTACTGGCCACTGTCCTCCCAGCATAGCCCAGTATGCTGCTTTCCTTCCCTGTGATGACCGCAGGTGGCTGGCTCATATTCAGCTATGTCTTTTCCAGCAGGGCTGCAGCTAAGCTGGCTTCCAGACTGTACCGACGCGTGGGGTTATTTACCCCAGGACAGAATTTCTATCTTGCCATGCGTCTCCAGGTTGTGTTGTTGTTTTACCCCTCACTCACATCAGGTTTTTCCTCTAGCTCCCCTGCCCCATGCCATCCCCTCCTGCACTATTTTCAAGAGCTTCAGCTGCAAATTCACAGCTGAATAACTGCACATCCAGAAAGATGATGAAAATGCATCAAGTCAGGCAAGGAATTAGTTGGTATCTTTAAGTGTCTCTGAACACTGGGTTACATGACTACATAAAAGGGAGAGTTAGCATATATTCATCATAAAAGTCCCCTGGAAACTGTCACTGATCGCTTTGGTAACTTGTTCTACCTGCCTAAGCCAGCACCGAAGCACTGACTGATGGGAGTCGGTAAATGCTTTTTATTGACTACTGCTGCTGTATATTCTTCCCGTGACCCCTAGCTCTACAGTAACTATATGAAATACAAAATTATAATATTAAAACAGTTTATTTTGCCACTATTTTAACTGATTAAAGGATTCATTAGGCATGCCTTCCTGAAAACTCAAAAAAGATAGCTAGAAGCATATTTGGGATAACAAGACAGAAATCTAAACCTGGGATATTAAAAGTTCTGGATTCTTCTGTTCACTGGTTTTTGGACTTTCCATTTCAGGATCCAAAATGAATAGTGCAATAAACACCACAAAGCCTAAGAGACTGAAGCCATCATTCTGGGGCCTGAGCATAGATTTTATTTTCTAATTTCATACGCACTTTACAACTTGCTGCAGAGGTTCCACGCTATTATCAGTTCATGTTCTTAGCATAAAAGAAATAAATTCTGCCAGTTAGCTGAATTTCCATCACAGTATCTGGATGAAGTAGTATGAAGACCGAGCTCAAACAAAAGATAATGGATTTTTGTAAGACACTAGATCAGTGATCGTCTTCACTAAGCAAAGCAGATAGGTCAGAAATACGTCCTGAAATACGGGGAGGGAAAAACTAGATCTTACATTCAGGCTGCAATTCATCTTTGTTAGCGCTGCATGTATTTGTTGTCTGTTGGCACCGGCGTTAGGACTGGTGCCAGCTGCTCATCATAACATTTAAATTCAAAGCAGAGCATTCACTCAGTAAAGAAAAATACAGGGGCAAAGTTCTTTTTTTTAAGATGTTCCATTCTTTCCTTTAACGTTTTAGATCTTTGGCAAATAAATTCAACTCTTCTTTGAAAGCCAGAGCTGTCAATGCTGGCATGGAGATGGAAGAAGCCCACAAACCAACTGCCACATCTGCACTCATGCAGCTCACAGCAGATCGTACCCGGAACTACGCAAGTTCAGCCAAAACTTTCCAAGATGACAGGCAAACGAATAGAATCATTTTAGCATCCGGCTATGGGCAATTAAACAATTAAATTGTCCCTTCGGAATGTGACTAGTCACTCTGAGATAAGGAACTTGAGCCATTTGATGCTGTGTAGGCCCCAGTATGCAAGTGCAGTGCATTAATGGCCCTTCCATCACGGGGAGTTGTGTGGAAGAGCGGAGCTCAGAGGTATACACTGCAGACTATTGTACTGCGTATAGACAATAATTGTGATTGCGTCATTGACTACAGAGCTCATTTATCACTCTCTGTGGAAAAGCGGGATAGGTTTTGATGTTTTCTACTGCCACTTGAAAGCCAAGTGATCTTACTACCCATGTAAATATTGTGTGGTTCATTGAAAATCTCCTTGGCTAAGAGAGCTTTCTGCTCAGCTGATGGGCCGTTATGTCGGCGTTCCTCCACCATGGGTGGGGACAAGAGCCACCGTTTCTTGCACCTGGAGAGTCATACACTGATGATCCTTTGCTATTCAGGTAACAAGACTAATTACCCCCTCACTGTTATTACATGTCGGAGGTTTTGTTTGTTTGCTTTTCCCAGTTTCTTTAGTGCTTCTGCTTTCTGCAGCGTTAGGAAATGTATGCTCCCTTCTCTCTCTGGCTCTCCCCGGACTGTGCAGTGCACAGACAACGCTTCTCCTCTACAAGCCACATCTTCAGCACAGGCATTGACATCTGCAGCGTTGAGAGAGCTGCTTCCAGTTAGGAAGCCCCCTGCCAAGACAAGAAGATTCCAAAGGAAAAGGATCAAAGGTTCCTCTAATTCCTCCATTTCTTTGGACATAAAGATTCACTGGGATGTATTCTACACGTCACTTTATAGCAGAGTAGAATCCTGGAGGCTCATCCATTTCCAACAAAGAAAAGGCTTCCAGTGCAGTCACTGCAACCATCTGTACTGATGAATGGACCACTGGGCTAACCAACCAGGCCATCCTTTACAACATCTGGGCACCATTCCAGCTTGTTTGCTCTACTCGCCCCATCAAGCCACCCATCATTGGGAGACAGGTAACAATGCTTTCCAAGAAGTCAAGTCTTCCCTTAAATTTTCAGAAAACTTGATGATGAGGTTTGTAACATCCTCTTAAGAGGAATATTGCATACGTATATGATGCTAAAAGCTAGTCGTCGCAATAAATAACAGTAACAAAACACATACTATTCTTTGCCTTTCTCCAAGCCATGCTAAGCATCAGACTTCCACGCCAACAGTCATAGTACTAAAAACACATCGCAGCAAGAAAACAAGATCAACGTGTACTTGACGAAACACGGAAACCAGTAAAACTAACTAAAATGCCAAGGGAGTCTATAAATATCATTTAACTAAGATACTGCAATTTACCGTACAACTATTTTAAGCGTCACTAGGAAAATTTAATACTATCTTACAGAAAAACAAGAGAAAAACAGACATTTTGAACATTAAACTGTCTGCAACATTCATTCTGTGATCTTGGTATCATGATAAAGTAGAAAAACACTTAAGTTTTTGTTTAGTACTTTTCAAGGTGAATATATAAACACCATAAAAGGAAGATCCAGCGAGAAATCAATTTCCGCATGCAATCTGCTGCAGTTGGATCACCCAAGTACAACACTTCCATTAAAAACGGAATGCTATTCCTGTATTACCAATGACAAAACATTCACCATCAAAATCAGCTGGGACATCTGCAGGGTTTTGAAGCAGGGCTTCACACAATCAAGAGCCATAATTTGCATTTACAGGAAATAAAGGCATCCTTTCCTTACTTTGATGTGCTAAGTGAGAAGTTAACAAGATAGTCACTTCAAAGATTCCTTATTTCACTGAAGGACCTTCAATTATGCTGTCAACTGGACGAGGATTCCTTCTTCCCAGCAGTATGTGATTATTGGGTGGCACACTTTTTAAGCCATCTGCGCTCATAAAAACCACAGANAAAAAAAAAAAGAAAGAAGAAGTAAGAAAACCATGTTGCCTATGGAAGTTTTCCTGTAATACATTTCTGTTCCTCCTCTACTTAATGCAATCTTTTTGATCTCTATGTTCCTGTAGAGAATAAAACACTTTTTTTACCACCGCTGTTGCAGTTTATTTCATATATGCACATCCTGGGTGAAGCCCACAAGATGCTGTGATTTTAGCCTTCCAGGCTAACAGAAGAGCCTAAGTCATGTGCTGCTCCATCTGTTAGACAAGTTAGTTTTTCTTGTGGTCAGTGAAGCCAAGGGAACCAACAGCCTAGTACTAAGGAGCCTTTATATATAAAGTCACAAGCAAAAGCAATTTGTATGTGCTACTCAGCAATCCGGACAGACATAAATTCTACAGGAACTGCCATGCGGATGGAAAGTTTTAAGGAGTCTTTATGGCAAAGGAGGATTAAAATTCATTGTTTTAAATTCTGTAATCTGCATTACTGTAATTCATTTTTGATGTTAGAAGTCTGAAGTTTAAAAATTATATTGCATAAAACATTTAAAATAATAAATGTTGTATTGTGAGATCAAGGAAGTTTTATGGATTAATGTTGTTCACAATACTCTATTACTGCCCTTCTGGTTTCAGAGCATTGACTTTTCATAATCATTTCCCAATCCACTATTTCTCACACGTGCACGCAGCCAGACCTCAAGATGTTGTGTCAGCTGAATTAATTACACCAGCAACTTCAGGTTCTTTGATCCCACAGCAACCTGGTGCCTGAAGAGATCATCTTCGACTGTAAAAATTAAAAAAATATCCATTGACCATGAGCACATTACACAGTAATGACACATGTCTGTGTCCGCAGGGAGCAGGACCACCAGCTACGCACTGAGACACGTTATTCGTTTGCGCAGTTTATCCAACATGGCTTCATAAATAGAAAAATGTGTTTTTCACTCCCTGGAAACTCAAGAACAGTAGATTTGTAACAACTGTAACATGATCAAATCAAAGAAGAAAAAACACCCCCAAAAAAATGAGGGAGAATGAAGTTACCCCAAACCAAATGCCCACTCGATACACGAAAGAACCCAGAAGCTCTTGAAAACTACAGCTGCCGATACCTAAACACCAGAATGTCCTTTATGACTATTCACCTGTGCTTTCCAGTTGACAACAGCTTCTACAAACACGTCCCAGTGAGTTTGGCTCTCTTATAGCAGCGTGGAGAAGCAAAGAGAGGCCCAGCCCAGCCATTTCAACGACGTAACGCTCAGCCGCGGTTGCCGCGCTCGCAGCTTCACGAGGTGTCTCGCAGTAGGCAGTTTCGTAGAAGAAAGAGCAGAGTTATACAAGTGCACCCTAAGGGATAAACACAAAGAGGTGACATTAATCTCATTTCCTAATTTGTAAAGAACACATAATTTTAAAAGCAGCCTCTGAAGGGTCTTTTTTTTTAAAAAAAGAAAAGCCCAAATGCACCAGATGCAGAGTTAGGCGTGGGGAGCTCTGTTTAACACTACATGCATAATTCTCACTAGCAAACATTTTGGGTATCCGCCTCGAGAAACTATTTTTCACCCAAACAGAAGCTCTGAAATTATTCGTTCAGGCTAAAATGTACGTTTTCAGATGGAATTTTCCTGAGGAAACACTAAGGAGAGAAAACAAAACCTTTTCTTTAGTTCTAAATATTAACAAATGTAAGATCCATCCAGGCCTCACATTTGCTTTCCATTTTTCCACCTGAAATAGCTGAGGCTCATACATTCCCACTTGATCATCGAAAGTGATACAGGTTTTACAACTCATTTGCATGCGAACTTCCGTTAAATGAATGCTGATTCTTAAAAGCCCTGCTTAGCAATTTAGCTTATAGATCATTTAATAATTATTCGCTAAGTTGACAGACTAAAAAAGATTCAAGTAAATCTTATAATAAAATTGCTTTATTTTGATGGAAAAGGGGCTATATTATTAATTTCGCCGCTAGCCTTTACTCACACAAGTAATTGCAAGAACAGGAAATATTTTGTTTTCTTATATAACAAAAAGGAATTTGTTCTCATTTTTCAGAATTCTTGGAATCCTGCATTCCAGGCTTCCTTCAAAAAAACCCAACCCAAGAAACTACGCCTGATCTTTTCAGCAACACGTTTTTTCCTGAAAGTAATTTCTATATTCGTAGATAGTGTAATGGGAAAGGTAAGTGTTCCCTGTTTCTTTATTTTAAAGCCTCTTAACTTTTCACACCATATGTACTTCTTTTTCCCCAAACGGTGATGAAAACTTCTAACAAAGTTTGTAAGGAAACCAGTCGTAAAAATAAAACAAATTTAACGTTCTCCGCAATAGGTTATTTTTCATTTTCAGCACTTTATACTAATGTAAATCTACATGCTGTAATTTAACTAGCAAGAAGTCTTACATCAATCCGACGGTCTTATTAGCCTCAGTAGAAAAGGAAAACAAAGAGGAGGTTGCGAATATGATGCATACAGGCTTTCTGCATCTCTCCCCATCTTTCCAACCTTCACCTTGGTAACGAAAGGACCTTAGCAATTCTAAGGAAACCTGGTTAATTCTTTACAGCTTGTTACTTGTGTCCATTTCTAAGGCCATCTTTAATTAGCCAAGTTCTTACCCAAATGTTTAACGCTGTTCTGTTTTTAAAAAAGCAAATATAATAACCAAGATAATAGGTTCTTCTCCCTGTGTAATCTCATTTTTCTCTGTTCTGTTAGTAACAAAACAAGTACAAACCTAATGTAAGGAAACGGACAAGGGATTTTTTTTTTTTAATCATAAATCCATTAGTTTCTTCATTCGTTTATATAAAAAAAGAAAAGAGAGAACAGCTGCTTTGTTGACTTTTACAAGCGAACTCAGGTTTAATACTACAGGTTGTTTTCTGCTAGTAGCTAATTAACTGATAAAAAGGATTTCTGTTGTTAGGAAAAAGAACCTCACCATGGGGTCACTGGTAAATGCAAGCCTAGAAGTGAAAACCTGTATAAATTCACACTCTCGGGATTACTTACTGGGAAAAAAGGTTAGTCGGTTTACCACCTCCAGCCAATAGCCTTTAACCAGTAACACTTTCCCAAGAATTGCTAAATGGCAAGCACTTTTTAATATGATAAATCACAAAAATCCTCATTTTTAATATTCTCAGCAGACTGTTTCTCCGCTCTTGTCTCTCAGTTCAACCAACGCGGCAAGTCTCTTGGATATATCACATCTCTATGGGATACTGTGTCATAGCCTGGTGTACCAGCGACCAAGTCAAGCCATACAGTTTATATTCCCAGACACACCTATGGAACGATGAGAATCTCCATAGGAGTTCCTCAGCGTACACATTTTCAGGGCTTCAATTCACTCAGGAGTTACTACATTTATTTTTATTTTACTTCCTAAAGAGACAAACAGCATTACTTACACATACAAGAGAAGGAGAACTAGGCCTAAAATATAACAAGCCCAGGAAATAAAATAAAAAGCTATTTTTGGGCTCAGAGTAATAGATTCTATGCAATCACGTTCACAAAATTTAAGTAGAAGGGCTATCAAGCTGGAGGAGAGAAACAGAATACAACCTTAATTCCTTTCACTGAGTGATGCAGGAAAACAAACTAGAAACACAAATATATGAGCTGCCGTGAATTGTCACAGCTCCATTAATTTCCACTTTCCGCCTGGAAACGTTCTTACCCTAACACTGAGATACGAATATCTGCTTTGTCTCTCTTCTTCTGAATTTAAAATAGCTGTGCTGCTAGTCCAGGCATTATAGTTAATGGAAATTTACTTATTCTCGTTTGATCTGTGAAAAATGAGTGTAAGCTTCTATATGACAATGCCAATCTGTTTTGGGTTCGTTTGTTCTTTTTAAAACATAACTATAATACAACACTTTGCCAGTTTCTGAGCTCTCCTTTCTTCTCACAAGTAGAAAAGGCACCATCTGAACTAAACGCCCTGCTGGAAAACCCCGAGGTCTGTTATAACACCCAAAACATACATCTTTCCGTCAGTAGGTTGTGGAGATAATTAAGCAAAAATGGCGAACCTTCAGCAAAAGTTCATCATTAAGAAGGACTCAGGTCACTTGCTATGATGTGCAGATCATGTTAGACAAAGAAAGCAAGACGATCGACATTAATTTTATTAATGAGATCCTGTTATTTAAAACAAATGTGAAGGAGCCACGCAGCCTGCAATGGATTGGTGAAAAATACAGCAAGCTGACTGATACTGCTTGAAAGCAAAGCTGTTAGGCTGAAGAATGATACCACCATCCTGCTCTCACACATGAAAATGAAATACATCTTCCGCGTATTCCCCATAGCGCCTTCTCTGTGCAAATGAAAATGTGCCACCAATGCAGCCTCCAAAGAGCAGAAAGTTAACTTTTAAAAATCGGAATTAATTGGGCTTTGTTCTTCTGAAATGATCTCGCCAGTTTGCCGAAGGAGTGGCCACTGTCTGTCAACTGAAGGGGCACATGAGGAGGTTTGCCATTGCTCCCCAGTCACAGATCTCGAGGTAATTTAATTTCAGCAAGTGTATTTTGCATATAGTATACTGTAATTTTCATCTTAACAATTATGCCTAAAACCCATTAAAGTGTATTTGTGGAGAAAAGAAAAACTGTGAGGTATTACTGATAACGGTTTAAATATCTGCAGCGTCTTAATAGTACAAAAACTCGCAATAAAAGAGAACAGAGTAAAAACTAAGTTCTTGGCCTTATCTTATTAAAAAGATTAGACAAATACTGCACAGATGGCGAACAAAAAGAGATATTTTTGCAAGGATATGTGAAAAAGACTCAAAGCCACAGATTAAGAAATTAAATTTGAAGGGAGAGAGCAGGGGTATTGGAGAAAGCATGAAAGCACAAAGGAAAAAATACTGAGAACAGAATAGTTAGGAAAACATCCTAGAAAATTAAAGGAAATTAAGGCAGAATCCTAGCTACGCAAGAGATGTCTCAATAGCTTTATCGATGAAAAGAGCATGAAACCATTCACTGATAACTTGGAACAAGTGCATAAACCCTGTTCCAGGGAGCTGAACTGTCGCAGATAAAGGTGATCCCAGCAGGAGTGGCTAGAACGGAGTAGACTAAAAAGGCTGACGGTTAAGGAAGGCAATTAAAATAACGAAAGCGTAACTTTTGAAAATACAGGATGCCTTTTTGTCCTCAGCTGAAGATAGTAAGAGCTAGAAAGAATCTAAACAGGAGGTCCAAGAGGGGAAAAAAAATGACACCAGGGAGACACGTTCTACACGATGGCAGAGATAATGGTGACATTAAAGCAGAAGCATTCATAACTGAATGTGTCCAGATAACACCCATCAACTGACCACGGACGGTAGTATGATGAAGGTGGGATAAAAAGCGAGGGACACAAGAGAGTTCTGTAGGGGGAGATACAGAGCTCTGCTTTACCTTTGTTATCAGCAAGCTGTCAAGCCAGAGATGCTGAAGATGCTAGATGAAACGCAGGCTTGAACAGAGGCAAACAAACCGCGGGCTGACAAACAGATTTGCAAATCATCTGCATAAAAATAGTACCTGACCACATATGAGAAGAGGAGGTCATCCGGTGATAAGACACACAGAGAGAAGACAGTCAAAAGCAAGGCAGCAAAAACCCCTAAACACATTGGGCGAGACGGCACGCTTACCAAGGTACCTACAAACTTTCTTGAAGAGCAGCCCCTTAAAAATCAATAATCCCGCTTATGAAGTGAGGTGCTATTCAGCGTTAAAATAACATTGCAATACTTGTATTGGTGCACTACTGCAATTCCCTCCCACCAGGGGGATGCCCAATAAAACTTAAGAACAAACAAGTTTTCAAAGAACCGATTGCTTGTAACCACAAACGGAAACCCACAGAGTTAGCGATAAGCTGTTCTGGAGCAATTCAGTGAAAACTGTCTATTACTGATTCTAAAATGAATGAAAATTCGCATTGGTATTGAAAGATACAACATTTCTATCTCACTTTGCTTACTTGATAGTAGGCAATTTCTCTTGCCATTATCTTTTAAAAAATATATTAAATTAGCGTCTTGGAAGATTTGCTGTAAGCCAATACACAGGTTTTTATATGCTGCAAGAACAACCATCTAAAAAAACCTCAGATTTTTCTCCCATTTCACTAACACATAGAGATCAACTCTATTACAAGTTACACAAACAGCGACGTTTAAAAGGGGTGATGAATATCTTGATACATAAAACTCTAATCAAAAACCAGAAGCTGTAGATTTGCACTGGTGTAAACGAACCTCATCAGTTGTGCTCAGAATTGTCGTTTAAATCACTTGGCTACGGAGTAAGATCATCCTAATCTGCATGAACAAGTAGGAGAATAATCGAGGTCTTTGTGGCTGTTCACACTGTATTTACAGTTGTTTTGCATGACTAGAGCAGTAGAAAACAACTGCAGCATGCTAGTTAATCTGCTTCATTGATTCCTTCGCTTCTTTTGACCACTGTAATTTGTTTCACAACATTTGTGCTGCAACATAATTCTATAGTAAACGTAACATGGAACACTCCATCAAGTCAATAAAGTCAACTGGAATATGAGCCCTTGGTACAACATCCTGCTGTTAAACCTTTGTCAAACAGCAGGAAGAAAGAGGCACATTTTCTATGGGGTAATTACAACGCGAGAGGATTAGCGAGGTGTTGCTGGAACACGCAGACTGGGCTCAGCAGCTCCTGGGTGTTTGTTTCCAACTTGAAAAGGTTTCATTCACTTCAAGTCAAGTCTGTTTTCTCTCCAGCATCCTGTTTTTCTCCACTATCTGCGGACTCCTCACTGAAAATAAAAAACTGCTGAGAATCTACCAGACATTCTGGTTTTCTTTTTTTATTGTAGCAGTAGCACTTTATATTTAAAATCAGTTAAGTGCTGCCTGCCTTCGGTTCCAGCAGGACTTTCCTCTGAGAGTACTACTAAAGTCACTCGCTAAAGCAGTTGGCTCCAAAAACGTACGGGAATAGGGCATTTGAGCACTACCTCTCTCCTCCTCTCTCTTTAAAGTCCATTGGAGCAATCAGCAGTAGTTACTCATCTTTCAAACCTCCCGAATACGTCCCTCATGCAGTTGCGCAGGGGGCAGAGACGCGTGAAGAGCAGTAGAGTGCTGGCCTTCAGAAAGACTACACCACAGTAATCAAGTGAAAATGTTAATACACATTATTTTTGCTGAAAAATCATGAATTGTGTTGACAGAAGCAAAAAAACCCATGTATGGGTATGAGTGTATCGCTGTTTTTCTGGTTTGTATAGACTACCGTGCAAAGATCTACTGATTGTAGAACCAGAGTAAAGAAGGGCATGCACTGCGTTACGTGAAAATACGCAAAGGTTTTTTTTCTTATTCATATAAGAACAGGAGTCACAAGACTTGTCTGAATATTGTATTGTTACAGACTCAGTTTTCCTTTTTATAGGTGGCAAAGACATTCCCTTCACATTTCAACTGTATGAGGCGGAAATGGTAATGTATCACTACGAAAAAGGGATAATTCCGTAATGCTTTGGGTATTAAGTGATCAAGCATGTTCAGATCAAATTACTTCCATCTTCCACCAAAAATCAGATAGCCGTCTGAGCCCCTCCCTCCTCTGCCCAAACACACACTATAGATCTGCAAAGAAATACAGTGAAACCACAGGGAAGCTACAAAACCAATAAATCAAATGACATACTACAATTATCCTACTTGAAAGCTATCATGGACTTTGTAAAGAAACCTTCTGGCTTTCTTAATTTCAATGATTTGGGAATTTTTTTTTGTTAAAATACCAAAGCTCCATTTAACAATAAATTACTAACACATATGGGAAACAGGTAGACTCTGCCAGGGTTTTTTTTTAAAGCAGATTTTATCATTGATTAATGGACAGTTCTGCTCAAAATTGATGCTGTTATACACTCCTGACACTCGACTACTGGCAAAATGATCTGTAAAGACAAACACTGCACCGATGTTAAGTCCTAATGGCTTTGAAAGGAAGGAATGTTCTCATAAATGTGATTGCAGAATTAGGGCCTACAACGTTACCGGTCATTTTCAGCAAAATAGTCCAACGTTTCTCATGGTTTCTCAATGTTGAGAATTGCATATTGCATATTTATATTTTAATAAATTTGTATGTTAATTAAGCTTTCATTGTACACGTTTTCCCCTGCTTTTTCCCCTTCACCTCTCTCCCTTAAAAATTCCGTTTTATTCTTCCTATATTCTAAGCAGCTTTGCAGTCAAAGTTTTATGATCATTATCAAACAGTTACTACAGATGTCTTCTGGTTTAAGTACAGCATAAAGCCAGGCAATTTCAGATGCTATCTTATGGTAAACAGTAGGAAAAAAAAAATGTTACTTTTAAATACACACTAGTATATAAATGGAAATTCTGGGAAATGTGAAGCACGGCGCGCTCCTTGGCTTAGTGACGGTACAAGTGGTGCTTTTTGGGACTAGCAGTGTATCAGGTATGCAAATCTGGTACAACAGCTCTGCTACACTTGGAGATTTTCAATAGCAACCCTACAGCAAAAAAAAAAATAAAAAAAAAATACATATTTAGAGGCATCTATGGACACACTTGGCAGGTTGCCAACGGCAGTATCCGTATGGGTCCCCACAGATCTGGCAGTATCAGCTTTTTCCGCACTAATATCTTCTGTACTGAGTTCTCCTGCGGTTCTGCACTAAACAACGATTACAGAAACCCTCTACAGGGAACTTAACTTACAGACATCCAGAAGGTTGTGGGATATTTTAAATTTTCCCCTTCCACTGCCACTGAGCAGTATTAGCCGCAGAGCGAGCCCGGCCTGGCTGCGACCCAGCTCATCCCCGACCACTTGAAACGCAAAGTGCAATTTGTTTAGAGGCCTGCTGGAAAATAAGCAATTTCTCATTTTCTTTTGTTTCAAAGACCTTTGCAGCAGGCCAGTAATTTCTTCCAAGTTGAGTCTAATTAAAACTGGAACTCAAGGTAATTGGGAGCCTAATCCAGAGGTTTTAATAAAACTGGTGTCTTTGAGGTTGCGCTGCTGGTAAAAGCACTAGTTACCAGTTTAAAAGCCACAGCTCCTCATGGAGGCGATCAGTCAGAATTTTGTGGGCTAGCCTATTTCTTGACGGCTGCAGAGATTTCACTTTCGAAATATAATCAATGAGGTATAATACCAACACACATGGCCCAGTAACTAAACAAGAATTATAAGGAGGTAAGTCAAAAACGCTGCACAATTAAACAAGTCACCCCTCTAAAACAAGAGACGGGCAGGTGGGAAAGAGAAACGCCCATTATTAATAGATATAGTAAGTATATTGGAATAGCGAGCTGAAATTGCCGAGACATTTTAAATCTGCAAATGAAAAAAAAAAAGGAAAGTAAATAAAAATCACCTTGACTGTCAGGTTATCATTTTCCCCACCCTCCTGCAAGTGGCTGAAGACCAGCAACAAACCACTGAAAAAGCAATTCAACAAAGTTTAAATTCTAAACTGTAGTACCCATGCTAAATATTAAAGTTTACATATTAAGCTAATCTAAAGAACCTTTTGGCCCCTCTTCACTTTTAGTCCATTGAGATCTCACAGATTCTGGCAGGCACTACAAATACATCCCTTTAATTGTACAGATCGGGACATATGGGAGTAATTCGGCTCTCCTGTCTCCTCCCCTCCAACTTCCCTTTTGTAGTTTCAGCGAGCTCTGTACTCTTGACCGGGAAGTTCTTATGAAAAATGCACAGGCCTTTGTTTTTCTCTTTTCCAACTGCATCAAAAAATTTGAAGTGTTTTAGTTTTAAGAATACAGGCAACATAAATTATTAACTAGATGTCAAAGTCTAGCTGCAGCTTTCCAGCATGGAATACCAGGAAGACGTCAGAAAACACTGGATCAGATGAGCCCATTCTCACTGGTACCTCATGCTCCATTTAACCTGTTGCTTCCCGACGCAGACTAGACACCTTATTACAAAGAAACGGCACAGTACACTGACAGTTCTGAAATTTCTCATACATTTTCTCCAGCCTGCAATCGCTGACCACTGTGCATATGGAGAGCCTCAGTGATAACTCCATTGGGTTGGGGAGATCAACATGGAGTCAGGAACAGGACCTTTATTGCCTGATACAAATGAAAAAGGAAGAAATCTCAGAAAGTCGTAACGCCTTTGACCTATGACATTACGACATCTGCAATCTAACTACTCAAGTCTTAATCCAGCTGGGTCTTGAAAACTTCCAAGGACAGAGACTGACAGCTTCTCTAGGCAGCCTGTCCCAGGGCTTGACTGTTTTAATGGTGAAAAACGTTTCTCCTTATAAGCGCTCAGACTTTGACCTCCAACAACAGAGATGTCCTTCATGACTTATATTATGGAATCCTTTCATAGAAAAGGGTAAGGGCAACGCATGAATATTCTTTTTCCCAGTTCACAGGCCAAAATATATTTCGTTGGCTGGGACCTCAAGACCTGGGTTCCCGTTATTTGCATGCACACAGCTCTTAGGAGTTTCAGAGGAAAAAGTACTTCATGCTCAAGAGCAGAATATAACTGGAAATGACTAACTCTATTTGACATTAATGTCACAATTACAGTTCATGCACTGTAGCTAGTCAATTCTCTCAGCTAAATTACTTCATCTTATTTACTAATCATCTGGAGTAGGATTCAGGATTTTATGATGATGGCAAAATGGAGATACAAGGGTGTCATTAACTTTGCCTCTGTTTCCACATTTAGATGAAGTGTGCTCAAATTTGGAGAAAAAAAATAGCTTGGCAACATATTTGATTAAAAAAAAAATCTGCGGCACTAAATTATTAAAACATTCTTTTTTTCTTAAGGAAAGAAAAAAGATTGATTTTAACTAAACAATTTTAAGCTTGATAATCTATCCATATCGTGGATATATTATTTCCTATACTTTACGGAAAAGTTTGAAAAACTTTAACATTAAAAACACATGGTGCAGGCAATAGTGCACCAGACAACGTACACAGAGTTAAAAACATTATTTTCCTGTTAACCTAAGTCTTTCTAAACACTGAAAATAATAAAACAGCATATAGACTTTCTGTTCACCTGCCACTACTGCTGCTGGGGATCTGAAGGCGCTGCATAAACCACACAGGAAATCTCGAAATACACGGGACAGATGAGACGTTCAAATCAGTCTCCTGCAGCCTTACAATGAGCACGCTTCCACAGAGCTACCCACGCCACCACCGTAACGTAGCCAGCATGCACTGAGCAGCAGAGGAGAGGGGATATATTGAAGGGCATATACCCCCTATAGTAAATATTCCCGTAAAAACTGCAACGATACCTTTTTGCACACATGCAACACCCTGTTGCTTTCTGTCTTACCCGAGCAGCAGACAGGCTGTCTCAATAGACCGCCACTAAGAAACCCAGGAGAGGAAGGATGGTATTGTCTGTCTGTTCGGCTATCGCGTGCTGGAACCTGGCTATTGATATGAAGCTCGAAGTCAATAATGATATCAAGGAGAAACAATTGCTCCCGTAATTATGCAGTGCTAAGACAACGATTATGTGATCCTGAACGGTGACAGTATATGAGAACAGAGCGTGTTCTATGGCACGACTGTCCAGATTTCATTTAGAGTCTTTGCAAAGGAGCTGAAAAAGTTAAGGCTACGCTGACATCATGCCAGTACAATACATTTATTTCTCTAAGATGACCCCCTACCAGAATGTCACGTTGCTCCTTGTAAGCACCATCCATGCATCTTGCACACCTGGTTTCTCCCCACTGAGCACCAATCTCTGCCCTTTTCATTCTCTATGATACATCTCCACAATTTTGCCTTTATATTGCTCCCAATTCTAACTGTGTCAGGCTTTCATTCACTTTGAAAAATACCAAGAAAATGAGTTAAGAATGTCAATATAAATTTATGGAGGTGGCATTGCAATGTCAAATCAAGAATATGGTATCAAGATGAAATACAACAGTGTCAGGATAAATGTACCGAGCTGACAGCGCAAAGTCAAAACGGAGCAGTGTCACTGCAGATCTAGAGAAACAACATTCATCTGTCAAAACAAAATCATGTCATTACACATTAAAGAATAGCTTCAATAAACTGGAACGCTATTCATTCAGATTAGTAAAGCTCACCCACACGCTCTTCCACATGTGTTTGGCAGATACAGGCAAGTAAATGTTGCAATGGGACTTAATACCATGAAACCAGGGAGTCGGAGAAGGAGAGCATGCTAATATACGGAAACTTCCAAGTAAGGACCAAAAACTGCTGGTCAAAGTGCCAAAGTAATGACTAAAGTAATTGTAAGCAATTCTTTCTGTTTCTGCTTGTTGTTTACGTACAGCACGCGAGACGAAGACTCAGTCTTGCTCCTTTTCCCAAAGCTCTGGAGATTGGAAGTGGAATTAACGTTTGATTTGGATTCTCTCTTTGGAGGGGGTTTCTCAAGCAACACTGATACATAACCAGGTACATTCCTTGTTGTGGTTTAACCCCAGCCAGCAACTGCGAGCAGGCATCCCCTCGCTCACTGTCCCCCCTGGGCCGGCAGGGTAGGGAGAAGAGGGAGAAAAGGAGGGGAAAGGAAAAAAAACCAAACCAAACAAAACCACTCATGGGTTGAGACAAAGACAGTTTAATAGAACAGTAACAGAAGAGGAAAATAACAATAACAATAATCGGAAAAGAATATACAAAATAAAGTGATACCGCGGCCAACCCCCATTTACATAGTGACCATGATGTCTATATACGGAGTATCCCCCTGGCCAGCTCGTCCTGTCTGTGCTCCCTCTCAGCTTCCATGAGAACCTGAAAAAGTCCTTGACTAATACCAACATTACCTAGCAACAACTAAAACAATGTATTAACATTCCTCAACGTTCTTCTCGCACCAAATCCAAAACACAGCAGCTATTAGGAAAAAAAATTAACTCTATCCCAGCTGAAACCTGGAAAATAAACAGTGTTATTCCTCCCTCCTTCGAAGCAAAAGGATTAAATGAAGTTAATAGAAAAATCGTTAGGATATTCTAACAGTGAATAGTTAAAGCCTCATGCTCAGGTAAAAAAAGGTGTACAAACGGAACCCTTTGCAAGCGCAATCCATACAATTTATGTCCATTGAACCGTGGCCACAGAAGCAAATGAGAATGTTATTCTGAAGCTGACCGTTCATTTAATTTCTTAACCCATTTTGTGATGTTTCATCACAGAAGCAGGAAGATGACGAGCTTCTGAACGATTTATTATGTGAATTCTTTTAGAAAGTGCTTGACTACATGCTACACATAACCAAAGACAATATAACTGTTTGTTTTGGTTTTTTCCCCAATCTGAGGAATTGTCGTCTTCTTGTATCATCCTTTCTTTTTAAGTAACAATATTCAGCTTTCACCCAGCTTGTTACCTGATTTCAGGACCAGCAGTCATCAGCAGGGGAGCTTGTTAAATAGAGATGAGATTTTCACCACAACAGCACAGAGAACATTACCCTGATGTGCTATGGAAATAGGCACAGTGCACACACACAAATACGTACTGTTGAAAGTCCCAGAAACTGTGTTTTCACATGGTCTTCCTAATAGAGCGGATACCAAAGCAACAAGCTAAGCTCCAAATATGTTCCTTTACCTCAGCTGAAATTAGGGTAATTATCTAGCCCATCCCTCCTACAAATCCAAGGATTACCTCCCAGGGCATGCCGTATCCTAAACCCGGTTTCACTGTATTTTTTGTGCCTGATCTTCAGATAGCAGGCAAGTCGTCGTTACAGCCACCGTTTGCAGCAGAACACCAATACAGCTGAGCAACTCCGTAAGTCACATTACCAGAAGCTCCCCCTACTCGGTACCAATTCTCAAACGCTCAAATCTTTCATGAAACATAATAGCAGTCTTCCCCCACGCCAGGCTTACTGCTCCTCTCAGGACTGTGTTTTGGTATATAGCGTTAGTGATAGCTATTATGAAGCCTGGTAATAATAAGTTTCCAGAACCGTTGGCTCCCAAAGCTAAAACTGCATATAATTTTTCAGTGCGGCAACAGATGCTAATACATACATTTACATTATCTAAACCATTACTTATTAAATAATCTGGCCAGAAAGATTGCTTTGTATTTGCCGTTCAAAGCTACAGTAATTCAACCAAGCAGTTTAGATTCATGCAGAGCCTTTGCAGTTTGCCTTGATATTACATTGTGAAACGGCTGCCTCATACTTTAAAGTTACATATTGCTTAAATATTTCTCATGTGGAACAAGCACAAAAGGAAAGAGGCGACTCCCCAGACTAAAGAAGGTATTTGTAATCAAGTGCTGCTTAAACAGGAAGAAGAACTAGTCCAGGCTGCCATCTCTGCTGCTTTGCTTCTGCCTGGCAGGCTGTGGGTGGCCCAAGGACTACCGGGTAGGCCAGTTTGAAGGTGCTGTAAGAAAGCGTCTGCCTCAAGAGCTCCCAGTTTCAGATTATGAAAAGACACACAAGACAAAGCAGAGACAAGGAGGAGGCGGCAGCAAGATGAACGTCGCGCGCATAATAAGCGATTCCCCTGGTGCTGCCAACGCAGTGCTGCGAGGAATGACGATCAGCTGTTCTGCACACGCCAAGAGCTAAGCACTGAGAGGAAGGAGAAAGCCTCTCCTTCACAAATGAACTCTCACATCTGCTGAGGAAACTATATTTTTTAATTTTCTCCCAGCTTCTCAAAATCTAAACATCCCATGGAAGCAATCTCCGTTCAGCAAAGTTCTGATGAAAGCCAGGAAAATCCTTGATGGATTTTTAGTTGTTTCTTCTGAGCTTTCCCACGGAGTTCCTCGGTGCCCTGCCCACCGATGAAACACCCCAGAGTCAGCCTGCAAGACATGCACTTCAGACTATTTTTTCTTCCACAGAGAATCCCATAATCTTGGATTTCTTCTCAGAAAAGAGTTCAATTTCAAATACTGAAATATTGATGTTTTTCACAGATCATAACTTCGTTTCTCTTCTTAACACCAAAATGCATGTTAATGGTGCCACCACACAAATTATAACTTCTGAAATAGGGAGAAGTGTTGAATTTAAATTCCTGCATTGCAAATCATCCAAATGGTTTGACTCTAGAGAAGATACAAACAGTGGCAGTCTCTTTTCCAGTGCACATATGCGTAAAAGAAAAGGCATGTTTATAAAATTAAATCAGACTTTTTCTAAGGTGACAACAGCCATTCTAAGACTTATAGATGTTTGTACAATAAATACCTGTTCATATGAATATCTCCTTAACCCAGGTCAAACTGCAACTTTCCAAAATCATTTATCAATGTGCCCAGCCCAAATTCGTAACATTTAGCTGACTTTGACCGTAGACCTTAGTATGTTGGATAGTCTCCCTCTTGAGGAAGCTCTGTGCTTGAAACAAACCTGAACACCTAGACTGTCTGGTGCTCTCTACAAAAGCGTATTGCCAAGGAGGGAGGAAAGGTACCTGCAGAGACGTCCCAGCGATGACAAGCCCCGTGAGGACTCCCAAGCCATGCGGATGGGCAGTGGGACGGCACCAAGGGGAGAGAAAAAGGTTCGTGTGCTGTTGCCAACTCAAAGTCAATTGCAAATCCAGTACTTCCAAATGAAGCAGACAACTAACTGAATAGATCGCTACCAAAGCTACTGGGAAATAAAACCGTATTAAACTTGTATACTGAAAAAATACTGCCCCACACTCCCAAGGTTTCTCCACGCTCCATTTTCCTCACTGGATTTTGGTATTTGGATTCACGCGGACCCTGTGCTTACAAGAAGAGCGGTTTGCCAGTCAGGTTTTCAGAAATACTGGATGGCAGCCCGAGTTTCTGGGCTTGCTGGTTTGTTCCTGCTCAGTACGTGTGGCAGCCAGTCTTCCACGCAAAGCCCCACCGGCGCTGCCACTTCTGCTAAGGATACCCTCACGTCACTGGTTTACGAGGAATGAGACTAATTGCGCTCTTTCCTGACATGCAGTTTCTTTACACCACATCCCACTGAACGCAGACCTATGCCAGCCTGCTCAGGAACCAAACCTCTCTTGATCATCAAGCGTCATTTTTTTTAAATGCTAAGCTGCAAGTATAGTCTCCTGAACAATTAATACAGGTGTAATAGATGACTGGTATGCCACAAAGTTTATAGTTCACAAACATGTCAAAAATATCTTTAGGGAGGTATATTTCACAATAAGCCATCTGCTAAATAGCCCATATACCAAAAGAACTGACTTCAGCCATTTGTAACATGGTATTGAAAAGGCTTAAGAGTACAGCACATTTTTTTCCTTGTACTTGATACAAGAAAAACAATTTAATTACTCCGCTCTTAATAAAGAACATCTGCACATTTTGCTGTCATGACTGATACGAGCCCGTCATTTAAAGTGTTACTGCTTCTCCTCTCATTAAGATCAAGTTCAGACCCTGCAGAACTGCCAACTCTGTAAAATGCTTTACACGAGGGAGGAAACAGAACATGAGGGGCCGACTGTTCATAGGATAGTGTCTTCACATTGTGGTTTAGCTGTCTACAGTGATTAGAAGAGCTTTGATGCGTGTCTCGCATTTGGGTGAATGTTGCTTTCACTTCTGCAGTGGTGTGAACAGCTACGTAGATATCAAACGTGCAAGTCAGTTATGATCATTTAAAAATGTGTTAACTTCTGTAAAAAAGTAGCCTGTGGTTTATTTCTCACATGAATTGTCGGGGTGTTCATGTTAAAAATTACAGCCTACTGATATTAGGACTCCAGCTGAAGGCTGGGAGATTTATCCTGGGATGACCAGTAGTGACTCCAAACACACAGTGCACAAACTGCGATGTAATACATGGAATTACCATCACCTCAACCACATCACCCTGTACTTTAATGCCCTCTTCAGCAAACAATAGAAAGTTTCCTGAGAAATGCTTGAACTACCTGCAAATGGACTGTGGTGACTTTCTGCTGGATATGCAAATAGAAAAGAGTGGAAATTGGCATCGTTGTATTTGTGTTCCAATTATCACCTGAGCTCAGGCACTAATTGTTAGGTCTCAGTTTTCCAGGACCATTGGTAGAAGGCCATACGCACATGAGTTCCTACGTCTGGTTATTACAAAGCAGCTCTGTCCAAAATCTGACACGGCACAAGACAAAACAGACGATCTGACACCAACTAGATCCTAAAATTTCAATTGCACACTCGACGCTGAAGAGCGCGCTAAGGATTTACATACTCAGAGTGGTCATCAGACACCCAGCAAGTCATCTGAAAGGCCTGGATTTGACAGTCAGAATTAAGGCAATGTAAATATACAGAGAAAGTACGTACAGTTTTGAACGATTTAAAGTTACAAATAGATTTTAAAGCCAGCATTCTAATGTTAAAGGAGGTTTTGTCTTATTGTTTGTTTTTATGAAATGGGACCCAAGTAAGTAAATGACGGTGGATCTGGGAGGTGCTGCCCCAAGCAGCTTGGCGCTTCCAGTCACTGAAATCTCTGCGCCTACGAGAAACCCTGCCAAGCGTTGAATTACGTTTATGTATTCCGCTGGAAGATCAGTATAAGGTAACGTGAATACAGAACCGAGACATCTTTCAATGATCATGCAAATGACCACAGAACTCATAGATAACACACACACAGATAACACAGAACTCATTAATAACATTTTAAAGTCTAAGCAGAATCTGCATAATTTAACTGATTAAAAAAAAATGAGCAAGAACTTGGTTTTGTGATGCCTTTGAAATCAATTAGGTTGCAAGGAGATTATGTCAATGATGAATCCTGTTAATGTATTTACTCAGCATACAGATTATCTGCCGATGTTTTTATGTAAAAATGACTATGAAGTGGAACCCAAACACTGTGAGAAATGTAGTTTCAGTGTTCATTATTCTGAACATTGAAATCTACAAAGAAACAGCCCTGAAAAAGCATGGTGGCAGGGGCACAGTTATGTCAAAGTGAACCGTGACCATGGGGTGAAGGTACAGACAGGTTACATGACTTGCCACCTGCCAAAGAGTAAGTCGGCACCAGGCTCAGAAACAGCAGACGGATCTACGAGTTCTTGTTCTGGACATCAACCTCTGGAGCACCATCATTTCACAATACTGAAAAGAATGAGATATTTCAAAACAGCAACTTCACACTGAATTAACAGAGGAATTAGAAGCAAAATCTATGAAAATGTAACATTTTGAATTTACGTTCCTCTTAGTTGTCCCTCATGAACACACTACCTGTTGCCACTGTCTAGTCTCCATAGCCTTACTTCACCGCCCCTTCACACTAAAAACAGCCTGGAAATTTTAAAAATAAAGAGGCAGAGCTAGAAGTAAACAATTGCATGAAAACATCAACCCCTTCTATTGGAAGTACGACAATGCTCAGATAGAGCTTCTGCCAATGTTTGTGCGTGTCAGCAGCACTCACATCTACCATCTCTCTCTTTCAGTTTGAAAGAATTTATTAGTTTTCTTGTAAGTTAAGTATACGTCTGCACCCAGATACGACCACACGGCCATAATGACCTGAACAAGCTTGGCTTATGTGCAAGGTCCAGCAAATTTTGTAAACTAATTTTGGGCTCCAACTGTAAGATTTTCAAAGGGGAGATGTCTTCCTGTTTGTGTAGCGTACCTGCTGTAATGGGGCAATAGTACCCCTCAGGGTCTTATCAGGCTTCATAACACAAAGATTATTACGTTACTAAATCAGTGCCGTCATGGCATTGCCATCTCGATTAAACCACTAAAAAACATGCATGTCCTGTCAAATCAGAGAAACACAACCCATCGACATATCAATGACACACTGCATACAGGTGAAATACTAACAGACACAGCTTCGGGAGTGGCTAAATAGTAGGAAATACAAGGAAAATAAAAGAATAAAAGGATTTGCTGTCAGTTTGATAAAAGAAATAGACCCAGCATGACATATAACAACACAGATCCTTATTGTTGTTTTACATCTTTAATCCCACATGGGACCGTGTCCTTGATTTTGCAAACACATTACTGCTGCAGCCCTGGTGAACCCGCTGCTCTCCATCCCTGCTCCCTGCCCAAGCGCAACCACCGAGCTCGCACTGCTCCTCAAGAGGTTTCTTTCTCCTCAGCTGGTCATTACAAACAAGCTGCAAGCCCCTTTTGTGCCAGTCTGCCTGCCCTAACTACGGCACATCCGCTGGGCCTGTACTTCGTTAGAAATCAAGCATGTAAAACAAGGTAACCTGAGTGGCCAAGAATCCCAGGCATGGCTGTAATCATCATGATGAACGGCTCCAAGTGCGGAGCCCTAAATATTACACTCACAATTCAGGTTTCGTATTATCTAGTTGGAAGCCTTGTATTAACACAGTATGACTCCAGCATGAGAACTGCCACGTTAATTTGCTCCTGCTTACGCTGACAGCCCTCTGTGGCCCCGTGCCAAACAACAGGCACAGATTAATATATTTTATACCTGCCACGGTTTCCTGCCTGAGAAAGGATCCAAAAACCTCCCACAGGCTCCATCCTGAGGTCCTTAGTTTCTATTTGTACCCGGCCTAAGAAATCTCAACGAAGTCTAATAGAACTTTGTTTAAGAAATTGTTTTAAAAAGGAGACAGAGTTCCTGGAGTATATGTATAGTTAATTTTCATGAGCGTCCTGAGTACTGAAAGGTAAAATTATTCTAAAAGCACCTCTAATTGCTACAATCACGTTGAGTAAACTCTGCTTAAGTCTGTGTTCTGTATTACTTAGTGGGTATATACATACTCAGTATGTATTCTGAGATCCACAAAGCAACACAAAACCAGCTGGTGCAAATAAACGTATATTTGATAAAGAGGAATTCTCCTTGACATATTAAAATAGTTAACAACAACAACAAACCCGCCGATCTAATACAGACATACCACTGACAAATACATGGGTTAGCTGGAGCAGAATTGGCCCTTAGGGTGTTCTCAAACTGTCTTTCTAGACACACCTTATGCCAGAATCAGACAGCACTTGAGAAAACACCGCCACCCCAGTCTTTGCTTGTCCCCCGTCTCCTTCCTTGTGTATGAGACCTGCGCAATGAACCAGGGTCAGTGAACGTGTCTGTATTAAAAATAATTGCACCTCATCTTACCGGGCTGATTTTAATCCGTACCGGCCTCCTGATCCAGGTCACAGCGCAGCCGCGTGAAACTACCGCTACAAGTGCGAGGGCAGTGAAGAGGCTGGAAAAGGGGACCGAGAAACGAGGAAGAGGAGATTTGCTCCTTTCGGAGGCAGCACCATCTCATGCCTCCCTAACCTGCCCACGCAACTCCAGCGCCGGCCGCAGCCAAGGCAGCCCCACGCTGCCGTCCCACCAAGATCGACCTCAGCTCAACAGATTACAAATTCAAACACCCACAAGTTGAGAAAGCCTTTCTCCTAGGCATTCGGGAATGTTTTTGATGTCCTGACTTAAAGACAAACTTATTCAACCATGCACTGGGATCCTGTATTTTGCCCAAGGTTTTTGCTTGTTCGTATTTTTAACTCAATTTGTCTGTCTTGGATTTAAAATATTATTATCTTATTTTTCCCCAAAGCTTTTGCTTCTGTTTATGTCCTTCTTCCTTTGAACAACGAAACGAGGTATACAAGAAGAGTGTACAAGAGAGAATGCTTTTCAAAAAAGAAAATATTCACGGCCCAACATTGTAAGACGGAGGTTGAGGCCATTAAACTTGCCCTACCTGCTCTTTCAGACGCTCTTTTTTGCAGGTAGGAAAATTTGTACAGGGAACAGGTTTTCAGAAGACTTCTTGCTACATTAACAATTCTAAAATTTCATCAAATAGCAAATTTGATTTACATGTTCCATGGGACATAACAGAGAGAGTCTTCAGACATCGTCTTACAGAAACAAAAGAGAATAAAAGCACCGAGAAAATAGTTTATCTCTGTGGGACATCAGAGTGAGGGGCGAAAAAACTCCGGATGGTGAAGACTCAATTCAACCACTTTATCAGATCTTGTCCCATCACAGAAGGGTAAATAGATTATTGCTGCACAATCTGTTCTCTGAAAATTGCTTCCCTCCAGAGCTTTTGTATTATCTTCTAGCAGCACAGTTTTTAGGGGTCTGGTACCACAAGACAACTGGGTCTCTTAAGGTCGCTAGTTTGGTTTTTTGTGGCAGGATAATTCAGAAACAAGCCTGAAAGCTGGAAAGGGGCACGTTGATCTGCAGATGTCCCGGCGTTACCCATTGTCACAAAAGGGATCATCTCCGGGACAGTAATCACTAATTTTCCCTAAGAGTGGGACGTGAACTCTTCCTGCTACAAAGCAGATTCTGTATAATCACTACCACGCTGCCCAATTATCAGAAGTAAACGAACACTAAATAAGCATCTTCATGATCCTAGCCCTCCAGTTGAGTGTGTATTAAGCCATATTGTGGTGTTAAAATATAGGTTAAATTCATCAGTACAGAGAAAGAAATAAAACACTTCACGTTTTCAGGTGTGATTCTGCAGAAAGCTGCTGCTTGGAAAGCGACTTCCCAGTAAATCCACCTGTCAAAATTCAAAGCTAAAGTGAATTTGTTTTCAGAGAATAGTTCTGCATCAAGACACCAGTAATTCCCTGCAAGTATAAAGATATTTTCTGTCATATTCCACGCATGGAAGATGCCCTTGAATCAAAAAGGAAAGAGATCAAGTACAATGTTTGAAGCTCACTTCACATGCTAGCTAAGGGGAATCACGGAAGTTGTCCTGAAAAGAAAAATACATCATCCATGCAAAAGGAAAGAATTAAAAAAAAGACAAAAAACAAAAACAAAAAAAAACCACAAACAAAAAAAAAACCAAACAAAAAACCCCCCAAAAACTAGATTTGTGTTGCTCACCTAAGAACCCTGAACTGTCAAACTCCTCTCTGTATGATGATTCTAACACCAAAGAAGAAAGTATCAGATATCATTCCTGGAAAAGTCAACACTTAAGGCTCAGCTGGGGAACAGGACTGGATGAGAGATACAATTTACACATAGACGAGACACTATACTGCATATCAACTCTGTATTATTGCGCTCCTATGAAATCAATGACCTCCTCGAGCCACATCCCTGCGGCTGTTCAGTTGAACGTTTCAGGACAGATCCACAGAGTTTAGAACCCAGCACAAACAAAACTAGGAGCTAACTACTAACAAAAAAATAAATCCAGCGATATTACTATTTTTTATCTTCTCACTTTGGCTTACATTTGAATCTTATGTGTCTTCAATTGCTAACAAAACTGAAGATAAAAAGTCATTTAAATGGCATATAGCTGTGCATCACACACCTGTCCTGGGAGGACTCGCCACCCAACAACAAGGCAGCGTATTAATTGATGAACTGTAGTTTGTGCTGCTCTAATACCTATCCCTGTCACTGGGGCAAATGTACTCCAACACAGGTCACCTTAGGCACCTAGTGTGAACATGGTAAAGTAAGAAAAGAGAGGAAAGATTATGTGTAGGAAAGAGATAAAACAAGGCAGCAGTGAAAACCAAATGAGTATTTTTTGAGTCACCATCCCTGGAGGTACTTAGACACGTAGACATGGCGCTTAGGGACATGGTTTAGTGGCGGACTTGGTAGAGTTAGGTTAACGGTTGGACTTGATCTTAAGGGTCTTCTCCAGCCTAAACAATTCTATGACTCTATGATTCTGTATTTCTTGGGAAAAAAAATGTCAAGACATCAGACACAACTACAAAATACAATGAAAACTTCCAAATGGCCTCCTAGTGCACAGAGATCTAAGGCACGTTGTATCTGAAAACAGGATTTCCTAGCAGCGATCACAATTTACCACCCCTTGCAAAACACTATATACATTTCTTCGATATGTTAAAAATGTTGAGATATGTAACAGATTGAAAGATCTTAAGTTAATATTTTAAAATTGATTATTGAACATTTCTGAATGAAATTACGGGGATTTTAAAATTACTCTGCTATTTCCTCTTCCAAAACATACTGAAACCAAGACACTACCACCTTGAACACCAGTTTACCTTAAAAAAGCAATTGTTACTTTCCTTCATATCACAAATTCACTTATGTAAAAAAACAACTGATAGGTTCTCAAAGTAAAATAGCACTTCAGAAAATAACGACCGCTCTTTTATACAGAAAGTAATTTGAGCTAAACATGGGTAAGTATTGAGAAGAAAATGGTAACTGTCTAATAAATATTCCTTTTAGATGAATGGTTTTCTTTTTGTATCCATTTTTTAGCTTGAATGTGATGTTTTACTACTAAAAAAAATAATTTAAACATTAGTATTGGATTAATTTAAAAGAACCAACCGTAGGATTACCTGTGAATAGAGTTAATACAGGAGTTCAAGCGATACCAGTTCTTTTGTTGTGTATGATTCATCACATAAACTGAACTAAACTGAAAATACTCCTTGAAGTAGTTTGACTTCGATCTCAGTTAAATCAGTCTCAGTTGAGAAAAAGCTTCCCTCTCACAGCACTTAGTACAATGGACCTCTGGGATCCAGGGAGCTGATGCCATTATGTTCTTAACTGATCCACTGGAAGGATTTTGGTGGCACCATTTTAATTCCTGGAACCCAGAAGTCATAGAGAATTTCCCCTGGAAGCTGAAGAAGGGGGAAAAAAATTGCCCTCTTCCCAGAGCCTAGGAAAGGGAGCATAGGAGACAAAGAGGCCTCCTCACCACAGAATAAATTTAGGAAGAAATTGGAACTACTGTCAGTGAGTTGGTGTAGCTTCAGATTGATCACTTGGGTTTGGCCAGCGACTTCCCAGAGGACACAGCAGGTGGGGCGGGCTGGCAGTACTCCTTCTTGCAATTGCATTTCCCACATTGCATGGCTGCAGTTCCGTAACGCTAGTGCAACATTTTGCCAACTGTAAGGAACTTTCTAAGGAACCGCAGAAACGGTAAAACATAGAACAATTTTGTCTTAAGAAGAGGGTACTAAAAAACACCCCTCTGTTCTAGACTGCAGAGAAAAGGCAGCATTTTCCGTACCTGTGGAGCGCACCAATCTCACAGTTTCAGTTGCATGGAGACCTGCCTGCTTTTTGGCAGCAAAAGGACCATATTCTTCTACCACAGCAAGGCTGCAGCAGCCTACTAGCAATGAATTCACATCATCCCTATTCCATCACCAACCTCTTCTTCTAACTAAATCTTATCCCAGCACTATCTAGCGCCTGGAATTCTTTCTTGCCTCTCAATCCAGGCCAACGCAAGAGACCTTGATTTAGGAGCACAAAGCCTTCAGAAGTCCCAGAATATCCTGCATCATACCTGAACTGGAAATCTCAGCCAGCACAAAGTAACTCATCGCTGAAAATGAATGTCTGGCAGTGAAATGGGCCACAGGCCTCTTTCCTACTTAGTAACCCCCCTCTCTAACTACACATTGCAGAGTAGTAATTGATACTTCAAATTTAAAATTTTTCTGCATTGTAGCTTTTAACATCACTATTGCATCCTCCCTCTCAATACGGTGGGCATGATGGAAGGACGGAGAGGTTTGGTTTTTGAGAAGGAAAAAAGAGAAGGTGGAATTACAAAGTCCTTGAGGTCTTCATGACCCCAGTGACACCCGACTCCATAGGAAAACCAAACAAAAATCATGCAGGCTGAATAAAAACACCTCTTCAAAAGGATCTACTTCCCTAGAGACTCCTGACAGGACTCAGCCAGGTCCACACCGGTGTGAAAACCAGACCCTCCACTAGAATGGCTAACAGAAGGATGTCGATTTACATCAACTTGGAACCCGCCATCTCAGTTAAGGCCCGTTTTCTTCTTTTTACACAATACATATTCTCAGAGAGAGAGAGAATGAAAGTTCTCCTTCTTAAAACTTAGTATGCAATACATCTACTTTGATGTAGTCAGGCTTTTATTTCCCCAAACAATAGTTGTTAAAAACATCCCAGCTACACCAAGAAGATACTAAGGCGCATACTGTTCATAACTTATTTTGAGCTCTTCCCCGCTCTATTCTCTTGATATAGTTTGTTTCTCCTAACTCATTATTTCAGACGTAAAATAACGTTGGAAACCCTTCTGAATGTGGCAAGTATTCTTTGCTCCGTCTGCAAAGCACAAGACATTTGAAATACTGTATTAATAACACACACTTTTTCTAAACACAAAGAAATACTCAGGTTCAGAAGAAGCGGCATGTATTGATTGATCCGGGAGGCAGATTAGTAAGCAAAGTCAAATCGGATTTAATTAACAGTTACTCAAACATATGTATTGATGGAAAAGATTTACTCTGAGTCTGTGCCTTGTGGTTTGGTAGCTGACACAGAGACAGCACTGACAGAACTCTATTTTCAGCTGTCACTTACGTGTTACCAATGTGACGCCGAGGGAATGCCCTGGCAGCCAGGCTGAAGACTAAAGCCCCGCAGTAACAGATGTTTGACATTCGCATTAATTATACCTATGTCAAATGTTATCATTCCCCTGACAGTTCAAAATAGGTAAAACACAATACCATGGGTAAGAAATAAGCAGAGTATGTATTTCGGTGTTTCTTAAATTGTAACCTAAATTAGATGGCAGCTAACGTTCTTTTCCGATACGTCAGCCAGGAACTTGCATTAGCACTGCTTCTCACTGCCGTGGAGCCAGTTACACCGAAGTAATCCCCCATGCAGAAAAAGTCACAGATAAGCGTACATAAATTACCTTTGAGGCCAGTAAGCCTGGGGTCAGCATTTCTCTCTAATATAGCTAGAGCAGCTGCAGAATAGGTCTAAACCAACCAGAAGAGCTTCATAAGGACTACTTGCCTGACTATCCATCAGCAGAGGGTATTCTAGCCATACCATTTCTACTTCCATTCCCAGCCCAGGCCCCGCCACTGGTTTGCTGTGTTGCCAGAAAAAGGGGTGACTTGGACCTAGCCTTGAAACCCTGGGTACGTATCTTTGTCACGGGGGTCCTTTAGGAGCAAAGTAAGGGAACCCAACCCAGATCAAGAGCTTTGATCATAAACTGCAGTTTGCATACTGAAGAATGAAAAGAAATGTAGAACAAAAACTAGCCATGGTAGACTACAACAGAATTAAATACATGCATTTCATTGAAAAGTAGTAAAAATATTAATTTCAATATATAATGCAAAACCAAAAAGGAATAAAACCAAAATGCGCTTTTCACAGAGGGGGAAATAAATTATGAATGCTTCTTTTAAAAAAAAATTTGTCGTCTCCAAGACCTTCATCTTGGTCTAGAAGGCATTTAATTTGATTTCTTAAATCCTACTATTTTTCTGTGTATAGACTATATGGAAACATTTAGACTTAAGGCCAGTGTAGACATAAGATTATAGGAATCTAAACCATAGGCTTGCACCACAGCTTTATCGCAGAATTGCAGTTCTGTGCAAAACACAGGAACTGTTTTTTCAAGGTAGTTCTGGGAAGACAACCAAAGGATATTTCTGTTGCTACTAAATCTGGAACCACTATCACATTCAAAGAAATAACAAAGGACATGGCATTCCCATTTTCTGTGCAGCAGCCTACCTTTCCTAGACATTTTCCAAGTATTAATACATGCCCGTGGGAGTGTAGATACGGGCACGTAAGATATAACTCCTATGACATTAAGAAATAAACAAAAATGTGTTCCCAGCTTTTATTTATTGCATAAGACACATTACTTGGGGGTATATATGTGAGAGAGAGCTAAGAAAATAGCTCATTCATTATTTAAATTGGGGAATGGACTCAGAGAGGTTTTATTAATGTTCAAAGAAGTAAAAAGCCAGAATCTCCTTATGCAGACTATCTGTCTAAATCCTGTTTACAGCACAGACATTTGACAACACTATTGAAGTTCTACATTATTTCTACAGCGTAGCAGTACTTTGGGTAATTTTTTCTGCCTTTTTTCCCTTATGTATTAAAAACAACCATGAAAATATCCTTTCCAAGGTCACTTTACCCAATTCCTCATGTAAGATAAAATGACAAGTCCATAAATCATTGAAACAGTATTGTAAAGTATATCTAGAGTTCAGTACCACAACCTGCAGTGAATCATCTTCAATCAATTAACAGATTACCTTAATTCAGCAAAATCCAATACCTGCATTTTCCTGATTAATACTTTTTATACGTCTAGAGTTCCAGTAATTATTGCTAGCAGTACCCACTGAAATTAGAGATGGATTATACATTGGTGGATACAGAATGTGGGAGCCCGTGAGACTGGCAGAAAACTCCCCTAAATAGATAACTGTGATAGCTAGAGCTGTGCGTGTTATTTACAAAATTAGGGGTCCCATACAGCCTCATTTATCGGGACCGAAATGCTGTCAGCTGAGAAACCTTGGTATCGATATTTCTAAAATCCATATATGCTGGGGGATATACGTTGGCACATACTCACAGTCATGATGCTTTCTGTCTGGGGTAGGGCATTCCTGCACAAAAGTCCCTACATCTCAGCTGACCTGTCCAGAAATCCGACGGGATTAGTCTGGAGGTGGCCTGACGCAGATACTTTTGCAAAAACACCCAAATTCAGTCCAAATTGCAGCTGCCTCCACTAACTCAGGACTGTTAGATGATGGGTTCTGCAAAACAAACTGATCACTTGCACGCGTCTCGAGATGACAAAGAGCCAGGGCCTCCAGTAACTGCTGCCCTTCTACAGCCATTTCTATGCCAAACCCCTCTAACATTCTCTCCGCAACTGCCCGAAAGGAGGGTGCAGTAAGGGGGAGGTCACTACAAGGAATCTCTTCTCCCGAGGGACAGGCGATGGGACAAGAGGAAATGGCCTCAAGTCGCACCAGGGGAGGTTTAGACTGGACATTAGGAAAAATTTTCACACGGAAAGGGTTGTCAAGCCTTGGAACAGGCTGCCCAGGGAAGTAGTTCAGGCACCATCCCTGGAGGCATTTAAAAGCCGGGCAGACGCAGTGCTTAGAGATACGGTGTAGTGATGGGTTTGTCAGAGTTAGAGCGATGGTTGGACTCGATGATTCTGAAAGGACCCTCCCAACCTGGGCAATTCTGTGATTCTAGGAAGAGCTTCCGTGTGAAAAGTGCTATGAAAGGACCTGATTGCTGTCCAGGAAGGGAAACAACGGCTGTAAATTCCCCAAGGAAATGCTTATTAGCCCAGGCTGAAGATGGCATAACAGGAGCTGAAAGTATTGCGAGTGTTTAAGGCATACTAGGAGAGCCAGAAGCACGATGAAGGTATCAAGGTGGAAAGTGGAGGCAGCGGGAGAGAAGAGGCAGCCGGCAGACAGCAGGAAGGAGCACTCGGTAGTGACAGAGGATGGAGGCCGCACACAGATGAGCCCACCTTTGTCCTGCCAACAAGAAAGCACTTGACTCGTGCTCGTTCTAAAACTGATGAGAGGATTTTCTTCTGTGGACTATGATTAAATCCCACTGTACTGAAATTCAGGAAAATACCAAAAGCATCTAGATAATCACCCAGCAGACTAGAGACAATAGTTCTGCCTGATAAAGCGAGCCTGGTAACTCTTTCAGGACTGGGTAGCGGTCAGGAGCCAGGAGCAAAAAAGATTGCTATGATGGCAGTGTTACGCGGAAACGCTGGGGCTAGTTTTAAACTCGATTGTACAACCAGTAATTTCGCTTTGGCAGTTCAGAGATCAGTATAGCTGCAACGTAAAGAGATTCACGGTAGGTTACCCGAGAAAATGGGTAACAATCAAACACTTATCCCCAGCTAAACTTCATGCTGCCAGTACTCAAGCTAACTACCTTCACACAGGTTTCCTTAAGTGTACACAATACAGCAATCACTAGAGGCGGTGTAGACATGCTTTTAGTTACCTGTGATTTCTAGCCATATGCTTAATTGGCAAAAGTGTAGTTATTTCTACGGAGTGACCACACAGACGCCTCTGCAGAACCGGGGAAACTCCAGCCTGTGCAACTCGGTTATTCTACTGCAAAACCTGTTCAGCATCATGAAGGTTCAGACCACAGGTCGGCTTCGAGATAACACCAACATGTACATGAGCTCGAATTTACCATAAAAAAAAAAACAAAAAAAAAAAAAACAAAAAAATACACTAGAGATTCAGACAACAAACTTCAGTATAACACTGAAGTTAATGAGAAAGACAAAACCAAGGTTATACAGTGTGGTATAGAAACTATTTTCTTCACTCTCAGGCATGCCGGTTTTTTTCTTGAGCAAGTAACTAAGCGACTTTTGAGTAAACACAGTCTATTAAAATAAACTTTCAGATTTTGTACATTTTCCTACCTCAGCGAAACTCACATTAACAAGGCGATGTACTATCAAAATAGCTATACCAATATTAATTACATGAAAATAAAAAGGAAGTTTAACATTTTAAAGTCTTAAAATTATCTAATCTGTAACTAAAATTGTATTATCCTGCTTTAATTAAGATATTATACACTCATTTTCCTTGGATGCTCACAATCATAATTGCTGCATGCGTGGATGAGCCCTGGAATTACTTTTAATAGAATTTAGCATGTGTATTGGTTTCCCACAGGCAATAGCATATTCATAAAAAAGCCACCTCCCATCAGCAGCAAAAGAAAAGTGGAGATAGAAGCTACTTCTACAAAAACAGCAACTCGGAAGACAGAAGTTTAACAGAACTTAAATTTAAGCCTTTTTTCTGAGCCTCTCGGGAACATCACCACCACAGACCGTTTCTTATTTAGCTACCAAAATGACTAAACTCCACTCTTCGCAAATACTGACGATATGACAGGCTCAAGTCTTTCGAGCCACTCCTTATGCTTCGAAATAGATCATTTTCCCAATTTCGGAAGAGTTTTACATACATCCAAGCAGAGACAGCTGTATGCCAGTTGGCGCTGTTGGTAAAATATGACATCAGTTTCTTTAACACCTGCAAAGCGAGTATGACAGGATCTTACAGGAACACATTATGCTGTTAAGTCTTCTGTTGAAACACCTGCCAAGAGGAGGAGGTGATTAAACAGCCATTATTCACATTATTACTATTTTAAAGGAAAGCTAGCAAGAATTACAGCACTAAACCCCTCAATATTACATATAATTGACTGTTACAATCATACAGATGTGTATATAGCAGTAAGTCTATTATATATAAAGTAGTAGATATAATGTATGTTCACACACATATGGAAAAACGAAGAGGTGAACAGCATGAGTGAAAGTCTCCCACTCAGCACCAGACACTGAGTTCTGCTGCCTTCAAAGGCACAGAGGCAGCAGATAGAACCGCCCTCTTGCACGAGCTGGCTGCGAGAGGATGCAAGACAAAACACAAAGCGAGCACAAGGTCGTCTTTCCATCCTGCATTTACCCTATTTACAAAATAACGCTCCACACAACTATGGAAGTATTAGCTACAAACAAGTGATGTCTTTGAAAAGACTGCCAGGACTGTGGACTGTAATTACACAGAAAGGCTTACGTATCTAGCTGACTAAGCCATGAAAGATTTCAGATGCACTGACATCTGGAGAATAGTTCTTCCATCTCTTCTACTCTCAGTAATGCCAGCGGTACGCGCTGAGCTGCGTGCTCCGCCGCCTCCATTCTCACACACCGACCCAGTGAAGAAAGGTCAGTTTTGAAGAGCATCCCCAGTTAGAACAGCTTTCCCCACCGGGAACACGAGACCAGCCAGCCCATCCAACACTAGAAGGAGTCACCAGCAGCTGAGGAAGACTGAAAAAGGTGTCTCTGAAGCCAGTGCCACTCTAAGAGTATGGTGCCTCCTCAACACTTTGATATGCTTTTAAATTTTGCAAGTTTTATGCATCTCCATTTACTAGCTGAAGAGGTTGATTATAGACTAATTCTTGCAAGTGATGTCTCCAATTATCAAAGTGAGGGTGCTTTACTAAGTGATTTTTAATTTAATAAGGCCTTTCCATAGGTAGTAATCATCTCATTATGTGACAATAATAGCAATACTGTGCTTGACTCCTATACTAACATTAAAAGGAAGGGACTGGAATTTTCACGGTACTTAATTTCATACCTCTAAAACCTATCTTGAAAGGGTATCATTTGTTTCGATAAAGGGGGGAAAAGAAGCATTTGAGTACCAACATTCCCCTCTAAAAATTCCACATTTAACAAAAGTGCTGACTTTCTGAAGTCTATTTTCTCCCCAAACTTATATTTTCCCATTTGAAAGACAACTAAATAACATTTCCATTCTTTCCACTAACATGGAAAGTGAAAGGCTTTCCGATGTTTTACATTTTTGTGATTTTAGAAAATACAAGTGAACAAAAGTTGAAGAAAAATTAAAGTGTTAAAGCAAGCTGTAAGAACACATTATTGAAGTTCTCAGGCTGTTTTCAGCACTTAAAAATGGGGAAAATTAAGAAGTACTGCAATTCTGCTGAGTACTAGGAACCATCAGCAGGAAGAATCCTCAGCAGAAAAAGCAGTTTTATGAAGAAGTTTGTTGTTGTGAGCCTTAGATTTTAAGCCTAATTCTTACCAAAATCATAGCGGTGTCCTTGGCGCTTTTGTTATTTTCAGGTTGTTAGAGAACGACCATCAGAAACAGCAAGCTGTAGGAGAGATGTCATGCTACGATGTGGTTCAATTTTTATACCTACTTTACCTGTTGAATCGGTAATGACTTTTTATAGGAAACTAAACCCATATACAGTAAGAACCGATTGGTAAATCATGATATTTGAAAGATGATTCATTAAAAATATAAATGATAACAAAGTTTCCAAGGTATTATGGATGCCTATAATTTTAACAAGGATTTTGTTGTGTAGCCTTCCGTTGGACTTCGAATCACAGCAAGAAATGGGCTGCAAAGACTGAAATCAGGCAGTTTCTCCCTTTCTCAATAGAATGTCTTCCAGGAATTAAAAAA
>VWZL01004159.1:1860996-1972316 GCA_013396915.1 Stercorarius parasiticus | reverse complement strand
AAAAAGGAAGAAAGGGGTGGGAAGAAAAAGGGACAGAAAAATGTTTCTTATTACTTATGGTTTTTCTTTCTTCAAGTTAACTCCAAGTCAAGTTCTTAACAATGCTGTTAGTCCTTTGAAGAGAGGGCAATGGCTGATATTTTAGAATGAGCTCCTACACAAAGGGTCAGCTAAATTGCTCATTGAAATTGAGGAAGCAGACTATGGGGAAAAAATCCAATAACTTCCCCGTGAAAAGGAGATTCAAGTTCTGGGTCACACAAAACCCGTTAAGTCATCAAAAGAGCTGGCTGATTTGCAGGAGGCGTTCGCCCCCCACCAAGTGGGTGGCGAAATACTCCATTTGCGCTGAATTTTTGTGCACAGCGTTGGTTGGATTTTTCCCTCACCGAGTCAGAAAGGTCAGCTTTGACACACTCTGTAGGAAATGTTTATATGTTAGACACAGAAATACTTCTAAATGTAATAATAAAAAGTTCAAGAGCATTGAGCCCAGATGAACTATGTAGTCTGGTTTCAAACAAAACATGTTTGTTTACTTAAAGCCATTTTTTTTTCCCCAATTTTCTTCCTTCTCTGAAGATATGACAATATTATTTGTGGACAAGCAAACCAAGTTTTTCTGGACTTTATTTCAACTGACAAACTGCAAAGAAAATTTATAAAACTCTAGACAGAGTACTATCAGCTAGTAATACCAGCCAAGCATCTACACGGGTAAGTAAAGCTATTTACAGAGGAAACTGGATGCTACCTAAATAGAAGAATTAGAATTAAACTAAACTCAGCTCAAGTTTTATGTGGAGGACACTGCTGATCTGTACAGTCTGTTCACGTGTGATTTAAAAAAAAAATAAAATAAAAAAATCCAAATTCCGTTTAGGTAAAAGACCGAAAAAGGATTTTTTTTCCCTAAACTGCGATCCATTCAAGGAGAATGTTGTTCTTTGCTTTATTTCAATAAAGGAAACGGGCTCAAAGCATTGCTTGTAGGAATGTAACAATCCCTTAATCTAGAATAATTTTATATTCTTAGATAAACAGATAGCTAATAAACTGAAAGTTACTAATAAAAGCCTTTAAGTCAAGCATAATTTTTGACAGGAACTGCAAATCTAGTTGAGAATTATAAAGAGCAGAAATAAACCTCTAACTCTGCCCGTTCCTCACATTTCCAGTAGACCGTATACCCCACATCTTTCACTACGCTTGTGAATTTGAATTCTTTGGCACTAGCCCCCAGTTAACTCCTACCGTACAACATTAAAAGAGTCGTGCAATCCTAGGCACTGTTTTGTTATATGCAGATTAGTTTACATGTGGGTGATTTATCATTCAATTACTCAGTAATAATTAGAAAAAGATCAAATGATTTCTCCCTTTATAGATCAGATAATTAATGGTTATTCCTATGGTAATTTGTCAAGGCACAGCTGGAATAATTAGACAACTATTCAGCTAAAGTGCACATAATCATTTTAGCATTAACATAATCCGAGTGATACAACTATTTCTGCAATTCTGCATAGCTCTAAGAGTCCTTACCCCATCCATTTACAAAGACCTAAGTGAGTATGTGTTTTTTAAGATATGCCAGTGGACACCTGGAGGGAGGGGAAGGGTTATCAGTTTAGCAAAATACAAAATAAGTAAAACTAATCCTGTGATCATGGTATATCATTACATTTGAAAATTTAAACTGCAGTTCTGCGAGTGCCTGAAAGGGAGGGAGAGGCTGCGGGACTGGTGAGCTATGCTGGCTTAAAGTACACCTTAGTCTGCAATCCGGGATCAGCAGATCCTGTCCCGTAGAAGGGTTCTTCTACCACATATAAGCCTTGATAAGAAAGCTTTCTTACTATTCATGCTTGTAACAAATGTAAACTCTACGAGTTCCTCCCTTGGTTCTTTTTACTTTCAACAGGTTGGTTTGTTGTTGTTTTTCTGGTTTTTTTTTTTTTTTTTTTTAAACTGCATTGTCTACTTAACAGAATAGATTTAAAAAAAGAGAGGTGCATTGATTTTATCTTCTGTGCCAAAGACAAATGTATTCAGATGCCAAAAAGTTACCTTCAAGTTAAAACTAAACTTTAACGACCTGCATATCGCATTATTTTTTTCCAATTTAATTCTCATCTAAATAAGCCAAAAGCTCCTTTGTTTCAAAAAATGCCTTGAACAAGTTTGCTAAAGTAAAGCGCGTAAAAAAGTAAAGCGCGTAAAAAAGTAAAGCGCGTAAAAAAGTAATTAAAGAAGTAAAGAAAGAGCATATCAGAATCATTAAAAATATAAACACAAACCAAACGGATGGTTCCAACCCAGTCGCGTAGCCCCAGTAAACTGAGCTAAGTTCTGCCCAGGTGACAACCGCACAGGTTAAAAACCATACTTCCAAATCTGCTGTTGCACTTCTCTGTACACGCGTGTTTAATATATGGCTTTTCTCTAGAAAGGTTCAATTAATTCTGAAACTACTTGCTAGAAAGTTGAAGAATATTATTCATCTTTCTCATGTTAGAAGATTTACAGTATTCCATTAGGAACAGAGGGAAAAGGCAACATATTCAAACTCTGTTTTACAGGACTGAATTTACAGCACCAAACCTGGGAACCTGCACTTGCAGAGGTTCCAGTAAAGCCCCGCAAAAGATAAGCCTTTGGACTCCAAGTTTGTCCTGAAACAAGAGGCCAGATATGACATCAGATGAAGTCGAGCTCTCCCTAAATACACTATTTATGGCCTTTTAGTACTATAAGCAATGAAATGCAGGATTCACCAAGAATTTAATCTTCTTTGAATTGCATTTCAGTAATAAACCATTCTGTGTTATTTATTTTCAGTCATCTCTATTTACTAAAAAGTATGCAACAAATATGATGAAGAAGTTGTGTGTGTGAGCCAGACAGCGTACAAGAAAAATCTTGGTGTGACAATATATTGCTTTTTCACTTTTGCAGAGACCCAGATAAATGGTTGCAATTTGATCTTCAAAATGAGCATCCTATTTTTAAAATGGGAAGATATATAAGAATGCAATTTTTTCCAGGCCGAAGACACTTCATACTGGCATAATATTATACAAATCTGGCATCAATATCTTAAATCCATATATGCTCCTATACTTGTGTCTATTTATAATACTATTAATTTATAATACAACAGGCCACTTATACTTCTAAAGTGTGTAAAAAACGCAAAGAGCTGTCGAGCAAAAAATATCAAGCTAAAAACCGAAACCGCTTACATTATGCAACTCCTTAGGCCCTTAGCATTTGAAAACATTTTATCAAAATGACAATTATTACTATATTGCTTTTTCGTGCCCATTTGTGGTTGTAACTATGCATTAAAGAGCGCCCGAGTGATGAACGCCAGCTGCTGTATCCACAGGAATCCGACGGCCGGTTGGGCCACCGGTTCCGTCGGGAAGAGACACAGCCACTGCAGGCAGCAACGTCCCTGTCCAGTGTTCGTTTACACAGGACGAGAGGCATTCAGCCCCATTTGGATGGACTCTTACCTAAGTGAGTACAATTAAATAAACACTTAAGGTAAACAACTTTATTAAACAACTGCAGGATGCACTTGAATGCCACGCTATATAAGAAATTTAAGCCAGCGACCGCTAGTCAGAGAAATTTCAAAGAAACTGGATGAGAGAAGACGGACACTGGGTTGTACGAGTCAATCATCTTTTAAATGAAAAAGATCGCCATAAGAATAATTTTTTCTTCCTTCCCTGAGCCCCAGCTATGGAAATTCTCATTCGGGGTGGCATGTGGCCCATTAAAAGGAAGGCGGCTGAGGAAAAAACCCGTTTAACGGATTTGCATTCACTCTAGAATAATAAAAGAGCTGGAAAAGAAAAGGCAAGTCCATTAACTAGGATTTTAAATAACACTAACCTTGGGCCCATCTGACTGGAAAACAGCAACTGCGACCAGCAGCACAAATAACACCTGCAGCCGTAGTCAAGACAGAGAAAGCAGCTGGGCCATTTTAAAACTTGATGTGATCTTGAAAGCGTGCAAAGCTTTAAAGTAATTTTTACCAAACATGCTGTTCTGAACTCATTCAGCAAGGCAGCCAGCGTCAAAAAGCTGGCCAGAGATCATCTGAGGAGACAAGCAGTATTTAGTATTTCCGTAAGCAGCTCTCATACAAATCCTGGCGTTCTAATCAAGGGCATAACAAGGAGACTGCGCTGTCAGGACACAGGCAACTGGACGTCACTGTGGACCAAAGCAAGAGAAACAGGATGTAGTTCAATACCACAAACCAAGAGATTATGCAACTGCCTACGATAATTTCTGCTAAATTCTGGAGACGCTAACAGCTGGAAGTAAGCAACATATTTTATACAAAGAAAACTGCTTAATGTGGCCATGGAAAAGGCTGCCAAAGTCTTTGGCCATAATTTCATGAATAGCTGAATCAAAATAATGGTTTGCCTTAACCCTGTTTCTACTTTCCACAATCCCCATTTTTCCCTCACCAGCTCCAGGCCATACAGTCCTGCCTTTCCCCTCTGACAGCTGTCTCGGGTCCCAGGTCCATCTGTGACTCAACTCAATACACTAGTGCAGTGGCGCTTTCTTGTTTGTTGGTTGGTTTTTGGGGGGTTTTTTTGGTAATATACCATAGAATTACCTCGCTTGAGGTTGGACAGGAACTTGTGGGTGTCATCTGGTCTAATTCCCCTGCTCAAGAAGCAGGGCCAGCTGCCCATGACCATGTCCAGATGGCTTTTGAAAGTCTCTAAGGATGGAGGCTACACAATCTCTGTGGTCGACCTGTTCCAGTGCTTGGTCACACTCACAATGAAACAGCATTTCCTTAAATGTTTACCCCTTATCCTGAGTTAACACATTAAACAGTCTCACACTGGACTCTCACACAAGATCATAGAATCATAGAATCGTTTTGGTTGGAAAAGACCTTTAAGGTCATCGAGCCCAACTGTTAACCCAGCACTGCCAAGTTACCACTAAACCATGTCCCTCAGCACCACATCTACACATCTTTTAAATACCTCCAGGGATGGTGCCTCAACCACTGTCCTGGGCAGCCTGTTCCAAGGCTTGATAACCCTTTTGATGTTGGTTTAGGATATCCATCCTTAACCTCCCCTGGTGCAACTTAAGGCCCCTTCCTCTTGTCCCATCACCTGTTCCTTGGGAGAAGAGACTGACCCCCCCTCCCGACTACTCCCTANATTCAGCTGGCTGTCGACCAACACCCCGGGGTCCTTTTCCACCAGGCAGCTCTCCAGCCACTCTGCCCCAAGCCTGTAACGTTCATGGGGTTGGTGGGACCCAAGTGCAGGACCCGGCACTTGTCCTTGTTGAACCTTATACCATTGGCCTTGCCAGATCCCTCTGTAGAGCCTTCCTACCCTCAAGCAGATCAATGGAAGGTAAGCAGAGGGAGAGAAGTAGGACCTTCCTCTTTCAGCAGCAGTGAGCTACTGAATAGACTCATCCCATCTGTGAAAATAAAGCCTGGAAATGTATCAGATGAGACGGGAAAGTATCACTAATAAAGCGCCAAAACCTCTTTAAAATGTATGTAAAATTCTGGTTGCTTCAAGAGGGATGAACCCAAATTGGAAAGGAAACAAAGGAAAAAATTATAAAATGCCCAGTGAAATGGATAGTCGAAGTTACAAGAGGAGACTGACTTATTTAGCTTGATAAACCAATCTGGGCCTGATAAACCAATTCCTGGGCTCGCAGTATACTGTGCTAATAAAACAAGAAGTCTAAGGCTGTATAAAGTTCCAAACAGAATGTGAGCTACCTCACATATCTTTGCAACAGACATTTTCCAGGGACTGCTATAATCTTGCAGAATATATTATAAAAGTTTCTGCTATTGAAGAATCTATTCATTCTCTATACACAAAGATCTGAACTATCTGTTCATGACCTCAACAGTTTGGGGAGGTTTTCCCCATCCCTTTCTGCTTTTTCTTTTGGTTTTGCTCCTTTCTCTACCTCCACTGTTACTCACCATAAAGGAGAGCATTTGGAATCTGATTACCATTCCACAGTGAAGGCTGCAGTCCCGAATGCCTGAAAAGCCTAAGTGAAACATTCAGTTAGATACACTGCTCTTTCTCTCTTGGCCGAACAATTCCTTCTTGATGCACTCCGGGCAGATGGGATCAGATACCCCTTCCACAAAACTCAGCATCCAATTACCAAGAAGAACAAGGACTGGAGCTCAGGCTTCTGTCCAACACATTAATCTCCTCTCCAGACAGCAGCAGTTGCAGGAAGAGCAGCAAGGGAAAACGTGGGGCTCTGAAGCAGTTTCTTTTCACAAAGCAGGAGAGCTGGAATTTCCTTCCGGTTGTGAACTTTATGGCTGTTTATCTTCTGTAAATGGGTGTATTCTGCTCTAGAATTACAGGCCCGATGTGCTGTAAAGCATGCTCAATTCTTAGGTGAACGGAGCCATACAAATATAGAACTTTTCCATTACCACAGTAGGCCTGTATATTGTTGGCATTTTTGGTTGAAGCCATCAGAAGATTAGGACACAGGAGCACAAAGCTAAGACTTTCCGGCTCAACTTATGCTAGTTTTCTTACATTTCTTTGGCGCGCATGAGATAAGTACGTGCAGCACATAAAATCAGCTCTTAAATTTCAGGCAATAGACTTGCGCTTGTTTGGAATATTGATCGCTTGTCCACAGGCACTTCAAACTTCAAACTTGTTGGTCGAAGAAGATAACGTGATCGTGCCAGTTTTCTTTCCAGTTGCAATACAACTGTTTTCAATAATTTAAGCAGTGTCATCGTGGTGAATTTCTGAAAGTATTGTTATTATGCTTGTTTAGTTTTGGACGCACACAGGAACTTTTTTTCCCTTCTCAAATACGTCTGTTATCAAACCTTGTGTATTACATTTATACAACTTTTATATAGGATTATTCAGAAAGATCTAAAAGGACTGTACCTTCTAACACGGAGAAGGCAACCATTCTGTTTGCTACTCATGGTTAAGCAAAGGCTGCAACCAAAGCGGTAGCAACAAAGCACGGTAAAATTACTCCCATTAATCTATATGGTAGGACAACTTCAGCTGCCCTCAGTCCATGTGGAGCACAACAGGAACAGAAGAATGCTCCTATATGTTTTCCAACTTTTATTTTTAATGAGTCAGTAATTGTTCTGGACTCATCTGGGTAACTCTACCTGCATGCACAATGAACTGCAGGCATCAGAGATTTGAGATGGTACTGCTCCCCAATATTGCCTCAAGCAGTAGTCTTGACATTGGTTTAAAAAATAATAAAAAAAAATCCAATCAACTTCAAGAATACAAATATTTGTACAAACATATAAATATTAAAGATCCACCACCACCACGTCCTAAAAAAAGCTTAATTAGTAGACATGGAAGTAACTCCCTAGCATCCCCTAAAATTTTCAAAATAAAAGAAAAATTACACAACTGACATTGAATCCAAGTTTATTTTATCTACTATTACTGCATACAAAGAGAGCTATTTCTTTTCTAAGTCGTGTTGAGAAATACTAGACAGCTACTCTCACAAGTGTATACCTAATTAAATCTCTTCTAAAGAATTACTTATTATACAATATACATTTAATGAGATAAGTTTTCCAAGGGAAACTTCTCAAATTTCATTTAGGTTGCAAATCACTGGGTTTTGGGGTGGGTTTTTTTGTTTGTTTGGGGTTTTTTTGTTTTTTCTTTTTAAAGCAGTAACCAACAAATTGAGACATTTAGCACTCACTTGCAAACCTTCTTTTGTGGTTCCTTTCATCATAAAGGGAGAGTGAAATCTTCCTGTTTACATATCACCACCACAGTAATTTTTGTATTGGTTAGAGACTCATACCAACCACCTTCTGCAAATCCTCGGGACATTTTTATCAACACATTAAGGGCATTCAGAAGAGCACTCTCATCGAGCACACTGACTAGATAATGGACTTCCAAAGGCTGGTCAAGCAGAACAGATGCATCATGTAAGCCCTATTTAATCCTAACTCTATCAGGAGCTTAGACATTCAACACCTAAAATTGTGACTGGCTGATGCTGCTACCATTGCACATGAAATATAAAATCCTGACACACAAGAACTCCTCCAAGAAAACCTGACTCCATCCTTTTGGCAACGTCCTGACAGAAGTTAGGTTCAACACGCTAGTGCATATGACTATGCGGGTTTGCCTGCTGAAACAGAAGTGACATCCTTCTGGAAGGTAAAATGCATCTATCACAAAATTTATGGATGATATGCTAATCTGATCAGCACAAAATTTTGATCTCAGACATGTCCTCCTCCCAAGGCTAAGAAAAAAAAAATAAATAAAGATTACACATTATTCAAATGAAATGTTTCTGAAACTGTGGTGTCTTCACAGGGAATGAGCATTTCCCATTCAACAAAGAGTGGCTTGATACCTCAATTCCCACTTACTGAAAACACGCCTTCATGGAAACATTAAATCCTTCTTCAGAACCATTTTGATTTCTAATTGGTTTTTCTTGTATCATTTTTTGGCAAGCTGTAAAAGCTTATCTGTTTGTCCACGCCTGAACTTGATGAAAATGTCACGGAATAGAAGAGTTCTTGCTTTTACAGCAAGCCCTCCATATTTCATTATTCTTCTTCAAAACCTGTCTTAGTCAGTAGTGACTAATTCTGTGGGACACAACATTGAATTGCAGAATACGTCATTTCTCTGAATCTCAAGCAAAACTATCACCTGGGAACACTATCTGTGCAGCCGGTTAGCTGACAAATTTCTTTTTCATTATAATAAGCCATCATTAAAACAGAGATGGAATATTTCATATAGTACTTCGTATCCAAAACGCATTTGCCAAGCTAACCACTTGCCTCCCCATCCTGCCTAGGTTAAATACCCATGTTTCTCCTTAGTAAATCATAGCAACAAACTAGAAGATTGCCAAAGGTTTACTGTTTTCATACTAACTGAAGGGAAAGAATCAGAGGCTTAATGGTAATAAAATATTTGTTCATTAATTTCCACTTGCAGGATAACTTCTATTTAACTTAAAGCTGTTACTGGAAATACCTTAATGACTTCATGTGCACAGAACTTGCAAAGCAAAAAAGAATAAAATTAATGTCCCTCATTTTCTACCCTTCCAAAAGAAAATTGCAGTTTGGGTATTTTAGGGTGAATGCTTTCCCTTAAAGTATTTTGTGAATCCTGTTTCTAGGCACAGAAAGATTTCTTAGTTTTATTTATTTCGTAACTATGAGAAATAAGGAAAATTACCAAGTTAGTTAAGCTTTAATACTTTCCATGTATTAATTAGTTTTTCCGCTTGGTTTGAGGATTTAAAACATGAGCATGTTCCACAGCAAAAACATAGTGTCAAATTAGTATGTTTAAAACTTGCAGTCAGTATCAATTATAGCATAGGAGAATTAACAACATCTTTATTAATATATTAATGTACTAATGCATTAATGCATTTTGATGGAAAACTATCAAAGGCCCGAACTGAACTCATGTAGTTTTCAAATACAGCCCCAAGCTCCGTTTCAAATTTGAATAAAGACCTTGCAGAAGTGCTTCTGGGCTGATGAACAAAGTTTTACGGTTGAGTTCAGGTGGATCTTGGGTTCACAGAATGACATAATATCTGAGGTTGGAAGGGAACTCTGGAAATCGTCCAGCCTAAGCCTCTGCTCAAACCAGTCTCATCTAGACCACGTTGCTCAGGACCATTTCCAGTCAGATTTTGAGTGTCTCCAAAGCCCATGGGGACTCCACAGCCTCTATGGGCAACCTGTTCCAGTGCTTGACATGAAAAACTTTTTTCTGATATTTAAATTGAAGGTCTTGCGTTTCCATCTGCAGCCAGGTTCCCAAGCTTGACTTTAATCCAATTTAGCTACCGTTTTTCAAAAGTTTTCTGCACAACTTCGAGGAGCAAAGTACCTCCCACTGTAGGGGAGGATAGGGTTCATGACCACCCGAGGAATGTAAACACACAGAAGTTTATGGGACCTGACGTGATGCATCCCAGAGTCCTGACAGAATTGGCCGATATAGTCGCCAAGCCATTCTCCATGATATTTGAAAAGTCATGGTGGTCAGGTGAAGTCCCTGGTGACTGGAAAAAGGGAAACATCGCACCCATTTTTAAAAAGGGTAGAAAGGAGGACCCTGGGAACTCCCGCCCTGTCAGCCTCACCTCTGTGTCTGGGAGAATCATGGAACAGATCCTCCTAGCAGCTAAGCTAAAGCACACGGAGGACAGGGAGGTGATTCGAGACAGCCAGCATGGCTTCACCAAGGGCAAGTCCTTCTATGATGCACTGATTACATCAGTGGACAAGGGAAGAGCTATGGACGTCATCTATTTGGACTTCTGTAAGGCCTTTGACATGGTCCCTCACAACATCCTTCTCTCTAAATTGCAGAGATATGGATTTGATGGGTGGACTGTTTGATGGATGAGGAATTGGTTGGATGGTCACACCCAAAGTGTAGTGGTCAACAGCTCAATGTCCAAATGGAGACCAGTGATGAGAGGCATTCCTCACGGGTCGGTACTGGGACCAGTGCTGTTCAATATCTTTCTCAGCAACATGGACAGTGGAATTGAGTGCATCCTCAGGAAATTTGCTGACAACACCAAGCTGTGTGGTGTGGTTGACTTGCCTGAGGGACAGGATGCCATCCAGAGGGACTTGGACAAGCTCAAGAAGTGTGCCCATGTGAACCTCATGAGGTTCAACAAGGCCAAGTGCAGGGTCTTGCACCTGGGTTGCAGCAACCTCTAGTATCAATATAGGCTGGGGAATGAAGGGATTGAGAGCAGCCCTGCCAAGAATGACTTGGGGGTGCTGCTGGTGGATGAAGAGCTGGACATGAGCCGGCAACGTGCACTCGCAGCCCAGAAAGCCACCTACATCTTGGGCTGCATCAAAAGAAGCGTGGCCAGCAGGTCGAGGCAGGCAATTCTGCCCCTCTACTCCACTCTGGTGAGACCCCACCTACAGTACTGCGTCCAGCTCTGGAGCCCTCCACACAAGAAGGACATGGACCTTTTGGAGTGAGTCCAGAGGAGCATACACAAAACAGAAATAGCATCCACCCCTATTATATCTAAACCTTAGGCAATTAAAATGGCTGCTCAAAGTACTTAAAGATTTTCTGCCTCTCTTCCAGCTCAGTGCGTTAAGAGACAAAGCCAAAAATTTCAGAGAACTTATTTATGAATCGCCCTTAAAAAAATAAATCATCTCAAGATTTTGCCATACCTATGTTTGATGTAGACGGTAATAATAAGTCCTCTTTCAGCTTCTGAACTGTGAAGTATACAATGAAATCTTGGTTTGCTATTAAATGTTCGTATAAGTTTCCCTTGGGACATCAAGTTTTGTAGCTATAGTCACTATAAAGTCACATAGTTCCTTGATAGTCACTATAAAGTGACCACTATCATAGTCGCATAGTTCCTTGATAGTCACTATAAAGCATAAGGAACTGGAAAAGTAGCTCTAATTTTCATGAAAATTTAGAGGACAATTTGGTGAATTCAGTTTCCAATGCAGTAACTAATAAAGAAGCTGGAAGCCTAATTCCTAACATACTTTCACTGCGCATTAAAAAAGCCAATCTGTCAAATAAAACACTTTTTCTTATAAAACATACTTTTAAATATTCAGAATGTTTTATACAGCAGTGCAAACATCCCATGATAATATTGTATTCCTGTACCAAGCTAAGTATTCCATCAATAAAATCACAGAACTTTATCTCAAATTTCATTACACTTAAACGTCTCAACATATTGAATTTGTCTACAGAAATATTCTTCCAGTCTCCACTACTTTCAGTCAACTAGAATCACTGTCCTTCAAATGCTGACTTTCCTGCAATAAAAAGAAATTTTATTTCTCCTTTCCTTTGTTTCCTTGCAGTACATCAGGACGTGAGACAATAGTCACGCTGCAATAATTTGATTTTCATTTGATTCACGGCATACTTAGGTCAGATGTTGAAAGCTCAAAAGTAAGGACACATTAGAAGGTTGACAACCCTATTTTTAAACCTCTCCTGCTAGCTATGTACTCCTCCCTAGACATACTGCAGTCAATGTTAAAAATAAATGTATTTGGATGACAAAGGCGACAATCCCGGCTCTGTCGAAAACTCCTCAGCATGAGTCTTTTTCCCTGGCAGGTAAATGCCTCCAAACTTTCATAAGCAAATGAAGCAAGGGCCCTGCAAGGTCTCCCTTATTGCCCATTCACGCAGAGACCCATTCAGCCTCTGCATTTTGTTCGCTCACACGTTCTGGAAAGAGATCTACATTATAGCTTACTAACAAACAGAACTGGTAACTTTCTGGAGAGAACCGCTTTTATTGGTTAGACGCGTGCTAATGGAAAGCAATAGGTATTGTATTCCAGTTGCAATTAAGAATGCTCTGGGCAAATGCTATCGTGATAATATTCTTTCTTAAAAAATTTAAAAAAATCCTAGCACAAAAAAAAAAAAAACCAAACCCAAAGCCCAACCACCAAACTACTACCCAGCGACAGAGAAAAATTAAAAAATGACAGCCAGTTAGAAGGCGGGATGATTATTTTTATCTGTAAGCAAATAAACTTAACAGCTTAAAATTAAAACAATTGCTATGCAACTGCATCGTGAGCCTTCCATATGGCCACACACCAACGGACACCAACTACCCTGACTTAAAGAATACTCAATATTTGACACGAAAGTTTGGATCGCAATACGTAGTTATTGTATCCACAGTACAATGTAGGGCTCCATCTCACCAGCCAGAGGGAGAGATGCAGCGATCTACAAACCACATTTTGACCCCAAGAAAAAGACAAACTAATCTTTCTTACAATAGCAAATTAGTGGGTTGTGGTTCTTTTAAAAAAAGGTAGTAATTTGGCTTTCAATACAGACTTAAACATAAACATTCCCACTTTAAGAAAATGATTACTACATTTCGATTAAGTTGATTTTATTAAACAGTATGTCTCAATTAACAAAACAGAAAGATCAGACCTTTATGCAGGATCAAAAAAGCCTATTACAGGGACACGCGACAATTAACCAAGCAGCTCACAGAATACCTTCTCCGAATTCCAAAAGGAAAAGGAGCCACGTTTCAGACGTCCTTACAATTGCTTTGTAGCAAACACTTTGCATTAAAGCAAAGCAGTCCGAGCCTCTTCTGAACTCTTACCTCCCAACTCTCAACCAAATACGCTGGTTTAGAATTACAAATGAAGAAAGGAAAAATATAAAGATATTAAGAAAGGGAAGGAGTTTCCTATTCTGCATTCTTTTCTACCCAGTAGACATTAGGTATTATATGAAAGAGGAGAAGAGCAAATGAAGTGAGTAATGAAATAAAAAAAAAAAAATACAGAGTCCTGTGGCAATTCTTCTGGTTCTGCTGTCTAGAAGTTATTTTATTGACTCCTTCAGCACTCTGTGTTATAGATAAAGGAACTCTCAGACTACTAAGGCCATTCAGACTTTAGGAAAAAAAAAACAAACCAAACCTAAAAAACCAACTTAAGAGAGATCAAGGTAGCTGCCTCCGTCCTTGTACATACTATAGATGAATACAGCCAAGAATGACAATTTCTCCTTGCCTGGAAGCTTTCCAACCTACCGCCTGCTTATTTTGTAAGTTGTACTGGGAAATAAGGCCCCTTTGTGGTAATTACTCCCTGCAGAGAGCTGCTGAAACACAACAGTGTCTGAGAGGCTTAGTTATAAAGTAACAACAGTTATATCGCACATTGATAACTTTGCAAAACCGATGAACTTCAACTGGTGAGATGCACTACCGCTGAAGCCATACAAAATGATACAACAAAGCCTAAAATGCTATATATTCTTCATCCTTACTACACAGAAGGCCAAAGAACAGATACAAAATTAAGTAGAATGTAAAACACTGTAGGAATTTTTAAATAATTGACATAATCGCCAACATCAGACATACATGAGCAACTGCATTCCCATTAGCAAAGATACTCAGAAACAGAGGTGAGGAAATACTATTCAGTTATTTAAATAACCTCCACAGTTAAGGGGGTAAGGATTTAATCAGGTGAACTACACATAAAGAAGTTGAGTCTCGCTGGTCAGAGATACTTAATGAAAACATCTATTACGCTGACTTCCCCTGACCGGGTTATGCAGAAGGTGACAGCACTGCTCTCATTCCGTCCTGCACGTGCCTGGGCACCAGCTGGAAGAAAGTCCAGAAGATTAAATAGCTTCCGAACGCTACTGAGAAAGTCTGTCTGGTTCTTAAGTCATAGATAAATAATTAAAGTTGAAAAAATACCATCCTCATCACGGAGCCTTTTGGTTTGTTAGTTTTGGTTTTGGGGTTTTTTCCTTCCCTTTTTCTTTTTCATACCCAAAGAGAGATCTGCATTCTATAACAGATGAAAATAGCATTAAAATTGAAGGAGGAGACTGAAAAAGAAAAAAAGAAAAAAAAAAAAGAGGAGAGGGATTTTCCTTATGCTAACATTTTCTTGAGATTCTGTTCCTGCTGTAAGCACGTTGGCATTTCCTTTCTTATTTAAAGAATGTAATTGACCATAGGAAAAAAAGTAAAAAAAAAAAAAAAAACCAAAACCAACACATCAGCAATCTCATAAAGCAACAAAAACATCCTGCAGAAAAAGCAAGTCATTTGTAAATGTACCACAGTTCACACAGTTGGCTAGAATATGGTTAATAGTTCAAGTAAGTAGTATCAAGAACCAAAACCGTAGGCGTGGGCGCATACCCACGTTTCAGAGCTGCATCCTACTTTCTTCTAAAAGAGCATCTGCCCAGCTAGGAGTTTTCTGTTCATTAGGGAGTTTGATTTCACGTCAGAAAATAAGAACCTCCTACATCAATAAAAGCAGTTACTTTCAATTTGATGAAATTAGTAACTTCCCAGGTTTTTTTCCAAGTTATTAAACATATGTAAGAACCTAGAGTGCAGTAATGTCTCAATTTTCGTTCATCAGAATACCCATTGCCAATTTAGAAGTCAATGCCCAAACTTGCTCATTTCAGAACTTCCCAATTGAAATAACGCAAGTTTATTACTCAGGTAAGAATAATGCAGGTTTATTATGCAGGTATTAATACCCAGACTTTCCATTAAGTTAACTTTACATCACCAACCATGCGGAGAATTACTAAATGCACTAGGAAATTCATAATCGTTTGTATTTTGCAGACACAAACAGCATAACAAATGACGTTTTATCTTGAACTACCTTAACAGATAGGACTCTCAGCGGAAAGTTCAATTCAGTCAAAAGTACTGACTGATAAGAAAATTCTACAAGTACTAAGAAAAGTAAGTTTGTAATTTAAATACAATTCCAGCAATGAAGTATGACTGGAATATTGGTTACAGTGCAGCTACAGCACTATGGCTATTCAATTTAGCACTATCTATTCCAAAAATTATGAGATCCTCAGCATCCATTTGGTATTTTGTAATATTAAGTGCTCTATTTCAAATTTGGCCCAGTATGAACATCTGCAGTTAAAAAGCAATCAATGAATTAACTACAGAGAGGTGAAATTTGGACAAGGGGTTGAAAAAACTATTAGCTGAGCTCTGTTCTTCATTCTTCAAATTCTTCATACATTCTTCAAATTAAAAAAAAAGTTAAAAAAAACCCAAAACCAAATTAAGGTTGTTAAAAGTAAGCGACTAAACACAGTTACTTTAAGTAGAAAGCATTTTACTACTTAAGTTTCAAAGCACTGATTCCTGCTGATATCTAAATCTTACTAATTAGTGTATTTTTAATAAAGGCTTTAAAACCCTGAGAAAAGGAAAACCTATTTAGCAACCTTTTATGGTCAAGGAAATCAAAAGTACTTTCACCTTGGGGCAGAGGGGGGAGAAATTAAAACAAAATCAGCTAAAGTCTTATTCCCAATTTACAGGCAAACTTCAGAACGGATCTTTTTCTAATTGGGAAAATAACATTTTTTTTTTTGAAAGATACTCAAAAAAAGATATTCAGATATTGTCATTCTGAAGACCTACCCAGGATAAAGTTACAAGATGTTTGCAAAAATATACATATGTATACCTAGATATATCACTTTGAATCTGTCTCCAATCTAAACAATCACTTTGTATCTTGAAAAGAAAATGTTGGCACCTTATCTTGTTAAATGCAAAAAAGCTGTTCATTATACTTCTCGCAGCAGAGCCTGTCACGTTTCATTAAACACTATAATACTGTGCTATGCTTAGTAATAAAAAAGCAATAAAATTTCAAATTTGAATTTCTTCTGGGGAAGACACGCATGATTTATGTAGCCTTTCCTACAAAAAGTGACATCTAATGGAGCACAATTGATGTACATCAAGAAGGCCAAATTGTTTGGTTTTAAGAGAGAGGAAGAACAGCTTATTTGTTTAAGGATGTATCTTAAAAACAACAGTTTAAGACCATGAATTACAAAAGGTTAAATCGGATCTTTTTTGCACAAATAAACTATATCATGTATCTTAAATATAAATCTTGACATTCTTTCAAAGATTTGCTGTCAAATTTTGTTAGTGGTTGAAGCTTTTGTTTTCCCAGTAATGCTCCATTTAACAACTTAATAGACATGAAAAAGTTGAACACACAAATATGTTTTGACTCTTATTTACACAAGGCACAAAATATAAATGCACTAGATCCACAATAATCCCTACTGGCAAGCAACACCTGAATTACTTGTGTCTTTCATGCTTGTCTGCATAATAATTAGTGTGTTACTATCATTTTTGAAAAGCATTCTTGAAGTCCTGGATTCCTACACTGTAATCCCACATATGGAGCTGAGCCTGACTCAACACCTTGCTTAAGAAAACCCACTCTGAAAGGTCAAAGTGGACTTAAATTCGTTTTTACAAAACTTGGTCATTGTTATGTTATTTTTCAAATCCAATTTGCACTTACTGTAGGCAACATACTCTATGAAAAAACCCAAATCAATGCCAAGACAAAAGCACATCTACCACCATACACTTTTGGAGCTGAGACACCCCTCCCTTAGTACAATCCTAAAGCTAAGTAATGAAAAAAAACAAAAAACAAAAACACACCCAAAAAAATATCCTTATAAGACAGACATCAACTTCATCAGTTCTCTCAGATTTTATCTCCACTGACACTTCCACTGGGTTAAATTATTTTCATTTGTTTGGTATTCCTCCCAGCAATACAAGACAGCCAGCATTTTATACTCCAGTGAAGTTAACATCTCGCGGTCCCTGTTGCTTCCTAGTCAGTGCCATTTCACTTGACATGCTATTAATAAACATCAATTTTGTTATTAGAACATGTTTAAAACTATTCAGCGAGCAAGAAAAAAAAATGTTGTTAGTTGCTGGTGTGCCCTTTTGGAAAGTGATATTTGATAGTGATCATTTGCATATTTGTAACTGTGCATTATCTCTACTCAGGGATAATATAGTAACAGTCGTCAGAGCTTTGCAGACAAGAATATGTGGATTTTTTACGCTCTCTACCAATTTCATACACTACACAAAAAACTTATGGGACAAAGAAAAGCCACTGAAGACTGAACTTACAATCAGTGGAAGCACAATGACACTCAGAAGAGAGAAGTCACACCGATTTCAAGTTGATTTCTTGCCTAAGTATGGACGCAAAAAGCAAGGCGGTTAATTCTGTCCAGGCACTGGACCAAGTTTTGATAAGGAAGCTCAACCCCTTCCTTAGCACACGAAACATCTGCCCAGTAAGCAAGAGACACGATTCCTTGCTATCTGGTATACTATGCACCCAAAAAATGCCTGGAAATTATCCTAATTAATGACAAATTGTATACTACCCAGCCCAGCTTTGCTTCACCTTTCCTCATAAACACGTATCAGACCTCCAGTGCTGCTCGAGGAAAAGTGAAAATAATTCAGACACGCTACTGCATGTGCAGTGGCTAAGAGCTCCCGCCTGCTGATGTATCCACATCCGAACCAACCTTCAGTGACGTGAGGTATTTGCAGTTAATGCTAAAACACACTTTAGGTTGCTTGTCTTAGGCCAAAACAGCTGGCTTTGGCTTTCTTCGGTTTGGACTTACTTTAAAAGAAGCAAATCTCAAAAGCACAGTAATCTCATTCTCCGAAGAGTACTAACCAGTACTAAATGACAAGCAACCCTCAAGAGTTCATACACCTCGCCAGTGAATAACTGTAGGATATCAGCAACCCCTTAGACCCAACTTCCGTTTAGCAGTAATGCCTACTACTGGAACAAGAGAGTTTCAGAAAGACTGGGGATGCCAAATATCACCTCCAACTTTTCACCTCTCTCCCTAGAAATAGGTATATCTTGACAGAATTAATCATCTAAGAATTCTTGGTATAATGCCTTTCCAAAAGAAAATGGCAAAAAGTTTGTTGTTGTTTTTTAAAAAAAAAAAACAAAAAAAACAAACCAAAACCAAAAAACCACAACCCTAATAATAAATTCCCCATTCACAGGGCTGTACCATCCTGGATACTACTGATGAGACCCCATTATGAGCTATTTTAGTTAGTCATTCCCTTGATACACATTCCACTGCTTCACCTCAAAATAATTTGGGTCCACCAGTGTGGCTACCTCCAGATCTCCATTGCTGTTAAATTAGTATTAATTTTCGGCAGAGACACCGTTATGATTATTCAGATCACTGGTATCTCCCTCTCCTGCATACCCACTACCGCGGCTGAGAAACTGTGCCGTACGAGCTCACGTTGAAGAGACTAAACCCTCTTCCATAAGGCATGCTTCTTTCAAGAATCTTCTCTCCCTTTGAAGAGTTGAAATTGCTCCCCACCACTACCGTCAGCGTAAGAAGAGCACAGTATACGTGCTCCCCCATCCCGTATATAAACATCGTTTACATAAAATGTTAAACATAAGAAAACAAAACCATGGTTTTGTTTCCATCAGCACGGCTATGCTAGCCACCACGCGGCAGCCATCAATAAAGCAATCACTCCCTTGTTACTTTCCAGATTGTAACTAAACACTGCTATTAAACAGCTATCATTTAACATCATCAGTCTGCTATAAGCCAAAGGACTGAAGAAATGATGAAAATAATTTCCAATCACTTTCTAATCTGGCAGAGAATAGCAAACCAATGCATCTTGTGGAGATCGACACCTGATGATCTTTTACTTCCAGCCAATCACTATTTAATGAAGCACAAAACCACAATGATGAAACACACAAGGGTGATCGCAGAGTACGTTTTCAGTATCATATTATTGAATAATTAATGTTAAGACAACTTACAGTACGATTTCAGCATGAGGAGATAAAGGTAACTGGGACTTTCAATAACACAATGCCCGCTTGTGGCATAATCATGACGGATTGTTTTTGCTCCAGCGATCAGTGCTTAACCAGCACGCCTTTCCTGCCAGTAACTCATAAACACGCTTCACTGGCAATTTTTGATTGTCAAGGGATGCATTGACATGTACGTTGACATTATTTAGCACTTCACAGCTATGAAATTAAAACCATACTAACACACCAATTAACAGTATGTAGTTCAAAGTCCTGTTGGAGATATATATTTGACAGAATGGTTAACCCAACAAAAAAAAAAATAATACAATCTTGCTTAAACCTTTCACCAGATATTAATGGTAATTCCAATTTTCCCTTCAGTGTCTAACTCTTTTGGGTTGCTAAAGATATTTATCTTTACAGCAAGAAACAGACAGTAGCTCCCGTTAAGTCACAACCATTGTCCTCCACAACTACCTCCTTATTCCATTAGTCAAACTTTTGACAGCATCCACATCAAAGTTCTTAAAGTGAACCCAAAAAGTGAATAAAATGTCAGGTTTGATGTATTTAAAAAGCAAAGCTGCATTTCTTTTTAAGTCAATTGACAGTAAACAGACTTGCCTGTCTATCTGTCTTTGTCTAACTTTTTCCAGCTGGATAAACCCAATCGCTATTAAAGTTGACAAAAGACAATGATATTATTAATGAAAGCAGCTACACGATGTTAGACTTTTCATTACAGGCTCCTAGTGAGCTTCAATTAATTGCATGGCTGCTATGCCTAAAAAGGCTGCAGACGAAAAGAGCAGTTGGGGGCGGGGGGAAGGAGGTATTTTTAACTTTTTGCTTTAAGTAAGGTGTTCAATCCGTCATTTTCCTCCTCAATTGTAAATAAAATATTGCTTCAGAAAAACCCTCTTTAGATTAACCATATGTTTTCTTCCTCTAAGCACAACCGATATTAAATTACACACCTGTATTTGCCAACTATTTAGACACCTTCTGATGCAGCGAAGGTTTATATCCTGTCTTCAACGATATTGTATTTGCTTAACAGATTTCACTTATACGAAGCATTTCTGAATAGAATACAGAAACAGCAATGCTGTCACAACCCCCCAGGTGCTTAGGGAACCTTTCTCCTGCCCTGCTCTTTCCAGAAAGCTCGCCCTCGTCACCCAAAGGCACTCCTTCCATGCAAACCTTCAGCTTAGAGAAGCTTAGCGGCTTGGAGAGCCAGGCTGTGCAGCTTAGGTGAAACACCTCCTCGTACTCTCAAGGAAAGTACTCCCTCCTGGTGGCTTTCTGACCACTTTCGCTTCATCTGAAACCGCAAATACCTCGTTAACAGGAGAGATGCAAATGAGAGCCCTGCTTGACTGGGCTGTTGGTAAATTATTAATAATTCACATTTTACGTCCTCTTTCTCGCCCAGGAAGGCATCACGGATATCTCCTTCTGAACGCTTTCCATACACGGAGCTTTGTGCTTCCTATAAACATCTACATCAGCAATTCATACAGACATATAAATGGAATTAATTGTTGCACTTCGTTAGAGACTCTTCATTACTGCCACACCCAAACTCAACTGCACTTTAAAATGGCTGGCCTTCTACCCCAGCCTTGAGACTTATCAACAGATACCCAAGAGAAACCACAGATTTGCCCACACAAGAGCGATATTCCTTTACAAGCAGTTCCTGACATCTGGTATCTTGCTCTCTTTCAGCACAAATTTAGGTAAAGGCTGAAGAAAATAAAGTCATTTCTTGGGTCATGGACTGCATCCTTTGTAACAAGTGCTTCAGTTACCCTATCCCATTCCTACAAACATTAAATCCAATTGTCTCTTAATTAAAGCAGCAAAGCTTCAATAGCCTCCAAGAGCGCTATTCCTTCCTTTGCTTAACCTCACTTGTAGGTTTTTCTACTTCAGAAAACTTCAGTTGAATTTCTCTTTTTCTGCTACTATGATCTCATCCCTTGTGATTTTGCAATGACCTCGGACCATCTTCTATTTTGTACTATCAGATGATTTTTACATCCATATTACCTTTTAGTTAGTGTTTCAGGCCCTGAACAATTTTAATTAATAGAGACACAGGTTCTGTCCCAAACAACTTGTGTGAGCAAGTCATTATCTCTCACCTTTTAATAGTCATCCCACTTTGAGAAGGCCTTTTATCCTTTGTACTGATTTTCATTATCGTCTTGCTTTCTTAAAGCAGGCTATCTAATTAATGGACCAAAAATAAAGCACCTTGAAATAAAATATTTAATTCTACTAATTGAGAAAACCAAAATCTTTCCAAGCCACAAGCCTCTGTTGTTACACCTTACAATTCAGACACACATTCAATGATAAATTTTACTCTCTTCTTAACAAAGCTGTTAATACACAGGACGCTTAAATAGGGTATCACATATGGCCCTTACATTTTATTAGTTTTAGAAAATACCAATTTTACATATTTGTAGGAAGAAGTGCTGGACGCTAAATAAGACGTGTATATTATCTCCTTACAGAATCACTGGAGCACTTCCAAAAACAAACGTCCTGCAATGAATCTACACGCAGCGCAAGGTAAGTCTGTCTTGTTTTCTTGTCCACGTTACCTACGCTTCGGCGAACACAGAGCTTAGACTCCTTTCTCCCCATCCCCTCTTTCAGAGGGCAGGATCTAACAGCCACACGCAGGCTCCTCAACGCTTGCAGGAACCAGTTTCTTAAAGGGTAACAGGAATTGCCAGTACAGGAACGTAAAAGGCAGCTCTTGCGCCCAGTAAAAGTGCGAACTGCTGTATTAGCGAGACCACCACCTGTCCGTAGGTCAAATGAGAACGATAACACACATACCGCTTTTTGTTACTGTGTTCGTCTCCTTACCAGTCCCCCCAGAAGTCAGTCATTCAAGTTTGCTGGGGTTTCCCACTCAAATGGGAATCGGCGAGGCTCTCGTACACGCCCTGCTAGGCCAAGCAACTTGTATTACTAATACTCCTTGCATAATAAGAGTATTTATGATAATAAGGCTTTGTGATGAGTGATTCTGTATGCTGAACTGTTCCAATGGAATACAGGAAAAAATAGAAAGCATTACCACAATGTCATCTTTTCGCACTTCTGAGTTTTATTATATAAAGTCTTCATGAATGTTGGATGAGGACAGCGCATCTCTGCAAAAATAGCATTAATAGCTTTCAAACTGTCCAAATAGCACAGTTAATAAATGTTAGCATAGGTCTACATTTTGATAGGTTACATTCAATTTCCTGTTAAACAAGCATTATATTACTATGAGGAAACCATCCTTTCGATAATAAGTAGTGGAAGACACATAAATGGTCTATTAAAGGATAAAAAGAGGAAATGAAATAACGGAAGGTCTTTTAAATCACTTGTGTGCCATTTTGATGCATTCAATGTGGTACTTATTTTAAACTCTTTATTTCATAAAGTATATGAAGTTCATGATTTAAAACAAATTTCCTAAGAGACTGATTTGCTCCTTTTCTTCTGACCCATTTCATGATTAAAAGCAGCAAAGCTGTGAGATCATAAAAGGACACGTTATCTAAAATTTGCTACCTTTGCATATCCTGCAGATTAAATGACTTCATTAGTGAAATTTCTATTCACAATCACAAATATACTGTGTTTAACAGTTTTAACGATTGCGGGACTGAATGATTGGATTTTAAAGGTCGGCAATTAATAAAAATACTAAGTGATCCCTAAGGTCTATAACATGACTGAGCACGGATTTACAAAAAGAGTACTCATTAAGAAGCATAATATATTCTATAAGAGATTTGCTAATCTGCTTACAATTGCACATATATGTAGGTATAAATTTGCCAAAAATAAGTCTTTAAGTCTTGCTTTGTGGCATTTCATTTTCAGAAAAGACAGCAATAAGTGTATCTTTCCTGCCAATACGGCACTTCAGCTGATGATTAGTGGAAATCAAACTTATGCAAGAATACTTAAAAAACTAATTTATTGAGTTATAAAAGAACATTTTACTTAGCTCAGACTGGGATTTTATTATTTCAGATTTAATGAAGTTATAATCAGAACACCATCCTTTTCAAAGGTGGCCACAGTACTCTCTAACAATAAAACTTCCGCAATTAACCCTCCGTAAAACTGTGAAATGTACTTTTAAAGAAAATTGAGATACTTTATTGTTTGATCCAGTAACTAAAGCAGTTACTTAAGAGAGACTCTAAAAACGTGCTGAGACTCCTAGGAGCCCATTCGGATGTAATTCTAAGGGAACCTAGAGAAGTAGCCCTTAAGCTTACTGCCCGTGATTTAGTCTCACACCTCGAAATGTGTTGGTATTTTGAGTACAAGATAGCTCTACAGTGGTATCACGTCACTGAACTTTTATGTTCTATGCATGAGAAGAAAAAAAAACCACAAAAATAAGAAACAGAATATCCAGAAATACCTATTGCGAGAGACAGATGCAAAAAGAGCTCCAGGAAGTACGGCGGGGAAAAGCCTCAGCCTTCGATCCAGCAAAGAATTATGATTATTCAGTTCCTCGGTAGTGTTTTCTAGGGTTTTTTTTACTATCCTCAAACTCGTATAAGCAGTACGAGTAACTACTGCCAATATGTCATTCTAACATTCTTCTATTTCCATCAGGTTTTTTCCTTATTTGTTTTTGGAACCCAAAACATCACTTGCAAAAAGAATAACTTTATTTTAAAATATATACTTTTATGCTCTTACCATTTTCTGTAAATCTTGGATTACTCCATCGTAGTTTCTGTAGAAAATCTGTTTTTTTAAAGCCATATTGTAGTTAGAGGTTACAAAACAGGAGAAAATACTGAATCCTAAAGTGTAAATTAAATTGATTCTCAGACTAACAGACTTGAGAGTAATGACAAACCAGCACCAATGACGCAAACAGAAGTCCGAGTCCAACTTCCACTTGCTCTCTTAAGGCTAAAACATTATGCATGAGTGCTTGCTGCCCTTCTCTTGCCTACCCTTCACTACTATATCATAATAGGATGCTTACTAAACATCCAATGCTGACTTGTTGCTAATGACTACAGGTTACTAATAACGACACTTTAGTTACATAAAAGGTAAATGTATATCATTTCCATGATATTTTTTTTAAATTTGAAATTCTAAGAGTGATCCTTTAATTGAAATAAAATATCTTCTGCCACAGTAGAAAGATTTAACAGGTGTGACTAATTCAAGCCAAATGCACAACCCTAGCATTCACTTTAATGTTAAAATTAGTTCAAGTGTTTGTTTATACCTTCATATATATATATATACACACACACACATGCACAAAATCTCAAGCCTCTGCACACACGAAGTTCTTATATTTAGCTGAAAATATGACAGAGATGGATTTAAACAAAATTTAAACAAAAAATTACACATCAAAGCACAGACTTACTACCTTCTCAGTACTGACTGAAGTGACGTTTTTCGGCTCATTAATCCATAGTCTGCCAAACTAAACCTGTAAGTCATGGTCACCATAAACACCTGTTGTTCAACTACAGTGTTTCTCAGCACTTACACCACTTTTTATTCTCGACTCAGACACTTGTGCAAGGGCTAATAGGAAATAGTGTCATTTTGCAATGTAAAAGGAAGTAAAAGAGCAGACATTTGAAAAGTTACTCGGCTCTAATGATACCAAGCTTCTAAACTGGAAGAATTGATACTGACAACTGGGTAACTGTAACAGCAGGATAAAAACGCTCGCTTCTGGACACGACAGCTAATTCAAAAGTTCCCCTAAAATAGGGCAAGCAATGCATCTTGTAGGAACCAAATTATTTCTGCCCTGCCTTGCCTTGCCTTCCCCTCGCCCCCCAGCATTTCATCTCTTGCTACCCTTATACTTGGACTCCAGATTTTGAAGGTAAAAAATAAAGTCTTCAAGCCTGGGTTATGAGCAAAAAAAAANAGAAAAAAAAAAAAAGAGGGGGTGAAGTGAAACTACAGGATCAATATATAAGCCATTTTCTTTGCATGAAAGTATTATAAATTCACCTGTTGCTCTGTCAGGATTCAGCTGATCAGTAAACAATTTGGATTTTGCAAGCCAAGCCGTGAGCAGGCACTGCGTCTCCTGCACTTCTACCGGTGCAGGCTTTGCTGTGCCATGTACGTTGAAATCAATGATCTCACCTGCTACAATTTGCTCATCAGATGGAATGGCAATGACAAGAAAAAAGGAATTGGCCTGACTGAATAGAACAGAAGAAGAAAATTGAAAACATGATAACGCCGTTTCAGAATTCAGGATAATTCAATTTACATGTGGTCATTCCACCCAGAAAAGATGAGCAACAGAAGAGGGGATAGAGTAGATATAGATGCACTTAAAGCAGGACAAAGATACAATTTTTAAGCCGTAACTGTTTGTAGGGTAGTCTATCACTAACAATAGCACAAAGTAACATACCTAGATTTGAAACGAGCTTTGTCATATTAGAAACTGAGCTCCCTGTCCCCATTTTTGGGGTCAGAAAAACACTGGTGATGGAGAAACAGAAAAAGAAAGTGCAGCTATACCACTGTAAAGGAAAAAAAATAATATCTTTGAGCATAGTTTCTCAGGAGAAACTATCCTCTATAGTCCGAGGAAGCAACAAAATCCCTGTGGAGAATAGTAACCGATGAAAATTATTTTTAACAGTAAACTTTTACAACACAATTTACATAAAACAGGTGTTGAAACTGCAGGAGCAGGTTCATACAATAAGAGCGCTACAACAACTGCTATTGTTACAGCAATTGTTACTCTAACAAAAGAAAAACCCATCTCAGCCCAACCAAACTGTATTTTAACTCTTCAAGGCCAGAAAGAGCAAGAGCTGTTATAGTTACCTACTGCTGTCACTGCTGTCTATGCCTACACGCACACCCCGACTGCTCCTCAGGGCCACAAGTGTCCTTGGCCAGCGCCAGCACCAGACAGGAGATGAAGACACCATTTTAAACCCTTGGCTGTTACCCCAGAATTCCCCACATTTCTGGATTTTGGCTAAAACTGCCATTCACAGGCCAAACTTCTGAGACACATGCAGGAATTTGTCCAACTATAATGTCTACTGTTGCCACAAAGGCAACACTGTACACACGATCCAGGGCACCACCTAGTTTTGTTGCCCACATCATCATCGAGAAGCTGCATAAAAACAATTAAAGATTCTAATTGACTCTCGGTCAATAGAGAACAGACTAGATGTTCTGTACCGACTTAAGGTCATTATTCTTTTGTCAACAGTTACTCTGAAGAATGGTAATTTGCTCATAATCGTCACACACACAGAGTTATGAAATTCAATTTAGTGTACTGGCATGCTCAACACAGGGTTGAACGCTCATCATACAATTTATTTTTTTTTTCCTTTAAACGAGCGTTCTCTAATCAAACAAGCCGCTACTTAAAATGAGTTATACCAGGTCATAGTGCCAACCTCACTACAGTAGAAACAGCCAATACATCTCCCACAATCTGCAGCAGGCCTATTTCATGGACCTGACCAACAGGACCAGTTGAAATCCTGCCAGGTATCGAAAACACTGATCAGAAAGTTCCCTTTCTTCCTACAAAAAGTCAGTGCTGACCTCAACCACGCCGTGTGTCTCAATTCATACATTTAAATAACAGACTTGACTTATAGTAGTTATATAAACGAATAATTCTAGTGTGATTTACACGAGCTAAACGTGTTATTGATACGGCACTGTACTCTGCAAAAATACAGACCCTACGGAGTACAGATACCCTACAGAGATGCTACAGAAGATGACTTCCAACTACAAATCGGGTGGTTTTACTTCATCTTACAGTGGAGCATTGCCAAAACTTCACTCATCACTGGACAAAAGCTTTACCACGGACAGAACTTTGTGTCCGGAGATGGGACACAAAGTGTCCCACGGGACACGTGCACTTTCTGGACAGAAGTGCATGCAGATACGCACGCACGTGTTTGGGCTTTATGCAAGAGCCTGCACGTCTATCCCATCACAAGAAGCAGCAGAGGAGGTACCGTGGGTGGAGATGCAGGCACTGGCCCAGATGAGAAGTGCCACACGTAAAGCTGGTCTCAACAGACAGGACGGCCCATTTTCCATTTATCCATTCCTCTTTATTCTTGTCCTGCACGGGCTGTCAGTTTAAAGAGATTGAAAAGCCATCAAAGACAACGTCATTTCATTTATCCAGAAATAAAATACATACCTGTCCCCTACAGCCATTAACAGCGGCACCATCATGAGCAAACTAATGGACTTGGACAGACTAGGCCCAAGGTTTTGTAGCAACAGAAATGAAAGGAAGGAGGGCGGTTGGCTGTTGTGCAGAATTTGTCACTGGCAAACTGGGCTGCATTTTTACAAGGAAGAAGCTGTCCACAAGCTGCTGCCGTGTTGCTGGAGCAACGCTACTGGACTGCGGTTCACATCCCCCCTAAACGCAGTGTCAAAGGCAACATCTAGCAGATCTAGAAGGTCTAGTATTTTACAGAGGATTTACACCTAAGCATGTCCCTAATTTTCTCATGACCATGCCGAAGTGAGTGATATAAACACATTAAGAAAGTTACCTAGAGCATCTCTTAAAAATAAACATTTACTTCAGTAAAACTGAAGAACACACAAGATCTATCACGCCCGATTCATGGGATATGGCAAAAATCCAATGACACAAGGACTCAGGGCTTCTGCAAACCAGGTCTCATACTAAAATACCAATAGCCTGAAATGCCCAAAGACAAAATATCAAATTGTTGCATGTTGCACCTAATTCTTGCAATATTTGAACCATCTTGCCAATTACACAATGCTACTTTAGGACTCTAGGAGTGACTCTACGAGTCTACACACTGCTTCTGCACAACATTTTAACATAAGCATGAAAGAAACAGAATACTAACACTTAAAACTAAACATTTCAGCAATGCAGTTACGGTGACTATTGAATCACAGAATGTGTTGGGTTGGAAGGGACCTCTAAAGGCCATCTAGTCCAACCCCCCTGCACTAAACAGGGACACCTTCAACTAGATCAGGTTGCTCAGAGCCTCATCAAGCCTGGAACTGCCATTCAAATGATTTAAAAAATCTACATAAAAAGGAGGAAAGATGAAAGCTGATTCCCCGACCTCCTTGGAAAACCAAGTTTCAATCTGAGAACAAAATCAGCCTAAAGATGTTTTGTTAACCAGTCACTTCCCAGCTTCTTATTACCCTACAGCACACACCTGATCTTGCCACCTTTATCCTCCAGAGATCTTGAAATACTTCAGATGCAGAATTGGCTCTGGACTAAGAGCACTGACTTTTGTAGAGTTATTACCGATTAATATTCCTATTTTTAAGGAATGTTCATGTTATGTTCTCTTCCTTCTTTAATTGGTGTCTTTTTGGTCAGAACATTTAATCTCTGGCACTTCAGATTCGTTGTACATGGCTTTATGATCTGCTGTCATGTAATTACATTCCATGCACTTTCCACAGTTTGGATTGTTCAAAGCCAGAAATTTCATCTTTTATTTGACCTTAGCAGATGTGGATTGGTCATTATTCCCCCAGGCCTTTGAATGCAAAGCACGCTTAGACTCATTTTCATCATTCATCTTTCGCAGCAGCTGAAGTCGCAGTCAGCTCTTTTAATCTCACAAGAGGCCTTTTTAATAGCTTTTATATACAAAGTCCACGCCACTGAGCATATAAGACAAGATTCATGGAAGAAGCGGGGCCATAGCATCCACAATGTCTTCTCCCTGTCAGGAACAAGGCTGTCAGCCTGCTGCTCTGGCTGTCGCTGGGACAGGGAAGCCCTGCAGTGGTGACAGTTCTAGACTGTGTTTCATGCCACATCCCTCTTACTGTAACGTCAGCTTTAGTGTATAAATGTTTCTTCCCCGGCTCGTTGCTACCAGGAGACTGCTAAACGGCTAACAGCTTGAGGAATGAGTTAGCTTTGGCTTATTTTTCTTTCTTTCTTTCTTTTTGAGTTGAGAACAAAATCAAGTGGATCAAATTCCCTAAAGGCAGATGAAAATAATTACATTTAGCAGCCGAAAAAAAACCCCACCAAGGTAATTTAATTCAATTTTATTAAACAAAATACTAGTGGCATAGATACTACATTTAATTATGCCATAGCACAATGACATGTACCAAACCCATCAAATATGTCTTCATAAGTTTCAGCCTATATTGTTCCTGCAGTTTTGACTTATTGCATAAAATTTAAAAGATGTTACATAATATGGAAATGAAACCACATCACTTTCATAAATGAATGCACATAAATCCAAAACATACCCATTTCAACAGTTATGAGATATAAAGCGCAAGCTTCAGAAAATTCTAGTTACAGTCCCTGAAGTAAGTGAAAATTAGATCAGATGAACATGCAAGAAGTAGCACGGGACTGGAACATGCAGTTTCTCATTCCCTTTTTGCACATTTGTAGCTGAAATCATGTAAAGCATCCGGGATACAACCACACACAGAGCACATATTTAGTCTGCAACTTCGAATAGCTCTTGATCCTAGACATGAGACACAAAATAGAACTACAAGGAAATTATTTCCAAAGTCTGAAAATTAAACTTCCGTGAGGTATTACTGGACTTGACTACGACAGCAACACAATTTTTATGTAGCACAGGAAACAGAAATACCTGATTTTTTTTAAAAATAACCCTGAGTGGACCAAACCAGCATGTTCTGCCAAAAACCTAAAAGGCCAACCCGACATGCTTTTCATCAAAACACATCAACAGAAGCACGCACAGGCACAGGCCAGGAGCTGTTAAAGTTCTTCAAGGTAGGTCACCTTTACTTGCTGAATTTTAGTGAATTGCTTCCTTTCTTTTACTTTAGAGTTCTACATCAAAAAGAAAGCTTGTAAAAATTCCAGTATTTGAAAAATAAAGATACAATTCTTGAAATACTTCAGCAAGAATACAGTACATACGAAAACAAAAGCATTTTCAGGAAGAAAGGAACCTATGAAGCCCCGGTCCCTACAAATATCCCTTTCATTACTGACTGAAAACCGACTCTAGTTCCTTCCCACTTTTCTGACATTAATAAAAATTTCTTAATGATACGTATTCTCTAGCATTCCTAAATGTGGGACGACTGAGCAATCCTTCCCTGTTTGTGCACTTTACATAATCTTTCTTTTCTCTCTACTCTCGTTTTTACATGGCTGCTGATTTCCAAAGTGAACGCAGTAACAGACAGACAGACTCACACACATCAAATCATTTCAAAAATCTCCTTTTCTTCAGGAAATAAAAGTAGTTAAGTATGAATACTGTCAACAGAATTATATTACTCATCAACCACAAGTTTATTTCACTTTCCTTACCAATTTCTTACCTCCTCTGCTTGCTTACTCTTGCAAACTCTCGCTAAGAGAAATGAAACCCTAATTCAATTGTAAAAAAAATTTTCTAATGACAGGTCATTAATCCCAGAAACTTAACATCCGATTAAATAAATTGTGTCATATGAGTACACTGCTGTATTAGTAGAAAGGATGCAGGATGCTGCCCTCTATTGAACAGCAGTGTCAAACCAGATAAGATGTCCATAGTCACAATGATGCTGCAGCAGAAGACACCAGCAGGGCCTCATTATGTTTGCTCTTGAGCAGACTGCATTGTTTCTGTCCTTCTGTGCTTCTGAGCTACCTGCCTTTGCAGAGACCTACGGCTCAGAGATGCCAGGTGGAGCCCTCACCACATCTCATTCCAGAGCAGCAGATGCCTTTGGAGACCACCTCATCCCGTCCTGTGCTGGCCTAGAAAGCTGGCTCGGACCTGTCACCTCACTGAAGTTAGGAAAGATAATCCCGGTTACTGGGTATCCAATATGGCAACACTCTTCTCCAAAATAAGATTTTGCCCTAGGTAAAGTTGTGGCATTAAGGTATTACTTTGCTGTCAGTGGTACAATCACAGACGGTAACTAACTGAAAGTAGGGTCACAGTGTGGGGTAGTGGAAGATCTTCTAATCAAGCTCCATTCCCCAAGAACAAGAGACACGGGAGCCCACGCTTCAGCAATAAGAAAAGCGTTATGAATGAAGTCAGGTCTGTGACTTTATTTTAATGCAATTACTTGTTAATTTAATATCTCCAAAACATTATTGCTCTGGGGCTTTTGCCTGTAACTCCATTAATTCTTCTCATTTTATTCAGCTTGTAGTGTACTGAACAATACCATGCTAATGGAAAAGTTGCAATTATTTATTTTGTGCATTTCCTGCTGACTGAGGTTATAGCACCACGCAAGTCTCAGTGTGCTAGAATAAAATCCTGATAATGGCATGACATATAGTAAGAAGAGGCTGCAGTTCCATCAGTTGTCAGTGAGTTTTTGCCTTTTGGGTAAGCAGAAAGGGATTAAGTTGGTAAGTGAAAGCATGGCATTACTGACAGGCTATTTTCAATTTTCAACAAGAATTACACTGTTTTTCCATTACTGAGGTATTCCAAATTCCATTTAATTTACTTAACTATGAAATGCATACAATCACGTTCTTACTGTTTAATCCAGCAACAGCTGTTTAAAATGCTCATTATAAACATGTTCAAAAACTTGGATCCATGGAGCTTTATAATAGAGGTGAAAAATTAAGTGACTTTTCTGTAAAAACCTAAATTAAATCGTATTATTTTGTACTACTAGCTCATTTAAACATCAATAATATAAAGAATAATGAATGAAGGAAAAGGTCACGCCCCCAAGTTCTACAAGAGCTTTATCCAAGGCAGGGACATTCAATGAAAAAAAGACTAAAAAATAATAATTTTAAAAAAAAGAGTTAAGTGAAATAAGTTTTTATGTATCCACTTATTAGCGTATGACAATTCACCATACTATATTACATTTTATTCAAGCCAAATGAAGCCTGGGGTAACACTGCTATGACATTGCTTTCACAGGGTTAACAACATACCAGTGTTCTGGCAATTTACTCCAAACTGCAATTAAACTGACGTCTGTAGCGCTAAGGAAAGCTGCTGTAGTTTATATTCAGTGGCCTTTATGAAACATATCAACACACCAACACAACTTTACAAAACTACAAAGCCTCCAACCTATAAAAGGTAAAAAGCCAGGGGGGGGTTGGCCTCTTCTCCCGAGGAACAGGCGATGGGACAAGAGGAAACGGCCTCAAGTTGCGCCAGGGGAGGTTTAGGATGGACATTAGGAAAAAAATTTTTCCACTGAAAGGGTTGTCAAGCCTTGGAACAGGCTGCCCAGGGAAGGGGTTGAGGCACCATCCCTGGAGGTATTTAAAAGCCGGGCAGACACAGAGCTTAGAGATATGGTGTAGTGATGGGTTTGTCAGAGTTAGGGCGATGGTTGGACTCGATGATCTGAAAGGTCCCTCCCAACCTGGGCAATTCTGTGATTCTAACAACAACAATGTCAAAAACCAAGCAAATTCCATGAAACTTGTCATCTAATTATAAGAATCACCAACACTAGAATTGGCTTATTGCAAATAATCTCTGGCGTTTAAAGAGTTTATAGATTATAAGTAGGAGAACATCTGATTTAGGACCATGTATTCCCTACTCATGCTACTGAATGACAGAACAGACTATTCTGCTTCTTAAAGCCACTGTCACCGCTTTAAAAGCAGCAGGCGCCTTTCCTCTGCAAGAGCAGGTCTCCAGATATGAGACTTTGGAGGACTTTCTTTCTAAATTAAGCAGAACGTCCGTATTAATAAAGATTATATTGCCTTTATCAAACATTCTTCCCCTCCAAACACACACATCCCTATTATACAGGCAAGATACTCCTTACAGAAAATTTGTATAGATCTTCAGAAAGCAAAAACTAAAGTCTTTATAGTCTAATCTATCTTGTTAACAGATACTTTACCACCTGAATTTCGTAAGCTTTCTCATTTTCTCAGGATGAGAAGCTGAGATTTCTCAACTCGTATACCTTTTGTGCCACTTAATTCACAGAAGTTCCTAAATGCCTCAAACATCCAATTTTTATAATGAAAGAGCTGTCATTTATCATCCAATCACCTTCCACTAACACTGTTCTGTTACTTTCAAACGCAATAAGAAGTATAAAACACTCTATGGGACTTATAACAGCATGGAATGAGAACTGTATTAAAGCTGGTGCCTCTTGACCCAGAAAAAAGTACTCCCTGATTGCACCTTTCACTGGGGCAAGAACTGTCAGTTGGTCTGCTCAGAAGAAGAGCAAATCACTCCAGAAGCAGCAGGTGTTTAAGTCTTGCAAAAGGTTTGGAAACACGCGAGTTTCACGGCAAATTAACATCTTAAATCAAACTTAAAAACTGGGTTCATTATCTTGAAATCCTTCACTCAACCAAAAGGTTCTGCTGATGGTACAGGTAGGTCACAAAATCAAAATCAACATAAAAATTAAATTCTAAATTTGGTGATAAAAGTTAAACCACAGTTGTAAGTTAAAAGAGTATGAAATTTGAGGAAAAAAGTCTCATATGACTTCATTTCAGCAGATGTAGCACAGCTCAGCAAAGGGCTATCTTTTATCTAGAAAAGATGGCCTTCAAACTGATAAGCATCCATCATTTTGTGCTCCAAAGTATAAAAAAAAAATAGATATATAAAAAAATCTCAAAGGCAGAAAGGACAGCAAAGAGCAGCTCCCAGTGCAAAATTAATGCTGAGGCACTCAAAAAGCCCACAAACCTGACTCTGTTCTTAATAAGGTGCTTATACTTGTTACAGCCACATGTATCAGAGGTCCCTGCTCTTCTCTGCCGAACAGCGTGATACTGTCTCAGAACTGGCCTGACCTCAACAAGAGAGAAGAAAGTAAATAGCCATAAAGGAAGGACATGTAATGAAACTATTCAAGCTTCTTTAGTTTATCTGTTTAACTTCCCTCAAACAGGGCATAACCAACAACAAAACAAACAAAAAGGGGCCGTAGAGGCACAAAGAGGTTTTATGCAACAGAAAAATCATCAGCAGGTGGAAAGGCAAAAAGAAGAGGGACTAATGTCTTCATAAAACTTCACTCTAAATTAGACTAGAATAAATTGAAGTGCTTGACACGTATTCCGTAGGAAAACTTGAGTCATCAAAAATGAAAAACAAACTGCCTTTGTGAACTACCACCCAGCAAGATTCAGCTAAAAACTTCGAAATTATACAAAAAACAGAAGACCAGACAAATTGATATATAAGACTGACAGTCAACAGCAAAAGTAAAGAACATAAACTTCGAACGATTTTGTAAGACGTGCCTCTAAGCATTGTTCTGGTATTCTCTGTATGTCAAAAAAACCTGATATTAGACTATACCGCACAGTTTTTCCGAAGACAACAGCGATAACCGATTGGAAGTGACGAGAGTACAGAGCAAGGCATGATTACAGTCACGTGGATGATTTTAAAGATCACATCGACAATTCACAGCCTATTTAATATTAAATTAAGGACTGGAAGACTGCTTAGTTTATGACTGGTAAAGAACACCAATCTGTGCTATGGTTCAAAGCGGTAATCTTCCTGCAAAGATGCTGAGTCCATGCGGATGTCAGAGAAGTCTAGACCAGTAAATTTCCTGAAAGTGAGAAAAACACCCAGTTCTCACAAGTTAGCATAGGCCCAGTTTCGTGCTCATACTGGCTCCAATAGTCAGCCAGCCTGCCCAAGGCTCGTGCAGATACAGTCATAGAGTCACAGAACTGCATAAGTCGGAAGGGACCTTTCCGATCACCGAGTCCAACCATCGCCCTAACTCAGACAAACCCATCACTACACCATATCTCTCAGCGCTATGTCTTGTATCTAATTTATAAACACTCCCAAACTTATAGATGGGGGGAGGATAACCCTCCGAGTGATGTATGGAGGGCTTCTCTTCTCGGGTGAGTTGTTCCTCTTAGGCTTTATTTTGAAGCGTTTCCCTCCCACTTAGTGATTTCTAAATCTTAATGTTATCTAAAAATTCTTTCATTTATATATTTTGTGTAGATAGGGAAAACAAAATGAGTATAAATGGGTGGGTTATCTTTACCATGCCTCTTGCGAATTTCTGTCCTTCTTCCATCAACAGATAATGTTTAATCTACTAAACTTTGGCATAATTTAAAACAGCATTAGTCTCAAAAGTCTTGCAGTTCTCTAGCATTTGGAATTTTTTTCTTCAGGGAACCCATTAATCTTCACAAAAAGGTCTCAAAGGGCTGTATTAATTAACAGATCCAAGTAATCTACAAGAACTGAAATACTGCCAAACCACTCTGCACGTACTCCCAGCTCATTAAAAATACCAAAATCCTCAGTTTAACGTTAAATAATTCCCACAGGACTCTCAAAAAAGCTTACACAAGTATGATATTTAAAAATTGTTTTAAATGCTAGGAAAATTTACTATGACTTATTATCACAATTACACATAATAAACCTTCTGGAGCTATTGGTTCTAACCTAAGTTATAACTGCGACTGTATGATAACGTGCTTCATTGGGATGTCCTTTCCGTATGGATTTTGTGCTCCCACTCCCCCCTAATTTTCATAGAGCATTTTACTCAACCTGTCCCAAAGAAAGGGATTGGCAAAGAATGGCAAAAACATAGAAAAAGGTCATTTCCCCTGAGCTTGAATTCCATTAGCTACCAGAGTCGCTCCTTGCACTCTAATGAAGATTTCTTTTCAAGATACCAAGGAAGTCTCAGAATACATGTTATTAAACAGTTACGTGGAAAATAACAATACAGAAAAACTTTAAAGTCCTTTTCTGTTGCTGATCCTTCTCTCAATGCAACCTTCACTAATCAATAGCCACAATATTTCTTTAGCTATGCCAAATTTCACAAATATACTTGAAGAGGCCCCAGTTATCTTACTGGCGGTTTTTATCTTCACCTGACTGTGTCTTTATTCATCACCAAAAATAAAGGTATATAGTAGGTAGTTATACTTTCCAGGGTAAAAAAGATAAAAATTCAACTTCCACTCATCAATTCAATCACAAAAAGCATTCATAAAATTTCTACAGAAATAGATTCAACCTTACACCATGATTGATGTGAAGTCTAGAGAGGATGAAGAGCTCCAGAAGCGATACTAAAATACGACAGGATACAATCCTAAAGAGATGAAGAAGCAAACAAGGCCAACTGGGTATTATTTAAATGTAAAAACAGGTTGTGAAGGATGCCCATGGCTTAGAAATTATTTTAAAATACTCAGCACCTCCTGCGCACAACCCAGTTTCATCTGTCCAAAGGTCCCAACTGCAAGGTCACACGACTCTACCCTTATTACAAAATTCAGGCATTAAACTAAGCAGTTTTTCTTTATAATCTGTCAAAAATAAATCGTGTCTTCTTTTTAAGAAAAAACAAACAAACAAACAAAACGGAAAGCTTTAAAACCCTCTCTATCCCCATCATCTCTTGCTTTCGAGTTTTCTACTCTTTGCACCCTGACTTGACTTTACTCTCTTAAGAGAATGTCTTTACAGTGCCTCTTTGTCTGTGTTTTAATAAAAGGTCCTTAGGTCCTTTCTGCAAATACACACTTAAACTTGTATAATGGGACTGTAAATAACTGTAGTAGTGAAGACTTTCTCACAGATACGCACATGAGAAGCACATCCAAGTATTCTGCCACGCAGCGTGTGAAGCGCACAGAATATCGCGTATGTTGAAGTGCACCATTACGTGAGGATATGACGTGCACTGCGCTACAAGATACAGAATACCTTAAATACCTGAAACATAGACCGCAGTGGTTTGCTTTGTACTGCAACAACAGGCAACACAAAACGGGGCTGAAGGACATTTCAGTGTCAAAGGCGCCAATTATCATACAATCAGTGTAAACCCGTATGTCATTATACAGGCTAGAGAGTTAAAATCAGTCCCCAAAAACTATTAAATCAAGCATTACTGCTTCATTCTCTGAGGCACACTGAGTTATCAGGGTACGGTCTTAAGACAACGCGTTGGGGTTTTTTTTCCTATTTTTTCCTGACTATTCAGAAACTCAGGGAAGTTATTTTTAGACCAAAAACTCTCAGTGATCTCCGTGGCCATCAATCTTTCTTCATTTACTGTTGTCTTGTTTGTCCTTTCCCTGCCCCTATCTGTCTTCTGAGAGAAAACTGCTTCATTTAAACACTGTTCAAACCCCGGAAAAAGTTTCCTCGCCTCCCTAACTCCCCCTGAAGCCAGCCAGTAACACTGCAGTTAATACTGGACTTCGGAGTGATTCAAGTATGCTACAGAACGTAGTTTGAAAAACTACATGGAACTGCACCAGAAATATTTCTGACTGGGTGAAACAAGAAGAGCTACTCTTTTTCTGGCTGATGCTACCTCTGCTTTTGAAAGCAGCTATATAAATATGCACATATTTAATAAGACAGGCATTTTTATGAGGAGGGGTACATTAAAACGACAGTGCTTGGGAAAGCACTATAATATTTGGCAGCCATTGATTCCTATAAAGTTTTACCAACCACCTTAACGATGTCTTAAAAGTCAATTTGCAGATGTTTAGACAGAAGAATTATGAGGTTTGGTTTCCCAATACTTTCAATCCATAGCTCTAAAAGACATGGAAAAACCAAACAAATACCACACAGAAGCACGGGGACTTTATTGATTTTAAGTTTAAAACAAACAAACTTTTTTTTAATTCCAAGAAACTCAGAAAGAAACTGTAACTACTCTACAAATGAGACCAATAAATCAACCAGAGTGAGCTGATTTGATGTGCCTACCCCCGGGAAGCACCAGCCGCTCTCCTCACACCTACAGTCTTCACAAGCCACAGAAACTACTCCTATTACCTCGTGTGGTCCCGAGGTTTGGTTTGCTTACCGAGCATTTGGTGTCAGACAACTCTAAAATACCAGGTCAAAGAGTGTTCTGTTGAGGTAAGTAACCAATAGAGCAGACCACAAGGCACAGAACAGCGTAAAAACAATAAGGTGCCATTTAACAGCAATTTAACGATATTGAGATCTAGCAATGACACAGTGAGCGTGAAAACAACAGAAAGCACCACGCAGACCCTAACCCTCCTCCCCCAAACTCCAAGAACAAAGGAGGAAAGTTCAATTGGTAGCAAAAGATCAGTCACTAAACTATTCTTACCCGAGTAACCATGCCTAAATTTAATAAACCAGTATGTGGCGTTTGTGGAGATTCTTGCTTTCTTTTTTTTCCAGGTCAGCCTGAAGACGCTTTCCATGGCCGCTTCTGTACTGGATGCTACAGCCACCTACAGCCACCTCCTACCTCCTTTGCAAGTCCATTCTGGAATAATGGGAGCAGTTTCGGCAGGATTCTGGGCCAGCAGGGAAAAAACAAGCCAAGAAAACCCCACAATATTTACGGCTTATATGTCTCTTTCAGAAAATCATTTCAGGTGCGTGTGTGGGTAACGTTCCAGCTGATATTAACGTGTCGTGAAAAAATCTCTCTGGGCTGTACTTTGCAAAGAAATGAGCTTCCCAAAGCCACCCCTTCCCAGGGGAGGGGAGGCAGCCTGGCTGCAGGCTCCATCCCCAGCCGGGTGACGGGGTCTGTTGGTAATAACATACCAACATAACAACATATTTATAACTATAACGTTGAAAAGATTTTTGACCAAAATTTGCACGGAGGGCTGTCTCTCTCCCTTTGCCGCTACTTCTAGGATGTGGAATAACTGGTCACGCAGCTCTAGATAACAAGGTGGGGGGTGTATTTTTTCTTTATTTTGTTTTTCTCAAACCTCTGCCATTTCAAAGACTATTTTACAAGGAAGATATTTTTGAATGTCAGCTAGGAACCCATCCGAGCTATTTTCCTTCATAGCAAAGCACAAGCTTGCCCTCTTCGATACAAGAAATTAATAGAAAAAGAAAAAAAATTAAATAACCTCTGTTTCTGAATTATTTTTTTAAAATCAAAGTATAAAAATAAAGCAGGCTAAAAAAAAAATCTGTCTGCAGCTACACGGGCAATGTAAGCTATAAAATTTAATAAAGAAAACTTGTTTTGTTTTGGACAGCCTCTGCCTAAAACAAAACATTTCACATGCACATGATTTTATTTTTAAGGGGGAAAAAACCCAAAACATCAAACCACAAACCAATAAATGTCAGCAGTACAGAATCTCATTCTGGAAATAGCCCTGATAAATGAAGAAACTTCAGTTTCCAGTGTTGCAGTCCATTAACTTTCATGACTATGAACACTCACAAGGAAACGAGGATGATCGTAGCCTTAGACAGACATTCACCTGGTTGACATTTTTATTTTCAAATGCAAATGTCTGTGTCCCAGGGACTGGAAATTGAAATCTCCATCAATTTTGTTTGGATTACTAATTAGAGTCATAAAGGAAGAGATACAAGAAAATCTGGGAAGTATCAGTCTAGCATTTAGTATCAATTAGTGTAAAAAGAAAATCAAGATGTTCTTTTGTCAGGTTCAACAGAAGCAGTTTGTTAGTTGCTTAGCTCAGTAGACGCTCTGTCCTACACTGATGATCGAAAAATGAGAATTTAATGATGCAGCTTAAGCCCGAACTAAAAATTTCATAGATTTTCAAATTTTAGCAACATCCACACTTGGGATGAGATTTTCAGAATATGCTGAGCGTCCCCAGGGAAATCTAGTAATTTTGTCCACGTATCTACAAGGGAATTGTTCTCTTCGGAAATACGGATGCTTGTTTATACACCTGCCTAGTAGCTGCCGAAAGCTGGATCTGAATTCGAGTTTGAGCGCTTAAGCAATACAGGAAGTTTGTCCCTGAAGCTGAGCACAGCCGCTGAAAATTTCCGAATTAGTGAACATATTTAAGTAAGATTATTACTGCCATAAATCTGCTCCGTTTCATAGTTCCCAAACCCCAGTTAGGGATCCCTTACTCCTTAACTGATCTGCATAGAGCCTAGCGTAGATAAGAAACACAAACCAACGTAATCTGATTATGATGCTCAAGAAATGTTCAAGTTTTATGCCAGTCCTAATTAATTATAACAGCAGCAATTAAAGTCTATTTGGTAAATAAACCCATAGCAACAACTCCTCACCGTCACGCATCTTTCCCCTGCTCCCAAGTACTTGTTTCGATGGAAGGACACACCATCATTTTCACAGGCGGGAGAAACAGAACAAAAGCACCCATTACAGACAGCACACAGCCTCTTACGTTTATGGCACCTCCTTCAAAATCAAGTTCTAAAGCCTACCACTGAATTCCTGGCAGTGGTATGTTATTCCAAGCTCCCTTAACTACGGCAAGAAATGTCTAAATTCTTGGCCTAAAATACTGCTATAAAAATTGGCATCGGTTACAGAAATGAAATTACTGAAAAGGTTGTTTTTTTTTTAAAAAGGCAAACTTTGTTAATGAGCTCCTAATATAAAGGGTTCTGCATCACTTGATTTTTCTGACCAATTGTATTTGGACATTTTTTAATACAATGCTGGAAATTCTCCAGGGAGATAGTTCTGAAAGATTAAGAACGGAAATCAGAAGTAAAGGAACACGGAAGGAGCTGTACTGAGAACAGGCCAACAGGTGAAACGAACTTTTTTAAAAGTCAGCTTTGGCATTTCAAGTCATAAGCCCAGGGGAATTTACTCTCCTCGCACAGGACTGGAACGTGCTTTTCAACATTTTTAACACTTCACCTTTCAAACTGAGTTCAGCTGTTACTTTTCCTATTAATCTTATCAACAGTTGCATAGCTCGAAGTGTGTCGATACTGTAATTTCAGAATTTACCATGAAGAAAATATCGAAAATTAAACGGAACAAAAAGAAAATCATCGTGAGGAGCGGCAAAAAAAAAAGAAGAAGAAACAATATGTATATTTTGTGAGCACAGTCAATATGTACGCTTTTGTATATGAAAAAGATGAAATGTGAAGAGACACAAGCACACTTGCAGATGGGACAGCAGTGGAAGTGTGGAGTAATTCCCGTAATCTGATTTATAAGGAAATCCAAAGGTCAGCATTTAGCTATCATGCCAGACGCTTCCAAAATAGGGTATCTTACATTTCGTTTGATTATAATTCTGTCTTGAAAGTACAGCTCTGTAATACAGTGCATTTTCAAGTGCAAGAGAACAGGCCCTTGTTCAAGAATGCAGAGCCCAAGATACTGAAGTTGTAACTTTGAAGATGCTTTTCCTGGGCAGTTCAGATCACCCCGGAGCGTGAAACCACAAGGAAGTGCTGGTTTGCCTTATCTTTTTGGCAGGCACGCCTGGTAAGAGTGAAAAAAAAAGGCAATCCCCCATTATTTTAAGCACAGAACTTCATCCTGCGTCCTGTCTGGTGTTCACACGGAGTGTACAAAAGTGACTAAGACCATTTTTTACACTTTTTCCTTTCCACTGTCCTGGGCACAAATCTAGAATTATATGTCTTCGTGGAATAATCCCAACCACTTTGTGATAGCTTAAAGGTTATTCCATGACATACAAAAGATAGTACCTGACAAAAATCTATAATGGATATTAAAAGTTAAGCTTCATCTTAACCGTATTGAAGCACACAGGATGTGAATGTCCTGAGGGAACGCTTCGGATCAGTCTTGGAGTGACTCCATCAGTTCAGTTTTCACAGATATTTCTCCTTGTCGTTCTTTTGTACTGATGAACTTTCATTCAACAATACGGCAAGTTCGCCCACAATCCAACGATATCTTTATTTTTTTTGCCTGCTGGATATTTACTCACTCAAACACAAGAGTAAATACACCTATTTTCTTCTTTACGTTTCTTGTATTTATCTTGCTTTTCTTCAGAGATACAGCAGCTGCTACTATTCAAGTACTATATTCATTTTAATAATTGAAAACTTTCTTTAAAAATATTTAGATAGTGAAAAAAGAAATGAAGATTTATTTTTTTTTTAAACGTCAGATATTAACCTCCCACAAGATAACACACCAATATGAGATTTTTTCCAAACTGAAGGGATTAGGAGATAGAGTTGTGCCAATAGAAACTGCCATCTTTATCTACCTATGTGTTAATGTATCTCTAAATCATCACAACCATAAATACCCAAAATCTTTAGCAATTTTACATTCAGGTTATGAAACTGGCCTACAAATGAGTGGTAGGTGATTTCCACTTCTATTGCCTTGGCCAATAAAAAAAGGAATCATTAATGCAGTAGGTTTTGTGCAATATCTTTTCATAGGTCAGACTAGGAATAAGGAAAGACCAGCAGCACTGCTAGATCAATTCACAATTTCTACAACATTGTATCAATCAAAGAGAGTGAAAAGTGATTTACGGTATTAATCGCAATGCATTAAATGTTTTGGCAAATAGAATTCCTCATTAAAACACAGCATGTGCAACCTCACACGCTATTTCAGAGTAGCAACTGATTTTTGTACGTTATGCATTATTCTTGCATTCATGTAAGTCACTTCCATCTATTTAGAATATATAAATTTTAATCTGGCGTTATGTTTTTATTATGTTCTACTTCCTTGTTCTCTATCACAATATATTATGCATTGAACACTCTGGTTCTCAGAAACATCACTCAATGCTCCTTACTTTCCCAGAAAACAAAACTGTTTATCTATAAGTTAATTGTAAACACGTTGCTGACTCCAATATTTATAAAGTCCTGATGTGACTGCCTAAAAACTTTACTTTTTTAAAAAAAAGTTACTTTTTCAAGAGCTACATAGTCCTTTACATGGAGAAATTAATTGCCAAATACAAGAAAACTTAAAAACCGTCATACGGAATCAAAATAAAGTTCTTAGATAAACACTTCCTTCCACATTTCTTTACAAAGAGGAGTTCTGAATGGGTGCTAAAAACATAATAAAAATGTAAATGGATTTTCAATTTACAAGAAAATTTCAGTATTGTACATTAATGGAGGATCTTTTTGCAGATAACTATTTAGAACTGTATCAAAGTCAATGAAGTGTCAAGACAGATATTATTCACCTTTTGGAAACCCTAGAGTTTAGCATTTTTCTATTCTAAAACAGATTGAGCACTTTTTAAAAGAAAAAAAAAATCCACAATGTTAGTTCCCCCATATCTTTTTTAAACTCGCCAATATATTTTATTTCAATAAAATCTCAACATCTTGTTCACACTTTATAAAATACATTTATAAATAAATTTATTTTCAAAATAACTCTCTTTAAAAGTTATCACTTCATCCCGTATGACGCGTATAAAGTTACATTTGTGCAAAATAAGCACGTTTCAATTAAATATTTAGCTATTAGCATATATGGTGTTCAGAATATTTGGGTCGCCACAGGCTGATTGTTTTCAGTGAAACGCTTATCAGAAAGTTACTAACCCAATCTATACAACCCCTGTCTTGTCCACAGTCTATTGGGAATAAAAAGAAAATAACCCAAATTTCGTAGAGCTGACAGCATCATACCTTTCAGCCTATGGAGAATATGCAAGAGCCTTGATAAAGTTAAGACAATATCTTTTTACAATCATGGTTTTGAAAACGAGTACTTCCAGGTTTTTCTGCAAAGTCTGCTTCAAAAACTATAAAGGTAACGAGAAAAAAAACAAAACAAAACAAACCACAAAACTATATGCTTTCCCTCTGTTGACCTTCCCTGAAAATTTTCTGGTTTTCTGATAAAGATGCTCATTTGCTAACAAAGTCACGGATACCCAGCTCATTTCACGTGTGCACCATAAAAGAAGACAATGTGACTCCAGATTATTACTGCCACGGTTCCAAGCCGCCCGTTAAAGCGATGGCCGGTGCCTTCCCAGAGGAGTAAGCACTTGTGGCCAACGTTGCAGACAGAGCTGATGAGAAATAAAAAGACTTCGTAAGACGATGATAGCCAAAAGCTTATAGCGAGGAACAGGAAGGAACATTTACCAGGGAAAAAGCGAGCAGGGGCAAGAGGCAAATGTGGAGCTAAGGGAACCATTTGCTTCTTTTATCGTTACTGCGTGAGGTAGAAAAAGCCACAAATGAGGTTGAAAGGGTCGTAGCCAGGAGCTGTGCATTCATACCCTCGCTGCAGCAAGCCCTCGCAGAGCTTATCAAAGCCTAATCCACACAGTTCTCCCTGATTATTCACAGACAGCTCACTTTTATTCCTTATTAAACTGCATTACAGGGAGCTAAACTACATTTGACATTCTCCTATGAGTACTTCTTCCCCATAAACTGCATTAAAGCTGTTACAGAGAACATACGATAATGAACAGACTGAAGCCCATGAAATAAACTCTCCGTTACAATGTGGCCCTTAATGCAGAAAGAAATTAAGAACTTAATTTCTACAGGAAACAGCGATAGCCTGAAATTGAAGGTTAAAGCACTGAACTGTGGCTCGGGAGACATGAATTTAATTTCTGGATCTTCCACTTAGGTAATCTTGCAGGAATTATTTCGCAGGAGGATAACACCGCCTCGCGGGACTGCTGGGGAGATAAGTGCCAGCGTGAGGCCGCAGCCAGCGGGAGCGTCGGAGCCGGACGGGCGCACAGACAGATATATGTGCCTGCTCCCTCTTTCCCACCCATTGGATCTAAATTAAATCTGCGCTGCCCACCGTAGCCCAGCGCTCCTTGCTCCCCAGCGCAGCTGTCGCATGTCCCGTGCCGGCGCTTGCAGCGCAGGCTGTGGGCACCTGCGTCTCCTGCCCTCCTCACCCGGCTGTGCCCCAGGTGGCGGCGGGACGCGGGTGACAGCCCGCGCCCCTGACACCAGCCACACGCGCTTCCAGGAGGACGGAGGGCAGCTGGGGCAAAAGGCCAGGCAAGGCGCATTCGTCCCGTCCCACTGCGGGTGCTGTTAATTGTACCTGCCAGGCTTCGAGGCTTTAGGGTTATCTGTCACTTGCTCTTTGGCAGGAGGGTAAGAACCTCGTTTATTTGCAGCGTAAACACACCTTTATATTTTTCGTCGAGGCCAGAGAAATGACTTTTCAGTCATGGGGGGCAAAAAAAGCATTAATGCAAGCATTTATGAAAGGAAGTTACTTGAATTTCCTATGTTGTAAAGATAGACACAGCAAATTTATAACTGACAAACTGGCATTAATGCTGAAATACCTGACGGGATGTATCAGATAAAGCTAAAAAGTTTAAAACACCACAAAAAACCCCCTTGTTGCAAGGGTACAGACTGATCTGTCCACAGTGACCCTGAGTGACTCTGGCGAATTCTACATTTAATGGTCTCCTGCATTAGCTCCTTCAAACATATTCAAAGGTTATTAAAATGGGGAGAGGGGAAATAAAGTAGAAGAAATAGGAGTTTCTTCACATATATACAAAGAGATGAGGATCAACCCAAGCTTCCACTCATGTTTCTTCTACTTTTGAAAAAAAGGCAGAATTTGAATATTTCAAGAGGCAGAATTGAGTATTTGAATATTTCAGCACACACGAAAATCCAATCCTGCAGCTACACTGTCTACACTTATTCACCAGACATTAAAATTAATAGCACATACATCTAGAAGTATTACTATATATATAGAATTTATACATGTTTACGTATGTGTTTACGTGCATTTCTATATCTAATCAAATCACAGAATGTTTGAGCTTGGAAAGGACGTCTGGAGGTCATCTGGTCCAACCCTCCTGCTCAGGCAGGGCTACATAGAGCCGGTTGCCAAGGACCGTGTCCGGATGGCTTTGAGTATCTCCAAGGATGGAAACCCCACAACCTCTCTGGTTAACCTCTGCCAGCACTCGCTCACCCTTACAATGAAAAAGCATTTCCTGACATTCAGATGGAACCTCCTGTGGTTCAGTTTGTGCCCATTGCCTCTGGTCCTGTCAGTGGGCACCACTGAAAAAAGCCTGGCTCTGTCCTCTTTGCACCCTCCCTTCAGATATTTGCACACATTGATTGATGAGATCCACCCTCGTGCCTTCTTTTCTCCAGCCCGAACACTCCCATCTCTCTTGGCCTTTCCTCATAGGAGAGATGCACCAGTCCTTTCATCTTCTTTGTGGCCCTTTGCTGGACTCCCACCACTATGTCCATGTCTCTCTCGCAATAAGGAGCCCAGAACTGGACCCATCGCTCCAGCGGTGACCTCACCAGTGCTGAGTAGAGGGGAAGGATCATCTCCCTCAGCTGCTGGAAACACTCCTCCTAATGCAGCCCCAGGTACCATTCACCTCCTTTGCTGCAAGGGCCCTCAGGTCCTTTTCTGACAAGTTGCTTTCCAGATGGATGGTGCCCAGCGTATACCGGTGCCTGGGGTTGTTCCTCCCCAGGTTCAGGACTTTACAGTTCTGCTTGCTGAACTTCATGAAGTTCGTGTAAGCACATTTCTCCAGCCTGCTGAGATCCCTCTGGATGGCAGCATGACCTTCTGGTGTGTCACCCGCTCCTCCCTGTCTGGTGTCATCCACAAACTTGCTGAGGGTACACCCTGCCCCATTGTCCAGATGGTTAATGAAGAGCTTCAGCAGGACTGTATCCCGGAGGTCCATGCTGGGTCCAGTCCAGGTAGCGGCCTCCAACGGGACTTTGTGCCACTGATGCCCACCCTCTGCACCTGGCCATTCAGACAGTTCTCAATCCACCTCCCAGTAAGTAAGAGTCATACCTAGATAGCAGGGGACTGAGTATTTTTATACACAGGTGAGACTCATTTCCTTCATCGTTGACCTCAGTGTTATATATGTAAGTTGAAGAAGCAATTAAAGTTTTGGCTTTTGAAGAACAATAACGGAAAAGGGATATCTGCAATTCTAATAAAAAAGTTAATCCCTCGTATAATAAGTCTCTGAAAGGTTCAATATTATAAAATATATTCTTACAGAATTACAAGGATATATATTGGTTTTAATGGAACGTCTAAGATCTGAAAACAACGGCCTCCTCTCCTAAAGATATTTTTAGAAAGTTGCTCTTCTGTCTCAGCCAAATTATACAAGTGTTTGGAAAGTGCCAAGATGAAAGATCACATGCTGGGATGGTTCGTCCCAGGGAAATACACATGCCTCAGGGTTCCAGAGCAGTTTGGTAAGGAAAACAAATTCCATTCTGGAGCTAAATCTTAGTTGTCAGAGATACAGCTTTGAAATCCACACTTTAAACCCCCGCCCAAATTTCCTTTTAAAAGTCATGGACTTGAGTCTGAGGCATGCAATGGAAAAGAGAGTGAGTACAATACAAAACAAAGAGGACAGAAGAAAACCAAACATGTGGCTTCTGACCCACAGAGGCTGGAAGGCAGGGAGCGTCCTACTGCCCCAGCAATCCATGGAAGACATGCTCCAAAAAAGCTTCAAAACCTTTGCTGGAGCTAAACTGATCAAAACGGCTACAGCATGAGGCTGGGCTCTGCAGTAGCTACCTTCTAGGTCATCTGCCTCTAAAAACAGTTACCATTTCCCTAGGAAAATTAAGCAGCAGCTGATGTTGCTAACGCAAGTCTCCAATTCACTGTGGCTACTCATGCAAGAAATCAGCACATGATGGCACAATTACAAAGTTTTACTGTTATTGCAAAAATGTAGTTTAATAAATTTAAAAAAATATATCTTTTCCAATGCTCTAGGGAGGCAAGAAGAGGGTTTAAATAATTAATAAGGATTTTTCTACCTCCCTAAATTTTTCTTCTTCGACAGGAAATTTGACCACATGAATTTTGAACTTTGAATCCTCCGTTTTCTAGCTCGTGTTAGACAAGGACACAATACAATTCAAGTGACTGATCACCCCTTGGTAGATGGACCCTATTTTGCTTGGCATCGTTCAGACACAGAACAAAATGACATTAGCTCACCATCTCTAAGACAACAGAGAGATGGAAACAAATGGGCAGAACACAGGCAAAAGGGAGACACCATCCGTCAGTACGACAGGCAGCAGCCTCAGCAAACCACCGGGCTGTTGTCAGAACCGGCCAGGCATCACAATAAAGAAGAATATCAAGGAGCGACAGGAAAGACTATGAGAAAATTGCTTTGAGATGTTAATACAGAGCTCTTTCCAAATAGAAGGGGCAACAGAGAAAAACTACCAAGATGTCGGCTTAGAAATAATCTGCACTAATTCTGTTGATCTGTTTATACACATGCAACACGATCTTAATGGTCTGCTCTTCCCAGAAGCAGCTCTATGGAAACAAAAGGTTGAGAATGAAATAGAAAACTGGGAGGTGTGGTCTAAAAGGGACTCAAACAGAGTACAGCCCAGATAGCAAGGTTTGACTGACACCACAAAACGCACGGTTCCTCACACAAGTGCCAAATTCCCGCTTCCACACCACCTCGCTATATAAATGGAAAACTTGAAACTCTACAGAGACAACGCAGATCAGTATCACCTCATTTCACAGAAATCTTCAGGCCATAAGCTATTTCAAAAGTTCCTCACGCCAACACTCACAAAGAATTCTCTTTCCTGCAAAGATCGTTCCCCCGTGTGCGTGTGGATGCGCATCTGTGTGTACGTACGTATTTGTATGGTAAGAAGGAGAAAAAGTAGTAGAGGGCAACAGTACAGGGTTTTGCAATCATTCCTGTGCAGTTTTACCTCCCTAACTTTGCACAAGGAACTACAAGACTGTAACTTTAATTTCAATTTGTGTTTAAGTCTCGTATAATCACCTACACAATTTTATGCCGCAAGTCAGCTTGCATGGTTCCCAAGGAGATAAGTTCTTAAAAATCTTCTCTGGAATCCACTGATTAAAAAAAAAAATAAATGGAGAAAACTAGTATAATAAGATATAATGATGAATTAGTCCCTAAAGAAAAGTTATCTTTTCCTGGGCCCATCAGGAAAGCCTAGATAATCACTAAACATTTTGTATTTGCCTTTCTTTATTATTATCTCCAGCTTCATACTTTTACTGTGCCTAGGCAGAGCATTTGCCATTCTCTATCTTTTTCTTTTACAAAATATCAAACAAAGATAAAGGATTTGGGATCAACAGGTTAAATGTAAAAAAAAAAAAAATATATATGATACACTTTCTATTTATGCAGATATACTTAATAGGTAAAGCATCCATTTAAAAAATTAGGCCATACACTTTATAAATTCTAGCCACAAACACAAGTGGCATTTTTACAGCAATTACTAAACATGATAAACATCAAGCAAGCTTTGAATGGAGAACTGTAACCTCTGTGTGTAAGGCCTGGGAGGGAAGGAGGTGAAGACAATGACATCTTAAAAAAAAAAACCACAAAAAAAACCAAAAAAAGGCAAGGTGATGGAGCCTCCACCTGTGATTCTGCTTGAGTTAAGGGGTATTAAAAAAGGTCATAATTAAAATGCAAATAGGCAGTATTTTCACAACACAGATTTTCTGATCTGAGATTTAAACAAGAGAAATAGAACTATTTTCTATCCACAAAATACATTAAATTATATGCTAAACACAGTATTGCACTAATCTGAAACTCTCATGCCCCTACTGCTAATTTTTCAGATGCACCTTAGATAAGCATCTCTCCAAAATAATACATGACATTTTCCTATTTTCCAACGCTGTACTAACGATACAAAAGGCACTGAAGAATGTTTGCACGGCCATGTTTCTTGTCCCGAGTGAAGACAATACAAACTACGACGGATGCAATAATGCATATGGTGACTGCAGAAGTACCTTCCATGGAAAGCCACGCAGTCCCTTGGGGCTACAGGAAAGATGCAAACAGCAGGCGAGGAGAAAGCAAACAGTAAGTGAATAAGGTTGGGAAGATCATCTAGGCATTATAGAGCTTCCAGTGGTTCTTGTAGGCAGAGTAAGATTTAACAGGTTATTTAAAAGTATACTGGAGAAACGAGCTTAATGCAGAAGAGGAATGCCTACGTGAGGATGTGAAAAGTGGGAAACATTCAGCCTAGCAGAAAGCAAACACAGTTTCCCAAGGGATTTTTTTTTTCCCCCCCTTCCGCAAATACAAGTTTCAATGACTACTGATGAAGGCCTAAAGAGCTAATCTACATCAGCTTTAAGGCATGTAAAAACTCTGAATTTGGATTTTCGCATTCTCCAGTTTCCAGAGAAATGTAAAGAAATCTAGCAATATACATACATGAACCAGATTCTGTTCTGTATCTTTGATACACTGGTTCTGGTGAGAAAAACTCAAATCATAAAAAAGCATATTTGGTCTCCTAAGTCAGTAAAACATTTTCTATCTATCTCATGAACTAGAAGAAAGAATTAATTCTCGTCTAGTGGATACCGATTTCCACCTTCTGTCTGTAGAATCAAATAGACAACCATAATTACTATAAATACATTTAGTGAAAGTTCAGAATTTCTTTAAATGGGCCATTTTTATTTAATTCCCTACACAGAGAATTTAATCTAACGTCATTCTTCTCTGAAAAAATCTCGATTCATGCATTTAATAACCTCTTGGACTTCCAAGAAAAGCCAGATTCAGGACTGAATAGCTGCTGTGTCGAACAAAAAATGCTAACCCAAGCTCTGTGTGCATTAGCTGCGTGCCTTGGGATGGGATTCTACAGCATCTAACAAGGTACGAGCTCCATTTGAAGCTCTTCCCAAAAAGCAGGGTTTGCAGCTTCTCTCTCCTCTTTGAATTCGTAGCCACCTGCAGCCAACAGGGTACTAAAAGGGACCCTTTCTTCAACAGAGATCTGTTTTCTCGAAGCACATGGGAACCTCAGTACTCCTGAGTCTGTTAGTCCTCTGTCAGATTTGTTTGAAATTGGGCAGGGTGATAAAAATTACTGTAGGAGATGCTGTCAAAAAAAAAAAAAAAAAAGGCTACAATATAGTCTATATAGTTTATTTAAATGACAAAATATTGATTATTTAAAAATTTAATTTAAAACTACATTCACACCTAGACAATATGTCCGAACTTTGCTACTAGCTCTAACTTTTTTGGGTTTTTTAGATTTTTATGTTTATTCTTCCTCAGCCTGCAGCTAGCAAGCCCCAAAACATCCTTGCTTACAGGCTATTTGAACACTTAAAATAATCTGAGTTTAAACTCTTCTGATTTTTGACCTAAGGGAATAAACCAGAATCAAATACAAGTTGCAAAAATATTCAGCATTATAATTCAGTTTCCTGGAACCTGAGTTTACAGTCATCTCTGGTTCCCATTTTTGTACCTACTAACCAAATCCCACCCTTCTTACATAAAAGATGAATCTCATAATCTGTCCATAGTTCCGCCCAGGTGTTTTACTGTATTTACACTCCCACTACATTTCATGATAATTTTTTCCACTTTCATATTCTTCAGAGAGAATGTCCCCCTGACTGCTGCCAGTAGTTTTTTGGAAATTTACTTAAAGCAAATGGTCCTTAATGACCTGTCGAAAAATAAAACTCAACATGTATATAGCAATCAAATTAATGTACTGTTAATGGTTCCTACCAGCTCACTGCCAAGTCATGCCCTTTCAAAATGTTGCTCAGTTTATGCTCCCCAGATTTCAGGGGTTGAGGATTTTCTTTAGCATGCAGAAGGTAGGGGTTCACTTGGGTATCAACAAGGAATTCCGAGTCCAAAAAGAGACAAATACAATTATCAATTCTCAGAAGCACCGCTCAAGTTCATACAACGCACTACTTACTATGTTATTATTTTGAAAACACAATTTTGTCTTATTTTTCCCACTCCATTTTTCTCCTCTGTTCAATTTTCATCAATTTTTTAAATCACTGTTGTCCTGATTTTACTCATTTTGATACAGATTGTTAAAGCAGAGTGCGGGCTTTACCTGTAAAACTGGGGTCTGTAGTGAGCAACCGAATACTACGAGATTTATTCATTTGTCCGTTTAAAATTATCTTCCCACAAGTTAACTTCTGGACATTCTATCAGCACAGCATTGCTCTAAGAAGAGATCAACCATCGCTACTAATCATTATCTGCAACCAAGCATAAATCCACCATTTATACCAGCGAACCCTTTCTTCCCCCAAAACAGAAAAAAAACCCCCACTTATGTAGCTCAACATAACAGCAATGGGAAAAAAGTAACTCTACACTGTGGCTACGGTGAGATATAGTAAAAAAAGCCAAATAAAATTTTGTGTCATTTATTCTCATAACAAAGTTAGTGTAATGATGTGGGTGTAAGTGAAAAAAAACCTGGCCTGATAGTTTTATTGCTAGTCATTTATGTACCTGCTACTGGAAGAAGACATGATGTTTAAAAAGGAAGGCTGTTAAATCGTTAGTATAAAATCCCCTATATTAAATTCAGGACTATCTCTGGTTTTAGTATTTCATGGAGGACAGTCAAAATTCAGGTAAACTGATTATTTTTCCTGTAAACAGAAAACAAACGTTTTAAAATTGTTTAACACTAAGTTTAAAACAACCAATTTAAGATGCAGTGATCTACGCTGCACTGGACTATCTCATGATTAAGAGAAGTAAATTTCTAGAAACTTTTAAATTTCATCAACTGGCAGCCAGAAAGCTCCTCAACTCCGAATGGAAGAACTACTCTCATTGTCCAAATCACTCCATTTATATTTTATTTCCTTCTCTTTATTTTTCTTATGCACATCTCCCATACTGAAGGTGAAAAGAATAAAGTTCAGTCCTACTGTCACACACAATCTGTGGCATAATCACTGATTTCTCAGCTAAATGAAAGCGTTTCCACTACAAACACAAAGAGAGGAGGGCTGCGTATGCACGTATAATCAATACAATGCAAAGGAGAGCAGCTCCAGGTAAATAACCTTTTCTGGCCTTTGACTTCACGTATATACGTAAATCTTGATTGTGAGTAACTCCAGGCAGCATTGCCCAGAGCTCACCATTACTTGGATAAGATCCTTTTCTCTACTTGAGAACAATAAGGGGCGGAATTCTAGGGAAAGAAGCTTCAATGGCTGCAAGGAGCCACAAGGAAAAAAAATGGATAAGAAAAATGGCATACTACTGACATAAAACACTGGGCTAGAACTGGGAATGAAGGTTCATATCAGCCTTCCTCTGTGAGATAACTGGCACACCCTATTTTCCATTTTTTCCAGTGACTATTTTTTGCTACCATTATTTTCCATGAAGGTGAGCTCTATGACTTGCATCAAGAGGCTTATCTTGCATCGAGAGGCTGACGGTATTCTTAAAAAGACTTTCTTGCAAGTATAATGCTGATAAAAAGCCAAAAATACAAATACACGTATAGTTAGTCTTGCAGCCTCATTTTCTACCAGTGTGGTGGAAGATATTTTCTAAGATTAGTCAGCAGACTAGGAGATTTATTACTAACTCTAATTAACCAAGCTAAATGGCTTTATTAAAAATAGATTGTCATTAAAGAATGTAAGGAGGGTAACTGTGCACAATATATTTTAAGGACTACACTAGTCATTGCAAAACCACTTACAAAGACCATAGTTTTCTGAAGACTCAGCTGATCATTCATGTTTGCAACATTTTCAGGACATCCTGCTGTGAGAAGCTTTAAAGGAAAGCCTGAAATCACCGTACTCTCTAAAACGCCCATCAACCATTAAGATTAAGAATGGAATAAAATCAATGTACTTTAATCTGAAAATGCACACACACAGCAAGGATAACCACTAACTCTTTTTTTTTTTTTTAGAATTTTTTTTGCACTTAACTTGATGGTAGCCATCGTGTTAATTTGCAGGAACGAGAGTAGAGCAAATTTCAGAACTACAGACCATCAAGGGAATAGCGTTTTCTCTCCCATTTCAGAAGTTCTCTACACTGCACGTTCTATAAGGATGCTATTAACCCGAGTCAAACTTTTTAAATTATTATGAAAATAATTAAGTTAATGACCTAATGATCGTATTTATTACAGGCCCAAGACCTAGAAGATATTTTTCAGTGGACTGAAAGAAGGAGCTGCAGATGTTCACTGTTAAGTATTGTTCCATCTAAACCAGATTTATGTTTCCTCCTTGAAGCTAAGAAGCTACATGCAGAGTTTTGTTTGCAGAAAAACTTCTCAACTTTATTATCCTATGCAATTATTTTGTAAGCTTTTATAGATACGCAAAACTTTCGCTTCAAGCTGCCTTAATGATGCTCAGAACTCACATTCCCAGAACACTGGACTCAATTTCCATGGAACAGTAGGGACTTAGAACAGTGACTGACACACAGGACATCAGTCATATCTTTCTTCTCTGGCTGGAAAGGAAGACAGAATTTGGGTATCACGGAGAGCAGATGATAAAAACATCCTTTGTTGTCTCAACTCGGGTGTTAGCAAGGTACTTGTATCTTGTACAAAGGTGACAACTAACAGTTTTCCACTTACTTATGTGCACTTCAGGGTGTACCAAGAAGCAAAAGAGGAAAAAAAAAAAATCAACCTCAAACGAACACCTAAATTCTTAAAATTCTATTCGAAACACATGGAAGATAATTATTAACAGAATTAAAATTCTTATCTCACGGATAAGAACAATTTTGGAAAGAAAGGTTAACTATGTGGGGAAAAAAAGCTAAAATAAATCAGAAACATTGAGAATAAGGAAATAAATATGTAAAGTACAAGTAAGTAAAGATTAAAGTAATCTTGCATTACTATTCCAGGAAGAAATCGTAATATGTTTGTGGCTAAAGTTACATATTTTTTATAGGAATACATGTCATGTTCCGATTGTGTTTCAGCCATAGTATTCCTGCAGATCTCTAAAGCCAGTTTCAAGAAAAATCCACACATTTTCCAAATCTGGGAGCGATTAAAATGAGTCTGCAGTCTTGCATTTTTCAGTGGAAAACCCCAGATACTACTTCAGGAGATGCTGCTGTAAATTATTGCTGTAAAATTCACAAATACAGTAAAAAGAAGAGGATAATACAAAAATATTAGTATTTCTATCATCCCTTGCTGAATTGCTGAAGTATTGCTGAAATTGTAGTTTTTGCCTCCTTTATTTTACTAGAACTTGAGATTCAGCCTTAGATGTTGAGATAATTCACACCGATTGTTCATACTTCAGGTCTGAACGCCATGAACGCTGGTATCGCTTGCCACAACCAGGTGAAACGTTGATTTCAGTAGCTCCCCAGTACAGCCCAGTTGGAAGCCACAGTTTAAACATATCGAATCTGCTGCTGAGTTGATTTCCTGCCTGAGAAAGGTACCGAGGAGTTTAGAGGAAAGATCAGCTGTCTCACGGTGTTTCCAAAATATATTATTTCTGTATTGATCTATCAAAGCTTCATCAGAACTTCAATTTATGTGAGGCATAGCTCAATATGCAGGTTCCGAGCTCCTCAAAAGGAACACAAACAAGCTACCCGTGAAATTACAAAGGTCAATATAGATTTATTTCCCGCCCCCCCAGATACAAATCTCTATCACTGTGAAATAAATGTGGTATCTTTATCGTAAAAGCTTCCTACAAAAAAAAGCCTAAAAAATGCTAATATAAAGATAGCTCTCCCCCCCAACAACAAATTTTGGCAATGAAGTATCATTATTTAATCCTTATTCTATTATTTTCAATTGCTGAATCCTGAGGTAACAGAGAATCCATTGCACAAGTTGAGGCTTTGCATAACAAGGCTTTGTGAAACATATTTATTACAAACATTGATTGCAAAGACTGACCCCACTTCAGCACAGGCAAGGGTAATGTGCACGCCAAAACCCAAGAAATGCACGTATTGAGTGCTAAGGAGCCAAAGCAATATAGTATATTTTTTGTTCACTCTTGTATCTGCAACGTACTAGACATCTGTACTATGACGAACATGAAAAGCTATTAAGCTTTTCTCTTACATCAGTATAAAAGAGAAAATAATGCATTTCCTGCCTGTGAAATTAAACATCCTATTACTTTCTCATCAAAGGCAAGGAGCATTACATTCAAAACAACGTCCTAGAAAGAATCTCTGTGAACCATAACCATTCTGAATGCATGTCCTCACTCACTGACAAGGGTAAAAGCAAATGGTGCATCGTATCTGCCCAAAGTCTCATTTAGACACTACGCTATCATTGTTGTCTGAAGTTACAGGTGCAACAGACCGCCAGCCGCTCACAAGGAGTTAGCCGTGACCCTCAGCCCACTCACCAGTAGTATTTCCACAGCTCTCAAAATCATTAGCAGAGCAGATTAAGCATCATTATCGCCGTTTGTTTTATAGACACGGGGAAGACATTCAAATGGTAGGACCTTGGCAAGGGTAACAGTGCAAACCCATCTACATCCCCCCCAAGTAATAAAAGGATCTGTTACTGATTCTCCTGATTTACCTAGAGACCCCTACAGAAATCAGGATTGCAACAACTCATAAAAGCATTCCCTGCCCTAAGACCTCACAGACTCATTTACAAAACCAAACCACAAGAGAAGAGNCTGAACCATATGAAGATTTAGTGATTTACCCCAGATCAAGCTGAATCCTCTAGGAGAGAATTGCATTTTAACCAAATCACATAGTAAACCAAACAGCTTCAGGGTCTCAGACCATTACTTAATTCTCCCTAATAAGACACCAATCTTGCCTTGATGGAAATCGTTATGCAATTAAGATAATTTACCCTTAAAAGCTCTTAGAAACCTTTCTTTTCTTTCCCATCCTGAATTTTTACCGTAGACTGCCTTTTCGCTTCTGATAGCAGGGCTCTTCAGATCAAGTCTCCAGCTTTTCGTTTCCTTGAGGAAGACACAAGAGACTCATTTGTCAGGACACACAGAAGGCAATGAATAGATAAGTGGAACTGATCTAAATCACCCCACAGATGAGAAAAACGTAGTATAGTTTAATACAAAACAGAAAGCATCCAAATCAGTTTATCTAAATCACAGCACGGCCTTGTCTGTATCATCACTACATGTAGCTCCACGTTTGTTCTCACTCAGATGTTAAAAACTAAGTTGAAAAGAACTAGCTTCACTATGCAATTGCAAGCAAGATCAAACTTTGTTACTTTATTTCTAAAAAGAATAATAAATGCAAGCTTCACTGAGACAAAGATCATCGGCCTGTAATTTGGTGATTCAAAGTCCTCCAGTGAGGGAGGAGGAGGGGCAATCTTTTTTTCTTTTTTTATTTTTGGAAAAATTGACGACTATCATCAGCAGTAGTTCCAATCAAAAAATTATCCAGGTCATCCTAAGACTGCCGTCAAGACACACACAAGGAGCACCATCATACTCACATCTGCTGGTGTACCCACACATTCAATTTAAAAAGCTAATACTAGATATTTTGTTCAGAAATGAGAACAAAGTCAGGAAAATTAAATTCTTCTCAGGGACAGCTACCGTCTATGTCCAAAATTCACCAAGATATCCTGACTTGTATCACTAAATATTTTCAAGGAAATATTCTATTCTCAATTCACACACACAAAAAAAATCAGGATTATCTCTGCTTTTCCGTACTTGGAAAAGTACTGCACTAATCACCGATAGCTACACTTACATTCCACTGAAATTACCTTTTTACTTAAAGAGATAGGGGGGGGGAAAAAAAAATCAATTTTAATGATTGTTTGCTTAATTTTCCCCCCAAATCTGATATGCTTATGTTGTGGAGGATATATTTCGTTTTTTTTTTTCTTTTCCTTTAGATTAAACACATTTCCATATCTTGAAACTTCCACATTTTAGATCTCAATTATCAAAGCAGTCCCATGGAAATCAGCAGTCCTACTCAGAAACTCCATATTAAATATATAGTTTTCACCACAGGACTTTCGTTTCACACTGTATCTCAGTTTTCGTCCAAACTATCACACCTTTCAAAACAATCTAAGGTAACTAAGAGCACATACACTCAAAGAGTGGAAGTAAACAAAAGAAATTTTTAAAATACAAATACATGAATAAGAATGAAAATAGTATTGGCTGTAGTTGCTCACAATGAATGAATCTTAATCGTCAGACTATCAAAAATAAACTATGTCAAATCAGCTAAAACATTTTTAAAAAGCAAACTACAGTACAAGATTTCCCAATCCGGTTTTACTTTTCCTCAACTTTTGTTTTTTTACAAGAATCAGACAATTCCTGAGGAAAGATATGAATAATGACCACTGTGTTAAGATGATCTAAGACACCACTTAAAATAATTTTAAGGTTGAAAGTAATTTTTAAGAGATATTCAAACCTTTTCCTGTTTCCCTCTTTCCCCTGATGAAAACCCCGATACTCCGTTCCCCGAGTAGCTTAGTTTTGTTGCAATGGAGATAGTTGGCTTCAAAAGGGACCAAACACTAAGCAGGAAACCAGTGAATGAGTATTAAGTGCTTTCCTGCAAAAGTGACAGAAAATTAATATAAAATATAGTAGTCGAGCATTATTTTATCTTCTTTCTCATATTTTCTGTAACTGAGGGAATAAGCTATCCTTTCCTACCAGGCTACGAAAAAAATCGAATGAAGATATTTAATGCATCCGCCGAGCAGACTGCCATCAGCAAAATATTCAGTAGCCAACGTTACACTATTTTCAATACTGAAACAACTCAATTCCTAAATGCTCACAGTAACTGTACTGCAACACATTTGCACTTTATTTTACTATTTTAATCACGACCACAATTATTTTACAGACACCCAAAATGTAAGGAAAGGAAGTTGAAAGCGACAGCAGGAGCGCGTAGTAAAACTTTCATTGCATACTACGTCTTGCTTAACTTGCTAATAAAAACCATAAAAATCACCCACAAAGGTTGTGGCCGCATAAATCCTCCGTATTCATTTTATACCCTGACAATTTTCCCTTTTTTTTTTTTAATAAAATAAACATTAAGATAATATGTAATAGGTAGAAAAAGTCTGATTAATTAAAAAAACAATGGCAAAACTGTTTTGACTTCATGTTCGGGGCTAGTGTATTCATGCAGCTCTTCAGACAGTTTGTGAACTGGTGCTAACAGTAAATTTAAACTCAAAACTGCTCCCGACAACGTCAGTTTTAAGGATCTGCCAAATGAAATCTTCCTACAGCCGTTGCCTATGCAATAAAGGACTAGAAAGCTGCGCTACTATAAATGTACAACTATATCACAGACACTTGATATCTTTTTGACTCGAGCTCTTCTTAGTACTTATTGGTAAATTTACAGAAATTATTTGTCTACAATAAGATGGGTAAGTTTGAAGATCCAAAGCTGCTGCACTTCACTAGTGTTTGTTTCTTTTATTGTGGCTATTGAAACCATAGTTCTCGATGGTTAATAATCTGAGAGACTTGAAGAATAAGAGGAAGTTAGCAATTATAAAAATAACCATCACTGAAAAGCAGTATCTTTCAGTTTTTAGCACTACAGCTTCTTTTCTTGCCACTATTTCAGAAGGTATAAAAGGAAAAAACTCTATGAAAAACATATTGCCCAACCCTACAGAAAGAAAACAACTGTAATGTTTTCGCTTCTACTAAAACTTAAAAACTTCTCAGCAAACACCGAAATAAAGCACATTTACCAGTTTAAAGCAACAATGTCGAGGATGATGCCGTTAAGGATAAACATGCCACTCAAACGTGGGGACTATAGCACAACCTGTACGCTAGAGACGCACGGCCGACGAGTTGCAGAGCTGCTCAGAGGACGGAGAGCATGGAGTCTCAGGGCCAAGCGCTGAGAACCACTGAACGGCTCCTTGAGCTCGCTCAAGATTGACCACGGAACGATTAGGAAATTTAAGGTGCTCTGCACCCACGCTGAAAGCAAAACAAATATTTAAGCTTTATAAAGATGAACAGATCATTTTTCCAGAAAAGGAACAGTCCTCAAAATAAATTATTCATTGAAGCCTTGTTCTGTCTTAGAAAGGATATCTATGCTGTGCAGAAATACTACATGCACCTTCTTCCGTCACTTCTACATCCCAGCTACCTCATCAAATGTATTTTTAACTCCTTCTTTTGATTAATCTAGTCTGTTACAGGGTGTACATATCACGACCAACGATCTCTGTTGAGTCAATAAGGTGAGGAGTCACAGTGAAATATTCTAGTACATGAATATAGTAATAATTCTGAGTGATAAATTCAGTTACAGTCTCAATAAAGTGATACAATGATCATCCAACTTTTAATTTACTGCTCCTTGATGGTGGGAATTTAACTTAATACATGCTACTGAAATTAATTTCTTAAATTAAAATTATGCAATTCAATATTACAACTCTTTGGTACGATGTCTGTACTGGTACTGATATGCCTGGATTTTAAATATCTACTTCTGATTACCATTAAGAGGAATCATGAATGTAAAATCATGACACGTAAAAGAATAAACTCAGTACGACCTTCCTGGTAGCAATTCTGAACGTGTTGACCCGATTCCTGTCATCACAGCATCACCACAGAATAACAACAGAATATGCTCCTGTTTGTTTTGCAAAATAGTATTATATGTCATGGAGATAATCAGCCTTTTACAAGGCACAAAACAAAATCTATATTCATACAATACCGACGTACGGCACGACTACACATATAACTTAAGCTTCCATAAACATGTGAAAACACTGTTACAAAACTCAGCTTGATCATTTGCCAAGGAGAAGTAAAATAACATTAATGAAAATGCTGCAATAAATTATGATGATACAAGGCTTGCATTTGGTTGCCTGGATTTTCGTAGCAGTTCTGTAAGTCACACATAACCATTTGCTGTTCCCAAAGATGTTCCCTATGCCTTCCTTTAAAAGGCCTATTCTTGAAAAAGCTACTATGCTTATGATAAACGTTAAAACAAACAATGGTGCAATAAAACATAGAACCTTCTAGAAATTATAATTTTATTTTGTAGATTTAAATTTTTATCACCGTGCAATTAAACTTCAGCAATATTTTAAGTTACAGCAGCGCATGCTGCATATGCCATACAATTCAATTAGGCACATTAAAGAGGTAACGCTGATTATATGATAGACATCAAAAATACGACGCAGTATCATCTTTTTCTATATATTTTTTAAAAATTGTTCCTAGTGATCAATATCAATTTTCTCTACTACAGATGTACCTATAGTAGAGTCAATTAACACATTTAAATGCTTCCTTCAAACAGGTTGTCTAATTTCTGTTCGCTTCCTTGAAGCAGCCAAATGAATAAAGAAATTCATTATTAAACATCACATACTCAGATCTAAATGTACAAAGAGTCCCCTAGATCACACACATCGATGCACAGCATGGGATCATGGATGCCGTGGTATCATTTTTATTAAATCACAAACTATATCAAATCCGTGCTTCATGTCTGATTCTTCCCATTGCAGCACTCAAACTGGTTTAAGGCCAGAGTTAGTAACAGCTAGGTTGCTGCGCACTGTGTGGGAACCCAGCATTAAAAGAATAAAAATATTCAACAAATGTGAATAAAGACACACTCAAATTCAGTACACATTAGGCAATAAGCTACCATCAAACATTCATATTGCTAACCTGAGGTCCAAGTGAAAAAGAAAACACACCCAACAAAAACAGCCTTCTCACGTGCTTAATGAAATTGTGTTCCATCCAAGCTCTGTATTTGAAAAATAGTTTTGCATGCCATTCTAGCACAGCGCAGCTCTGGTGTGAAAACAAAACATATTCCAACGTCCCACCAAAACAAAGCACACCCTTACCTTTCCTGGGAATGGGTCGCATTATAAGCCACAGGGGCTGCTCCGTCCCCAGTGACACAGCGCTGGCAGCAGTGCTCGGCAGCGTTAGGTTTATGGTCGGACTTGGTGATCTTGAAGCTCTTTTTCACCATAAATTACGATTCTATGATCATTGCATACCTGCCTTCTTGCTGACACTGTTCAAGAGACTCCTTTGTCTCCGGTGGAGAAGTAAGGAGGCTTCACATGTGTACCCCGTTAAGGAGGCTGCACATGTGTGCCCTGTTAAGGAGGCTGCACATGTGTAACGAGCCCCCCACACATCCACCACCAACGAGCACCAGGTGCCAGGCTGCTGCCGCCACCGCCTTGTCTCCCATGCTGTGGGAGATAATGTTGCTGCTCAGCCCTCAACCCCGGTGCCATCAACCTCTCAGCAGCCGACCGTGTTTCTTCCCGTTTGCCATCGCAAGAAACCAGGGCTGTGGCTATGCCCTGGGCTGAGCCGAGGATGAGTTTGGCTCTTTCACAGCAGCTCAGAAGGTACAAGCTCCCCGTGGCCTGAATCGTGGCTATGGACGGCGACTGCAAACACACCCGCGTGCAGAAGTAAACAACATAAATAAGCTGTTTTCTTCTTAAGGTATAGCATTAACAAGTAGCTATCACATCCATGAACCATCTTCAGGAGAGAAACTTTGGCCAAAATTTTGCCTTAATGATTTTTAATTAAACTAGGTGCTTTTAAACAGCTTTAGGAGTTCAGCTTGCATCTATTTCTGTTACAAGACTAAGCAACGAAGTAATTTTAAGCTTTTAATAGTTTAAAGACATAAAATTACTATTTTTACACAGTATAATATGTCAGTATGATGTTTCTATGGAATTACCAGATTATTTCTTCCGTATTGTCTTTCCACTCAAATATTTAATTTTGAAAAGTTCATCCCAACTGTTATCAGTTCTGTTTGGGTTTTTTTTTTGTTTGGTCGGTTTGGGGGGGGGTTCTTTTGGGAAGGGGTTCCCCTTTCTACTGGTTGAGAAATATACAGGACCTCTGAATACCTGATAATATGAAATCTGCCTCCATGTCTACAGAATCCCAATGCACGTTAGTAAAACAATTCTGTCATTGCACAGTAGGCTGGAAGACGAGGGATCTACATAGGCAAACATTGGTCCTTTAAACATTGCAAGACCACACTAAAATATCTCTGAATGCAGTTTATAGAAATAGGCTCATTTCTTGTAACAGTAGGACTAATGCATGCTCTATAATAAATATCAAATGTTTTAATTATATCATAGCTACTAAAGACCATATGTGTTGCACACATACAGAATATATCTATCAATTTCATACACACACGTACCTTTATGTCCATATATAAAACCAGTGTGCAAGATGCGAAGCAAGAGGAAGAATGTGAATTTACTAATTATAAGCATGGCTGCGTGTAGTGGATGTTGTTTTTCTTCAAACTAGAAAAACAAAAAAATTTATTCTCTGAAATAAACTGTTGCTACTTGACATAAGCGGTGATTAAAAGAAACGGAAAAGGAAAAGACTCCTACCCATACAGGTCCTGTCATGCTTAAGGTTGGCATGTCAAATACTGATTTATAATTATTAAAATTAACGTATCATATTTTCCCAACACAGGCTTGTTAAATCATTATGAAGTTTAGTCCAAAAGATCATCATTAAAACGAACATCAGTTTTATGAGCTATCAAAATGTTTTGATGCTACAAAACACTGCCAAGTGTTTCTTCACTAATTCCTTCCTCCAGCACGTGCTTTGTCTTTTGTAAAAAGTGTCTTCCCATTGATCAAGACGGCAAACTCACAAGCCTGTGATTTCTGAACTAATGGCAAGATCTTCATCAGAACGATTTTCCTAGCATGTAAGCTGTTGGACAGATTTGCCATGAAACTCAAACCCCGTGCAAACAAAAATCGCTACATTCTTCTACTTTACATGCAGTTTTCCCAAGGTTACCTGCAATTTCAGAGAGACTTTTTCCATAGATTGTCTATTTAAGCAAAGCAGCAGCAATTACACACGGTCCCAGAACTGTAAGCACCGTCCCTACAAATTCTGTGCAAAATAAGGAGCATGAAAAAGTGCCAGCCAACCCCCCCGCAAAACATCACGTGTGTGCAAGTGGAAAACTTTACGGAAACAGCAGTGCCGAAATAGAGGATAAAATTCCTTAGAAGCTGGTACAAGATCATACAGTCATTTATGGATGTTCCAAAGTACAGTTCATCTGAGCTCATTTTGATTTTATTTCTAACACATGCACTGTAAAATAGTATGGAAATACTCTATTATTTTTTGGATTGTTTAGTTTGACACGATCCTATCTTGCACTTGTAATAAAAGAAAAAGGTATCTTCTAAAAATTCTCCTACCGCTACTAATGTTCAAATATTGATGCCAGAGGTTCAAGTAACTTTCAAATTTTGCCCACTTTTATTAAATCTCCAAGTATTAACAGACAAGTTTTATTTTTCCTCAAGTGAATACTCCACTTCTAAGGCATTTTCAGGAACCTCAAAAATGGCATTTACAGTCTCAGTATCTAGTATACACTAATTTCTCACGTGACTAAGGTACATGTCATTATCTCAATAACTGCTATAAGGCACACAGGGTTTACAGAGGTCCATCTATCACTACAATGAACCAGCGAACGCATTCAGGGACCGTTAGTTATTGATTTATTTGCAATTATCCTTTATTTGCAATATGTCCCTATTACTCCCCTTTGCATTTAATCATACTGATTCAGTTTCAGGACAGGTAGTGACCATCATTCCGAGCTCCACGCAATGATAAATAATGAAAACAAACCTGTAAGAGTACTGTGACATGCAGGTACAAAGCACTCCACTTGCCAATGCTGGGGAGTAATGGATTCTTTATAATAGAAAGCTAATTAATTGATTACAGTAGTTGCTAGCAATAAGTACTATAACAAATAGTTATATCATTGATTATTTATCATTGTAAATCAGCATAAATATTTTCAGCACTGCAGGAAGCGGACCCTACAGAATGCGTGAGTGAGGTGCTGCCGCACCGGCTTCCCCGGCACGCCAGCAGCGAAACAGCCATCTCCAGGAAAGCCGGGCTCCATCACGTGTAACGGTCACTTGGGAAGACAAACGCCATAACTCTGGACATCCCCCCTTCCTTCTTTTTCCCCCAGCTTTATACACTGAGCATGACAAGATATGGCATGGAATATCCCTTCGGTCAGTCGGGGACAGCTTTCCCGTCTGTGTCTCCCCCCAGTGTTTTGCTGCACTCCCAGCCCACTCGCCGGTGGGGTGGCGTGAGGAGCAGAGGAGGCCTTGACTGCTTAGCAACAGCCAGGAACACCAGTGCGCTAACAGGAGTATTCCCACCCCAAACCAAACATAGGACTATACCAGCTGAACCACAACAAAGTCCTACTCCAATCGACATTTATTTCAAAGTGTTCTTACAGTGAAAACAACAACATAAGGACAGGAGCAGTTTCAGAAAAACAGCATTTCTGGAAAACGGCTTTTGGATCTTGGTATAAAATCCATTTCTGCTGGCGGGTCTTCTTCAGTTTCTCATTTCTGATCTGGAGTGCATGATTGCAAACTTCCGCTTGTTGGTATTGAAGCAAACGTAGAATTGTTACAGCTCACTTTTCATCTGCAACACAAGATTCACAGTTACGTGTTTGCCTCTATGCTTCCCCAAGTTTACATTAATTTCTGCATTACCTTGCAAATCGCCTTTTTATTTCAAACTCCCCCAAGACTGTCATCTTACTCGTACGGCTGCCTTGTCTTCCTCATGTCGTTTCATTCTTTTAACTTTCATTTCTACCCTCTGCTGTCACACCAACACCTTAAAATTGTTTAATTTTTTGTTGTGCTTCTGCCTTCAATCTGCATGCACTGAAGGCAATATTTGGCAAGAGCTTTCACAAAGTAAAACTGGAAAAAAACCAACACAATGTTTACTCAAAGGAACTGCAGTTACTAAAGGCATTTAATATGTTTTTGAAGATCTTTTCTATGTGAACGCAGCCATTGCTGCACATCAGATAAAAGGCCTGTAAAGTTTCAGCCATAAACTGTATCTCTGGACCCCCTTTGTATTTGCCCTGAAGGAAATCCTAATAAAATCTCCAACTTCCAGCCCCTAACTGATGAAAAATTCTGTAATGCTCTGCCTCCTGATCAGACTCAGAAATTTAGTGGAATCACACTGGCAATTTTTTAGCTATTATAGAGATCATTTTTCTATGCTATGGAGAAAAACAAAGGACGCATTCAGGATTGCAGTACAACTACATAAAGTAATGCTCACTGGGACGTATCAAACGTCATTCCTCTCTCAATTTCTATCATTCCCACAATTAAACACACACTTATCCTTTTTCTGGAGTTGGAAAAGTGTTATGTTAAATATATACATATATAGGTGATAAATTTCAATAAAAAGATAACGGCATCCCTGATTCTGTTCTCTCAGGATTATCTTCAGATGAATAGCTTGTTAAAACAATATCTTATTTATTCAGAATAGAAACATTTAAAAGAAAACTCATTTTAAAATTAAGAGACATCTTACACAAACACCTACTCTACATTCAATTATCAATACACCATCCAGAAAGACTGGCAAGTCGAAAATACTTCCAGTCCTTTCACTGGTGCCAAGTCTCCTACTGGAACCCAGACGCATTACTGCCCTGAGGGGACCCTATAGAGGAGTTCAAGTTTTTTGACGCCTCATCTTTTGAGTCAGGTCATAGTACTCCCTGCTCAGTCTGTCAGTGAAGCGAAAGCTCAACTCGATCCCTGAAGCATTTCAGTATTGTCATCAATGTCTAGGATACACAGTGAGGACAACTTCCATGGGAAACACCTTCTGTGGCAGACAACCACGTTCTCATGAAAAGAGGAAGAAAAAAATGTGCCGCAGGAGTATAATTAAAACAGGCTACATAATCATGTTTGAGAAGCAGGATCCTAACTCCACATTTCCATGACTAAATAAAGTTCTGTGGGATTTTTTTCATCCAAGGTTTTACTGCTAATACAAACTCACACTATTTGTATATGGCTGTGACCTTAATACTGCCTTAATCACATTTTTTGGAGGCTTCTATCAAATTCACGAGTACATTATCACAAAAAATTTCCTTTTCTGGCTCAGAAGCTAAAGAAAATGTAAAGAACAAAGCCGAAGATAAATTGCTATCATTACAGAAACTCAAAAGAGTAAAACTTAAATATTTCAGATTTTTTTTTTCTTTTTAATGTAAGACTCAAAAATTTTAAGTTATAATACTACATAAAGGACATGGGGATAAACCAGTGCAGATTTACCTGGTTATTCCTCAGGGGGTGGGGGAAGAGAGGGGGGAAGGGGAAGAAACAACCACGAAAAGCAGCCTTCAAAGTAACAGCTGAGAGCAGAGCTTATATGTATTGGGTGTGCAGCTGAAGTACATTAAGAGGATATAAACACAAGTAGATCAACCTTTCATTCCTAAAACAGAGGCATGCTCTTGTGTAGCTAAAAATAATAGCCAAATTAGAGTTGATGCAGACTCATCAAAAAGATAGCACTAATAAAATCAAAGCTCAGCTGTGTCATTAATATGCTGACTAGAACAATCCAATGACATACTGAAGTGATGTTCACATACATTTGCCTGGGAAGAGAAGCAAAAAGGTTACCCTTTTGTTTCCTCTCATTACTTTTTTTACAGTAACTTACTTCTGACACCAAATTCATGATGAATGAATTCAATTAGTAAAAAGATTTTTCAAAGTAATAAAACCGGGATTTGTAAGATTAGAAGCAACGTTTATAGCTCCAAAGTCTCCGATTTAAAAGCTGCCCTGACGTTCATAAATTATTTAAGAAAACAAACTTTCTATTCCAAAGGAACAGAAAGGGATTGTTTCAAAAGGTATTAAATTTAAGACAACCTAAAGCACTGCTGAGTGGCTGATGTAGCTGAATACGAACAGTCTCCTGCAGAGGCTGGCATGTTGGGACTAAGCTCCCGACCACGCTTTGGCACGTGCAGCCTGTCTCACTGCCACCGAGGCTGCCCGCTCGTACGGATTACCAGATGCTGGCTAGCAGCTTACTCTGCATGTATCCTGATGAAAATGGAAATAAACCACACACAGATTGTTAAGAGCCCCTTGCTATGATTCTCAGACCCCAAATGAGTTAAATTAGCACCAAGGTTAAGAACAGATCTGAGCACATTAGTTTGGTTGGTTGTGTTTCTAGAGAGAAAACAGGAGTTACGGAATACAACACAGGATGTCTCCAATTAACCTTAAATGTATTCCAAATATTGTCAGCCTTCCCCTCTCATTCTTTTTATGTTTACACGGTTTCTAAAATACTTAATTAGTACATAATAGGCTGTTTTCCATCAAAATAAAACAAAACTCTATAAATAAACAATAGTGCCAACAAAGGCCTCTCAGCTCCTCTTCATTGTTATTCCCAAAACTGTTTTAGCCTGTGCAGATATTTGAGATGAAAGTTAAGTCTACATACACTGGTTGTTATAAGCTTTGGCGGCAGGCAAAAATTGGCCATGAACTATGAGTTTGCAAAACAGAAGGGAAGCTGGAGTCGCAAGATCAGAAGAGGGGAAGTTTAGTCAACATCAGAGAACAGGAGCAGCAGAAGAAAAAGCTGCCAAAGCCTCATATCCTGGAACTCAAGAGAACATCTCTTGCAATTTACTACTACATTTGGACAAAACCAACCATTTAACAATTGACGGTATATCAAAAATTCCAAATACAATGCACTTAAAATGAGTATTTTTTTTTTCCAAAGGGTCACCTATCTGCCTTCATTACTGTTTTTCTTGTTTGTAATAATGCAAAACTAAGGACTGTATCTTGACGTTAACCAACTCTATGACTATGCTGAAATACAGAACTTAGGTATTTTCCGTAACTATTACATTAACATGGATATGTGCTGCTCTTTTTAATTATTTTATCTGCCAGGTCCAAGCCAGGGCATGCAGACCCTACAGCTGGGCAACAATTTCTGCAGGCAGTGTGAAGGAGGAGGCTTGGGAATTTCTTTACTCTTCCCAGCACCCTTTTACAGCCATTTGCTTAGTTAGGCTATGGGCGTGAAAAACGTAGACATGAACAGCTGAGACCAACGTCACAGCTACGTGCATTGTTCCTAAATTATCTACAAGAGTTACGTATTCTAAACAAAGTTTTAAAAAATAATAATCATTATACCTCAGAAGTGTGGGAATACAGCGTACACAAAGAATTCTCACATTAACAGATACCACTGCTACACATGACTACATTTTTTAAAACATTATGCATAGTGATTTTTTTTCTTGTTTATGTGTTCTCTTACTTTTTAACCTATAAAAATCAGTGGAAATTTCTCTTGACATTTAAAATCACAGCTAACAATCTCAGTTTTCCTTCAAGAGAACAATTTCTTTACAGGTGCTACAGAAATCGGGTAGGTTTGCTTTCTACCGCGAGTGAAGCATTCCTGCAAACATAAAAGCAGCTTCAGATGTGTAGTAAATTTAATGTCTGATTGGCTGGCCTGCTTTGCATGAGGTACAATATATAGCCCTCTATACTAGCCTTTCAAACTTGTGGAAATAACTTTTTAATTCAGCACCTTAGTTGAAAGAATTTAGAATATTTACAAAGAGAGCAGGAGGAGGGAAGAGAGGGTAGCTGTTAGGGAGGAGAAAGGAGGACTGAAAGGAAACAGGAAAAAAAAGCATTCTTTTAGATGAGATATAAAACCACTTGAGTACAAAAAAAATACATTGTGCTTGTTCCCCCAAAGACAACGCTCTGAGAGATCACGGCCAAACTCCGCTGTAAGACATTAGACTGCACTAATATAAAACCAAATACTTTTGCAACATAATATGAAAACATTCTTAAGGTGTCTACAAAAGCGTTTCCTGTTGTAGAGCGCACGCTGTTTAACAGCTGTGGTTTGGACAAGTGGTTGCCTTTAGCAGCAGCAGATTTGATCCACCTTTATTGTCTAAACATCACTCTGCCATTATTTCTGTTCCCCTGGCATAAACCCCCCACCTCTATATCCATCATTACAGGCTGGTTTCCAGCAGAAATTCTTCAGCACGGAACATTTCCCCAGGAATGGAAAACCCCTCACTTGCCAGGAGTGAAGGTGTTGCCATTTGACAAGTGCTCGGTGATCTGTATAAAATGAGCTGGTGTTAAGAACAAAGAGAGCAGGAACGGGGGTGGAGGGCAGCAACCTCAAAGGACCTCAGACAACGCAGAAAGGCCAACAATAGCTCCTCTCCATCCCAGGCATGTTTCTTCTACAAACTGAGGAGATTATAAATTTTCAGTACTCCATCAGACCTCAGTCTCCCTGCTGACAGATTTCACTTTGGTTATTGCATGTAAGAGAAGATAAGATCAACAAGTCCACCATTATACAACAACTAGTTTTAATCATGATCAAAGCTGTCAGGCCTAGATTCGAACCGGAAATCCAATTATGAAAAGTCCTGTGCCCTACTAACATCATCTTCATAGTATGTGACACTCCAATGAAAGACAATTAAATTTTCCAGAGGAAATAGTCTGATTATTAATTCATAAACTGTTTGGAATACAGTCTTAGCATTTTATTTCATTTCATTGATTTCAAACAAAAACAATTAAGACTTTACTTTCTACTCCCAGAAGTACTGTTGGAATATGCAAGACAAACAAGCCTGAGCATGATGAGCAGTGCGTGTTCCTGCCCGCGTACTTATAGCATGTTAGAGAGATTCGTTACCATGAAAACTAAATGCTAATGTTGAATTTCATTTTCCTTAAAGTGATGTTTACATATGCAAAGGCTTTGTTTAAATATTGGAAAAAAAGACTGAAACTCCAAAATCCGTAACTTAGTATAGAATAGTTAATTTAAAATACAAATACCACAGTTAGTGAGCACCTGAGCCCTTCCTTCCACATTTTAGGGGTCTGAGGGCTTACTTCGTATTTCAATCACATTTCAGTAATTGGAAAGGGATCCAGTTTCATGCATGAGTAATTTAAGATGAACAACACCAAAAATGGAAAACAAAAAACAATTAGTATTGTTAACTTTGGGCTCATTCAGTCTACTGGCTTTTGTGTAAGTACATCATGCAGTAGTTCACATAGCGCCCTGCCTTTTACCCACACCCCTGAACACCAGTTTAAGTGAACAGCTACATTTTTTATTGCAAATGTTTCTTCTGGAAGAATATTTCTTTAAAAATAAAGTGGTGATTATTCCCCCAGTTCAAATACATTTACCATTCTGAACATTTCAACTTGCAATTGTATATCAATTACAAGTAACTAATTAACATTTTATATGTATTTCATCAATACCCAAAAATACCAAACCACATCATTGCTTTGTTGTACTGGAAACTAAAACTATGTATACAGGGTTCCAAAGTTATTACGTAACTCCTTCTACCTCTTGCATGATAAATTTTTTATTATGAAACTGACCTTAAGTAACAGAAGCATTATGATCGGAAATAGACTTCCATGGAATTTAGTTTTTCCCCCCACACACAAAAAATCCCTCCTTAAAAATAATCAATGTTGTTCAAGTGTAATGAACTTTGCATCAATGACATCGTAACCAAGCAAGGGTGGACTGCTATATAAAAGGAAATAGGTTCTGTTTTACCTCTAACCAGGACAGTCTTGTGCACTGCATTTCAATGATACTTGGTGATTTCTCTTTCCTTTAAAAGAACAGACACCTTGCCAAAAGCTAAACATTCAAAAGAGCATCACAATTGCGCACTTCCAACCAGAAGCTGTACTGGCAGAATCCCACGTGGTGGGATTTCCCCGGAGCTTGTTTCAAAAACTGTGCTGTAAGCGCTGTATACGTTTCTTAGTGAAGAAGCAGCACAACTGAACCGTTCTCCTCCTTGACCCCTCCAAAATTCCCAGCTGATTTCCAAGACAAATTTTAAGGCCTTGACACTTTAATGAAAGGGAAAACAAAACATTAGTCCAGAGTTAATGAAATTACTCGATTATGGTCTCAAATGCCAAACAATGCTGATGTTACTGATCGTTGTACAGGCATCATTCCACCACCTGCTGTGTGTGTTTCGTATGGAGGCTCCTGTTCTGTTGTCAAGCTGCCTCTTAAATCAAATAAATCAATATTTATAGAATTTTTTTTTTTTTTTACATTTTCTCGGCAACATTCAAGGGTTTTTTCTTAGATTAAATATAATTTCAGTAGCTCCCTTTTCCAGGAAATCGAAGCATGTGCATATAAAAAATTAGCAATTTTATTATCAGCAGTTTTTGCAAATGATTGTAGCAAGAGTGAGATTCAGTCTCACAGAAGACGGGCTATTATTCTAAAATCTGTTATTATTTACACTCAACTACAGAAAGAAATATATGAATATGCAAAGCATATCTACAATTAGAATTGGGATCAAATGCATCTTACTTTCCAACATTCTTCTGTATTTGTTTTCAGTCTCAGGGGCCTCTTATTTTATTATTCTTAGCAGCATGTAATGACTCAAAATAAGGAATGTTCTTCAGCACACAGAAACCCTTTGGATGCTCCGCAAGGTAATTTTATCGAGGACTAACGCCTTCAAATATCAGTCTATTTCTAGAAATGCACGGCTTTGGGTGCTTTGATTTAACAAAGCTGCAGTGATGGATGGAAAATTATATCTATGTTGTCTTTTATAAATTTTTGTTACAGATGTATGAATATTTTTTTATATACAGCTTTATTTGCAGCTAACATTCTTAAACAGTTTCTTGTTTTCTCCATGCAGGTCTGTCATTTAAAAACACATTTTTAGGCAAAGCCTAAAACTAATGCCATCATCGCATGATGTATTGCATACAGAACATCACACACAAATCAAAAATAAAGTGCAGATTTCATCTAAAATGTTCTTTCTTGCTACCATTTTCAAGTCTATAGTAGTTTTTAAAAAATAGAGTATTGTCTAACAAAATGTAATTCTTTTAAATTAAATTGCACCAAAATAAACTAGAGAACACTTTTTAGCTTACATCCAGTTAAGCTTGGATGATGTTCTTAACATTTGAGTCGCACAACATTAATTCCGTAAGTCGAAGAGGCATCATATTGTACAGATACATATTCTTTGCTGGTTAACACCCACTATCACCACAGTAAGGCCCAGCTCCCACTGTGGATCTGATGACAGTCCCACCAGAGCAGCAGCTGCTTGTACTTGTTCTAGAGCTATAGCCACGCTCATCAGCGCACAAACACACATTTGCTGGCTGGCAGATCTTCCGAATGCTTTTCCAAGCGCTAATGTTGAGTCTTTCCCCTTTCCCCAGTCATCTAGTCTAACGGGAATTATAACAATTTATTTAGATATTACTATTCTTCAACAGAAAGTTGGAAGTGGCCTGCTATTTTAGGACACGGCAGAAAGTTTCTTCCCTTAAGTACAACTTTTTTGGGGAAATCAGACTAATAATGACAGCTAGAGAGCTAAACAGATCCTGTGCTGGTCAATCGGTACAGCTCCTTTCCCAAGGGAACAACCTCACCTATGTTATTCCTCAGAAAAACCTGTCTATTCGTATTCCAGTAACAAACTCCCTAAGCAATCTATTCCAGTGCTTCACTATATTTACCACCATAAATTTTGTTTAATACACAATACGAACCTCTTATTGGATTTCTACTTTATTACTTCTCGTTTTAACAGGCTGTTTTGTTGGGTTTTTTTAAAACAGAATTCTTTTAGCTTTTAAGGATGTATCCTCTCTCCTGACAGTGTTCCTTGCTGTAGACCACGCAATTTCACTTTTCACCTTTTTGTTGACACTTGTGTTCATAGCCTTCTCATCGTTCTTATTGCTGTATTGTAGATGCTCCGCTTGTCTCCTCAAGAGCTCTGATCAAACCGAACACAATACTGCAGCCAAAGCTACATGCCACCTGAACAAAGCAAGAATATTCCACATCCCCCATACAATATTCCTGCTTACACTGCAGTATGGCGTTCAGCTATTCTGCAGTATCATGTCCTCGTTGACTCATGCTAAGCTTGTTTTATACAACAAACCCTAGAGCCTATTCTAAATAAAAGCTATTTTATCAAAAATATTTTATCACTTGTTTCTCATCTTCTTGTTCTGTGTTTGTACATTTGATCATTTCTTAAAGTAGCACGTTGTAACTTTTTCTTGCATTGCATGTTATTTCTTCAGATCAATTCTCCAATAGATCAAGTTTTGAATTGTACTCCTGTCCTCAATTGCGCTTGAAGTTCCAGCCCCACCAAACCCAGTTCACTTGGTCTGCAAATTTAGTCAGCAAATTTTCGGTTCCATTTTTCAGATCTTCAGTGACAACATATCCTGGCAAAAGCCCATTCAATATACCTGTGAATTTCCAATCTGTTTTCCATTAATTTAGGAAAGTTTCCATCAGGCTAGATTTCACCTCATTTGAAATACAGAGGACGTATTTTCTTTTCCCTTCTCTAGACTGCAGTCTATATCTTTGTAACTGGTATTAATTTTCTTAGCTATCTGTCTGGACTTTTACTATACCAGTGACGGACTGCAGAAATAAGTATTCCCAGTATTATCTGTCAGTCATCTTCTCTCTACTGAATACCTAATCAGTGCTTTCTTAGTAACCTTACTACAAACACAGAATGATTGCCTATTTCATTTATGACTCTTCCTAACTATTTTGGGACCTCATCTTTCCAATTCTGTCCAAATATGCCTGTCCTCATTTATATTCAAGCTCAATAATCTGATTAAGTAATCATACGGTTTTACCTTCCCTTCTGTTTGAGAGCACAGAACCAGTAGCTCTTCTGAATTTGCAGGCTTCCTTCCATAGAAGGGAGGAGAAACTCAGGTTTTATGCATGTATAGATGGGATATTTCGACCCAAAGTCTTACTAGTTACACAAGCTTTTATGTTTGTATGATCATTGGATTTTACTTTTGTATTTTTTTAATATACCATTGGTGATATTTTCAAAATCTGTTCCACAGGAACAGATAGCGCGTTCAACTCCAGAAATGTCCAATGCACCTTTTGATAAAGTTTTTCACCAAAGAAAACTTCAGAAAATGAAATAGGGTTGTAATACATTACATGTGGAAATAGAATTTACTCAACATAAAGAAGCTGCAATCACCCTGCTAGTAACTAATAAAAGCAATCAAACATAGAATGTACTCTGTGAGTACCTGAGAGAATAAAAATAGGGAAAGTATATTTCAACAGGATAATGAAAATCACATTATCAAAGGTTCTCTACAATTTTAATGACCTCTGTGTGCATTTTAATTAATTTAAATGTTTAAGGCAGTACTCTATGCACATTTTTAATCTAAGAATATTTAAGCTATTGATACTGGCTTACTAAGGGCTGGATCTGTAAACAGTTTAGCCTAATTGCCTGTTACTGTATAATTTAATTGAGTCTCGTAACAAAGATTTTAAAATCAAGAGAATACATTCTCTCAGAAAAATTCCAGTTGCTTTTTCACTGTTCCAGTGATAAACTTCATACCAAAGGGGCCTTAGGTTTTAAATTACGTGTCAGCTTTTACAGGATATTACAATAACACAATATATGTCTGCCCTTGAAGTAAATGTTCTAGCTCAGCTATGAGTCATATTTGCACCTACTTAAAAGTAAGCACAGGCATTTGTTAGATCACTATTTAGCTACAAGACACAGAAGAGATTTTAAATCATTTTCATCACCATAGTTCACTCCTCTGTAACATAACAGTTAATACATTTATAATTTTGCCCCAAGGATACAATTTCACGACAATATATTTGCTTTTTACTGAACCTGATGTAATCCAAATGCCTAAATTTTAAAACTGTTCACTCTGAACTTTTGTAAGTTTTATATGTTCACTTACATTTACTGAAAAAACCTAAGCAATACTCAACAGTGAATTTTACCCAGATTTCCCATATTTTCTGGTTTCTTTTTCTCTTATTTTTTCATAAATGCCCTGTTTGAATACAGGATTTTTATTTCTTCTGTATATTCCTCACCTGAACTCCATGGAACTGACCAATTTATGCTCTGACTCTTACTTCTTTTGTGGTACAAAGACAATTTAAATGAAGCGTAATATTTATCTGAATGAGGCGTAAGTCAACATTTCCCCCCCAAAAAAAAGTAAAGTGTTATTCCAATTCTTGTAAATGAGGACAAGACTATTATTTACGGTATGTTCTTCAATAAAGACGTTGCCATGTTGAATCATGGTATGGAAGAATGTAAGTCACACAAGACATGGCAGACTTTAAAAAATCTTTTGATATAGGTCAAAGGAGATGAGGCACCACATGGACGTTAGATTCCAAGTATCACCTAAAATGATCTAAGGAAAGCAAGGCACTCATTTATACTTAATTCTTTTGACTGGAACAAATACTCAGACAACTACATTGTTGAGTAAGAATGCACTATTTTTAAAAAATAACCTAGATTCAAACTGTAGTTCAACAGATGTGCAATACAGGACCGAGTTCTGTGAATATCTTTGTTTAAAACACAATTTTAACTCACCCCTTCGCCCTCTACAGACTCATCGTTCCCTCTGCCATTTATTTCTAACAGCTTAAGAAATAAGACAATTCACATGCAGTATCCAGGTTAGTATCCTTTGTTAGGAGAATGGAAATATTTAGAAATAACTGATCCAGGAAATTTGAAGTGAAAAAAAGTTATTATTCCATTGTTGGAAAACATGTTAGTCTCACACCTGAAGTTTTAGATTATTGCTTAGCCATAGTAAAATCTAGTATATTCAAACATGCTCACATTTTCTGATGTCTTATTTCTGGAGCTACTCCAGTTTTCTAATCCATTGATTAAATAAAGACATCAGGGCCGCCGGTAGGACTCATTTGGGAAACATAAGATCTGCAGAAACACAGATGCTTGCCAGAACCAGTCAACTAACAGTGCTCATGAATTTCAAAGAACAAGAAAGAGCCAGACAGGCTGCATACTACCTGCATAGAGTTTATGTATTCTGGGGGTGAAACATAACTCCACTGAAGTTTACTATAAAAATCCTGATGACTTCAGTAGAAACAGGATTAAAAAAAATAAGATTTCATAAGCCCAGAAATACTTACCTGTAAACAAGTCAAAATAAAAAGAAGAGATACCTATAAGAATCTAAAGATGGAGGTTTCTAACCACTGAATGACGAACAGGGAAAGTGGAGATGGACTGACTGGCAGGTGCCTCAGTAATTGGTCAGACACCAATAGGTGGGGAGACAGCATAGAGAAGTATTTCCAATATGTGGTGAGAAGTGTTTTAGAAAGCAACAGAATATTTATTTATTTATTTATTGGGAGGTTCAGAAGAATGAGAAGGGATGAAAACAGAACTAAAATGGTATGTTTGTCAGAGAGGCGCGCTGCCAGTGTCAGATAGAAGAAATGCCTTTGCAAAAACAGACAGAAACATACGAAAGAATAAATCACCATGGACATACTCTTGTGGAGACAGGGAAAGGAAAGACTGAAGCCAATGACGACTACATCAAGGTAAACTAAAGCTTTTTTTTTCTTCTCAAAAAAACCAGTTTAAACTGTAATTGTGGTTCTCAAACAAAAATAGGCCAGTATAACAGTTTTAAGAGCTTAAGAAATTTTAAATATTAGAATGTTTACCTTCATTTGGAAAAATAAAAAGCACTGTTATATAGTCACAAAATGCAACCTCAATAAACGAACCAAGTAGAATAAAGTAAACAAACTCCTTTGAACAATTAAAAAAAAAATCAATCAGTAATTAATTTTGATTTTGCACAACTTCCAAACTGAAACAGCAACACACTTCCAGTATGCTCAAGTTTAGAGACTTTCACTGACTGCTAAGACATCACCAATTTTTTGCCTTTAGTCTCCCAGATGTTATACCTTCTAGACCCCGCTGAAACAGACAGGTTGAAATGCTGGAGAAGTTTGCAAGCACTACAGAATAGGTCAGGATTTCTCCAGTTACAAAAAAACTTAACAGAGGAACAAGGATTTATAGCCAGTGCTCCTCCTCTGCAGGGTGATTACATCAGGCTCTTGAAAAGTAGCTTGCCAGCTTCAACTAATCAAAGTCCCTATTATTCCCTGAAAAATTAGCTGCGATAGGAACTCGTATTAAAAATAAAAAAGTCTCTTACCTACCTGTCCTATTTACTTTTGCTAAGCATTTGTCACTACGTGACAGACTTCTTTCAGTCGTGTTGGACAAGTGTTTCACCACAGCTTAGTAAAAATTTAAAGTATACTTCGTATTAGATACTGAGGAGCTGCAAAGAATGCTGCATACCTTTGGGTATCTCTTGCCTATCTTCTTTGCATCTTTGACTGGATCATATGAAGAGCTTTCAGCATCAAGGATTTTTTGCTGCCTGGCTGCCTGAAGAGTTTTCTGGGTGGGACCTTCCAACCCTTTCTTTCTTTGACATTCGTGGCCCGCTATAAAATAAAACCAACAAAAATATCATCCAAATGCATTTTTCACTTACACTTCTGGAATATATCTCCTAATATTAGCTACACATGTGAAATTCTAAAAGAAACACTACTTTAAAAAAAAGATATTCAGGTTATTGTGCCATCCATATAAAGTATTCCAAGACTACATGTCACTCTGCTCCACAAATTATTCTAGTGTGATCTATTTCAGCTTATCTAACAGTACCCTAGACTTTGCCTCCAAAATGCAGCAATGATTTTAAATCCTGCAGTACATGACAGAGTCACAGTAAAACAGATGCAATTCTTCATTTCCCTCAGAGCCAGAGGAAACATCATCTCACTGCATCCTATCCTACCTACCACCAATGCATTATTCTCATTTATAGCTTGCATTCCCTTTTCATAGGATGGCTAGAGTTAGAAAGGACCTTAGAGATCATCCAGTCCCACACCTGCCCTGGGCAGGGACACCTCCCACTAGCCCAGGTTGCTCCAAGCCCCGTGCAGCCTGGCCTTAAACCCCTCCAGGGATGGGGCAGCCACAGCTTCTCTGGGCAACCTGGGCCAGGGGCTCACCACCTTCAAAGTGCTTCCCTGCACTTCCCCCAACCCACCTTTCAAACAATGAATTACTTATGAATAGGCAACATGGCAAAGAAATCCTAAGCCAGTAGCATAGCTCTAAATCATCACAACAGGCTGAAAGGAATATGGGGACCAGCATAACACATGTGCATTATTGTAGAATGCATCTGCCATGACCTGGCAGAAAGTATACTATTCTCTGACAGCCTTTGTATTGGCAGCTCACACACATCCGAATGGAGTCCCTTGTGATCCCTGTGTCTTGTTGCAATGCTCTGTAGTGTGTACATGGGTCTACAGGAGAAAGAACGGAACACTGAATTCCAACACGATTTGGGCACTTACATCCCAAGTTTTTTCTTTGAAAAAATCTCTGAAAAACACATTATACAGCTAAAATCCATACTGAAATAAATGTACTTCACACTATGCATTCCTAAATGTTTGCTCGTATAAAATGGTTTTATTAAGACCTTGACACCAAAATGCAAACTTTCTGACTTAAAGGGGCAAAACCCACCCCCTCTACTCTTGAGGCAAAAAAGGCAGATCAAGCAAACACAAATCCTTCCTGTATACCCAATCTGAGTAAAACTGTAACTGATAAAAAGAAACATGCCTGGTCTAAAATAATGTCTGTATTCTTGCTGCTTTAAAAGTTAAAGCTACTGTCACAGATACCCTGAATAATAACTTTCTCTGAGGAATAGTATACAACAAAATCGGTTTATATGTCAAACACTTTACACTCCCTCAGTAACTGCTACCCAGTAGTCTGTTGCTCACAGAGTACTCGGTTTGTTGGTGCTTTTGAAATACACGTACTTATGAACCAACAGAGTTATGACAGTTGAAGGGCTTAAAAAAATCGGTAACCATTAAAAAAAAAAGAAGGAATAAATTCTAAAGAGCTGTTGTGATTGCACTAAGATGTCAACAGCTTGTGTTTACAGATTTTTCTTTTCTGATTGCATTGAAGATGGAATGGGGACAACCAGGTTTAAGTACTTTAACTGGTGCATTTTAAATTTTTTTTTGCCTGACCTTCTAACAGCAATTACATCAGATCAAGGAAAGCAAAAGCACACTTAACAGCCTTAGCAATGAGTTAATTCAACCATGAGTAAAGAAACTCATTGAGTTCAACTTTGGAATATAATTGGGTAATAAATAAGCAGCTGTTGTTTTTAGAAAATACAAGAAATGTACTGAGCAAGTAACGGTTTTATAACATGTTTTTAGAACCAGCTGTTATAGCAGCGTTACTTAGGTTTATAAGCAAGCCACAATCAACATTGCTTCACTCCTTCAGGCAAAAGTGGTCTTTTTTCAGAGCACCACTTAACACCGGGTCTTGATCCGTAAGTAAGGGTGCAAGCGCTCTGCAAATATTCACCAATAACCTGAATAAAAAACCAGTTCTCTCTCTCTGGTAATTAGATCCCTCCATGTATGATCTTGCTACCACATCAGAGAGGACCAGGTTTGAAACAAAACCAAAACCAGCTCTTGACGCAAATCTTCTTACACAAAACATCCAATCTTCTTTTTTTCAGAGCTGGCTTCTGAGAGAGCATAGCAGGGACAGAGAAACTGTCTACAAGAGGACTGCATCCTAATTCTGCTAACTAGTTCCCCTCCAACTAGGCAAGTAGTTGAGGCACCATCCCTGGAGGTATTTAAAAGCCGGGCAGACGCAGTGCTTAGATATGGTGTAGTGATGGGTTTGTCAGAGTTAGGGCGATGGTTGGACTCGGTGATCTGAAAGGTCCCTCCCAACCTGGGCAATTCTATGACTCTATTAAATGTCCTTCATATCAACTTTAACAAGCAAGGTAAGTAAAATAGGAAATAAAAACTAAGAGTTCCAATAATTTTTAAGACATTTGAAGAGAACTTTCTCTTGAAGGATCTGTGTACAAAGCACTGTTTGCAAAGCTGAACAGCAGCCTGGCAGTGAGATAGCAAAAAACCCTCATAAATAAATTACATTATTGTGGATGCTATCCTTTTCAATTTTTTGAAATGCATCAGGCTGAAAGCTGCTACACCAAATGCCTAAGTAAGAAGTCCAGAATAGTTGTCCTGAAATTAACACTAACTACTGTTAATTTTTCTTTCTACCTAGCCACCAGACACAAATTTACAATGCAAACTCATTGTGAATGCTACAAAGCTTCCCTTTGCTCTTCATTATGTACTATGACACCCTCAAAAAAACCCCACAAAACAAACAAAAACCAAACCCACACTGGATTGGATGTGCAGCACCTCACTGCCACCATTCAAAACCTCAAACACTTCAGCAACCCCAAAACTAATCAAAAGCCACTCTCAATGCCCTCTAGCCAAAGGCAGCATCCCAGGCGTTCTGCGGTCAAGTCAGGTTGTGGGCCAGAGCAGCATGAGGAGCAGTGACAGGCAACCTCCTGCTGCCGGGAACAGCCACTCTCCTTCCTTCATGCACTGCAGTGAAAGCAGCTGGCCAGAAAAGGTGTCTTAGCTTGGCAAATAATAACTTGCCAATCTGAATGTTCGTTACCTTATAATTACAACGTACCAATGTACTAATGCATAAAAGTCAGCCCTCAAGAGACAGCAACTGAAAAAATGCAGCTGTAGGTCTCCTTACAGCAGAGATTTGCAAGTCCAACAGCACTGGTTCCTTCCAATCTAAGAACTTTAAATTTAGAGAAAAACGCAGCAAACGTTTCTCCAGTATCTCTGCACTGCTTGCTTCTCAAGGTTGCATTTATACGGTCTCAGGAATAAGAATTCAAGAGGCAACAGAACATGACCATCTTTCCAGAGGCAGCAGAAAGTATCCGATTGAGAAACAGTATCACCCACTAAGACATGAGTCTGACCTACAGAGGACAATAAAAATTATGTAGTATTAGAGGACAAAGCACTGGAAAGAAATGAACTGAAATATCACTTAATATATAATACACAGGGTATGAAGCAAATTAAGGCTCGTACAAGCAAGTGGGTGGCTGATGAGCTTAATAATTTCTGTTGGAGACTGATTTATTTTTTTTAATATTATTATTCATAAAGTGCTCCCCTGCTTGTCAATTTTTTGGTATTACAAATTGCTCTCAAGATTTTTGGAGAACAAACAAGTACTGCGAACAGCCAGAGTGTTTTTTAGAACCACACAAACAACAAATGAAAGTGTGTGAGATACGAAGAGACATAGGGGGCATCTATACCGTAAAACACTGGCATGGAGGGAGAATCCACACTACATATCCCCCAAGCCAGAGTATAATGAAACATTGAATGCTATATGCCCTAAACTAACATAAAATAAAAAGCCTGTTCTCTACCTCCCTATCTGAAGTGGGATGAAATGGCACTACGCTCTTTAGGGCAGAGGTTTATACTTTTAGTTGTAACAAGGTTTAAAAACTGCAGCAGAGCATATCCGGTACCTACAGCCACAGAAAGGTATTTTGGGGGCCTGAACTGTGCCTTGCTGAGGAGTACGATACTAATTGATACAAAAAAAAGGCATCAGAATCCAAAACCAGAAAGATACCGTGAACACTGAAGAGGCTTGCTGCCACTACTCCAGTACTCCACCATATTAACACATCTGAAGTCTGCATTTACAGAAGTTATTAGTTTAGTAGCTTTTTGCTTGTATATAGAATTAAAATCATAGCTTAGTTTATACTGGGTAAGATTACAGAACCCTTCCAGTTCTTCCAGAAATGAAAGCAGCTATGTTCTTAACTACAGGAGTTTAGAAAAGGAGTGGCACGTGCTCCAAGGGGCTCCTCAGCTATGTAAGTCTCCCACCGCTGCATGGAAAGCAAGACCTGAGCTAAGATGAGGGGCATCTTTCAGATAATTAGATCTCAGTCCAGTCTTTGTAGCAATTCACAACAATTTACGAGACCAACTGCTTCAGTTTACATTAGATAGAATTTGAAGGAAAAAAATAAACTGATGTGCTATACTCATAATAGGCAGGCAGTAGCAAAGATCTGGATGGTAGCTGAAATGTCTGCATTAATAATAAACCATCTTAATACTCAAGGAAATGCTTGCTATCCTCCTCACTCAACTACAAATCCAAAAAGAAACCAAAAAAGTTTATGTGGCTACTATTCTTCGTAGTCTTAGTTTTTCTACAGGAATTTTTTACAATGGAAGTAACTCCATGAATGTGGAAACTAATGAAGTTTGACTATCAAAGGCTGGGGTAACTCAGCGGCTTTGTACCTGGGGCATGTTACCAGTGAAAAAAGAAGGTTAGGCCTTTAACACACTGGGGAAAAAACACAAAAGAAACAGATATAAAAAATGTCCCAATTGCAACAAATGCTTTACCTGAAAGCTGTACAAGATTTGATACCTGATCATCTATGTGACGGAAAAATTTGGGGTTCTCTAATGTCAAATAAACTGCAATCTTTGATTGTTCTCAAATTCTGCTCATGACTAAGGCAAGTGCAACATCCCCCTCTCAAGTGAATACTCTGTTGTCAAAGAGGGTAGAGCTCACTGTTTCCCTTTTTCATCATCTTATTTATTTTCAAGGGTCTTTTAGAAAGCTGATTTGAGACTTATCTACCGTCAAATATAGCTGAAATTGGAAAATAGGAAAATGGGAAAATCACAAAGTATCTGATAGCACGGGCCTCATTTACTTAGGAAACCAGAGGTGCTAGGGTTTTTTTCTGATGGAGTTCGAGAAAGAATTTAATAATTATGCATTTATTCAAAACATCAGGGAAGTAGTGTAGTACCATACAGATAAAGATATTATTCCAGCAGGAATTATGTAACTTTAGCAACCTCCTGTAAAAATGAGACATGCTAAAAAAAGAAGCTGGATTTCATAATGCCAGTATCATCAAAAAGTTTCCAGGCGACCATATGTACCTTCTTATGATGAGTAGAAAAAGAACACTTGTGTGAAAAAAGTATTAGTGGATAAAATAAAATCAGACACAAAGTAGATTTCTAGGATGAAGTCATAGAATGGTTTAGGTTGGAAGGGACCTCAAAGATTATCCAGTGGCACCCCCTGCCCTGGGCAGGGACACCTCCCACCAGACCAGGCTGCTCCAAGCCCCGTCCAACCTGGCCTTGAACCCCTCCAGGGATGGGGCAGCCACAGCTTCCCTGGGCAACCTGGGCCAGGGGCTCAGCACCCTCACAGCAAAGAATTTCTTCCTAATATCTAATCTAAATCTCCCCTCTTCCAGTTTGAAGCCATTACCCCTCGTCCTATCACTACATGCTCTTGTAAAACGTCCATCTCCAGCTTTCCTGTAGGCCCCCTTCAGATACTGGAAGGCTGCTATAAGGTCTCCCCAGAGGCTTCTCTTCTCCAGGCTGAACAACCCCAACTCTCTCAGTCTGTCTTCATAGGAGAGATGCTCCAGCCCTCTCATCATCTTCATGGACTTGCTCCAACAGGTCCATGTCCTTCTCATGTTGGGGGCCCCAGAGCTGGACGCAGTACTCCGTGTGGGGTCTCATCAGAGCAGAGTAGACGGGGAGAATCACCTCCCTCAACCTGCTGGCCACGCTTCTTTTGATGCAGCCAAGGATGCAGTTGGCTTTATTCAAATGATAAATGATGTTGAATGGTATTCAAATGATAAAATTGCTGCTCTGTCACCAAGACAGCTGATAAAATGCTTATAGCACAAGTATTTTTGATTTACTGTTACCGAATTTTGAAATGCATCACAACAACAAAAAGCCCATAATCAGTCTGAGCTTGGTGATGGGAATATTTTACCTTTTGTCACAGGAATCTGAATAGCACATCCCGACTCTAAATTTTGTAATGTGGCTTGCAAACCTGTAACCTAATTTTAAAAAGGAGAGAACAACAAGAGCTAATATGAAAACATTGCTTTTGAACTGTCTGTTCACAACACACAGCATTTATGTCTGCCTATTTAAGTAATAAATTCCATCTATAATATTTTACTTTTCTGATTATTTCCTCTAAATTATAAACATTACTCCTAATTTGAGATTTTGGAAAGGCCCAGTGAAACAATGCAATAAAATACAAGCCATCCAGAATATCTCAAAATATTTTTACAGCTCTCTTAAAACAATGCAGACATACAGAATACTAGGGATCTTAACTGCACCATCAACTTTTAACCACTGCTGTCACTGCACTGATCTTTAACTTAATGGCACAATATGGCATACAGCTTTGTCAGAAGAAAATGGCACAAAACACGGTGTTATGTGTTACAAAAAAAGCCATCACTCCAGAATGCTTACAGTTCATAACCAGGTAGGTCTTACATACGTTCCTGAAATTTCACGACATGGGAACTGTTCTATGCTTTGTACTCCTGATTCAGCATAACTGTATATGGACATTAACCTTCCTTTTTCTTTAGGACTTTTTTTTTTTTTTTTACTTATTTAAATTTCAAACATATAATCCTCAGGTTTTTAAAAGTAAGCTCTCAGGTGACCTGAGAAAAATGGAGGCAGAGGAATGGAGGAAACAAGAGATGACAACTATTAGAAGAGAGTGCAACCATGGTAAATTCCGTTCATGTCACCCACATATAATTGATGCTACGGCTGAAATGCAATGCATTTTGGGAGCCCCTTTCTGTCTTTTTTTTTTTCCTCCTCTGTTTTGAACAAACAACCTATTGGTAAAACACATGCGAAATAATTTTCTGTTCTTCATCCATTCTATCTGTGCTTATAGTAGTTCCTGCTAAAAGGGCAGAATATGATGTATACCAACCTATACATGAGATAAGATTATAGGAGTAAAATACTACTCTATTATTCCATTCACAATACAGAAAAACTGTGTCTGACATCTTAATGTCTTTTTCCTAAACTAGTAGGTCATTCCCAGATATATTTAGGAAAAAATAAAATAGTAAATAGTAATAAAGAAAGTTAAAAGAAGAGATTTCTAAAGACATAGATGGAAGCATATGAATCTGTGGAAATAACACATCTTTCCTCAAGTTGTTGAGACTGAAAGCATAACAGGGTCTGCACATTGCTGACTCATGTGGAGCAGCACGGAGCAAGTATAGACTGAGAACTACTACTTTGTGGCACTAAGGTTCATATACTTTCAATATTAACATTTCACCAAATAACATGAAACTCACTAAAATATTCTGCTTCAAACTGCTGCGTAAGTGAGTTGCTTTAATGGAAATATCCTATGTATTCACCAAAGTAAACACCTAAATCATTCCTTACAGCTTTGCAAGTGGTGTTCACCATAGTTTTACCTGCCCAACTGCTCTGTCTCTCTCCAAACTAGTTAACATTTTCTGTCTCAGTGTAGTCTGGTATTTTTCAGTCAACTGCTTCAGCACTGGCTCGTATGATGCATAATGTGCCTTCAGCCTGTGAACAAGAAGAGGACAGATGATTCCTCAAAGATTATTTGAATCAGAGATTTATGTCTGTGTAACTTTTTTCCTCCACAAATAAAAGAAGTGCCAAAAGGTCAACATAGAGGAGGCAGCAAAGGTATTTAGTATGTAACCACCCAACTGGAACACCACAAGAAAAAAAAACAAAAACAAGTAGTCAGATCAGTAAGAGGTTTCCTAGTTTGTTTAGTCTTTTAAAACAATCCACCCAGTTTTGGCCTGTTCTCAATCTTTCATATACATATTGCACACTAATTTTTCTTAATTTCTGTTTTCTTGCAGATGGATGATATTTCATTGTAAGAGAATTACAACTATTATCCACCTACCAGCTAAGATCCTAATCTAGACAAAACAGTCGTAATATGATTACTATTTCTTTCTTCATTACACATTACATTTAGAATACTTAACTACTTTGATTCTTCAGAACAACCAGAAGTTAGATATATAATATCTCAAGAGAAACACGGGACACTAAGCCTTAAAAATACTGCATTTTTCAAAAAGCTGACACACAGAGGATAAGTCAGTGAACAGCGCTCTCTTGCACTAGTATGTATGGATTTCAAGGTTAAAGATATAAAACACGTATTTGCTATTACATGCATTTACATTCATTTACATGCTTAAAACAAGTCAAATTTCTGTGACTTGTTTGTAGCTGCAGATATAAGCCACTCCTCAATGTTATTTTGAAACAAGTCCTGGAACAAACATGTGCAAAGGAAAGATTCTAATTTAAACTCTATCACCTGGCCCAGTAATCTTCAGATCGACAATATAAAAATTCTGCTCATGGAGGGAAAGAACCACAACAGTTAATAGAAAACTTACAGAGTTCCAGAACGACAAAATTATGGAATTAAATATTATAAAATAAACTATTACAACTCAGAACCAATGGACTAGTTTGGGCTTATTTGCAACCAAAGTAACGTAGCAAATTTCATATAGGAAGTTCAAGATGTAAAAGGATGGAAAATACCAGCTACGGGAATCACGAATGCAAAGGTTCCAAACTCAGGGTGACACCAGTTACCCTTAAAATGGATAAAGGATCTAAACCCAGAAATCACTACATGCTTATGGAAAAAGATCTGGGTAAAAAATCTCATTTGTATTTTCAACTATCAGAAATACTATGTCTTATTAATGCCACATTGCTCCATAGAAAATATATATTAAAAAAATCATTAGAAATTGTTTAAGAGACACGGCAGAACGGTCAGATGGAACTTCCATTTACCAGGACACTAACTAAATGCAGCTAGCTTTACTTTAGCACTTTAAATTCCACAATGTTATCTCATTACCAGGCAACAATTGAAGACGTTATCTTTAATGTTAAACGTACAGTAATTAAAATAATTTTTTACCTTTTAATGTCACAAAGCAGCCTGTTTTTCTCCTGGACCACTCGCCTGTGATGCATTCGATGGAAGTCACGTTCTTTCTGCATTTTTAGGAAAGCCTCTTTTGCTTTGCTGTATGTGAACAGAAAACGTAAGAGAGAAGTATTAGTCTCCTCCTATTAATTGCTCATCAGGTTGTTGAATACACATAGACTTCATCAATGGTACATTGTATTAATTATGGCCCAACATAATGGTACATGCTAGAAAGACACACACAGAAGGGTAACTTGCAAATAGATGCATTTAGAGAGATTCTGGAAAAAGTTGTGCTAGCAAAGTTCTAGGCTCTATTCAGTCACGTTTGCAGCCTGTCCCCAAGTGTCCCCTGCATGTGAAAGCAGGAAGGAAAAGGAATCCATTTCAAAATTAATCGCAAACATACCAATAACCTCTCTAAGCACATTCTACACACAGCCATGCGACACCCTGTCATATCCTGCTCCATAAACATAAAAGAAAATACTCTGTATATATTCTGTACATTTTCTCCTTGCCTTTACTAATATGGATTTGTCAGGAAAGATTAGTAGATGAATTGTTTAATTGAAAAGGAGGCTTGAAATTACCTTGCACAGAAATTAGATATTTGCTCTTTGCAAAAATAAAGCTCATTTCCTCTCCAACAGGAGTTGCAGAGATAGGAAAACCACTATGACAGTGGAGTACGCCAAAATCACAGGTCCAGGAAGAAGACACACAACTGCCAGTGTATTACATTTAATTGTACAAATAATTTATATTTATTATATATGCATTTGCTATATTTATTACCCATACAAACTACCATATTTATAGGTGTACATTTATATGTGTATTGTTGCTTGTAGCAGGAATGGTTAGGAAGACCTGAAGAAGAGCACAAATGAATTAATGGTACTATGAATCAGTCAAAGCTGAGAAAAAGCTGGCAGGGAAATGGAAACAGAGAGGGCTGCCCCTGCGGTAACACTGTGAGAAACTCAAAGAAGCTGTGGGCATGCACATAGTTTTGTGCATGCATATGCACCAGAAGTTGTGAAACAGAGTAATTTAGGATATTGGTACTGGGATATAAAGTACAGATTATGATTCTGCTCAAGCTCCTATGAACAGGGAGATTGGAAAGGTGAATGAATCAGTGGTCTCACGATAGGTTCTGTGAAACAACTCCATCATCACACCACTCACAAGATCTGACTTGCCGTAAGATCTTGATTATAAAACCCGCCCCTTCAGAGCCAAGCAGAAGGCTTCTTCAAAGAGTAAAAGATGTTGCTACAGCCACAGCAAAGCCAATATCCATTTCTTTTAGTTCAAAGACTGCAGGTATCTCCATTTAAACTCTCCTCAAGCAAGCAGTTTGATAAAAATAGCAGAAGGCGGCAAGGTCCAATAAAACCAAGTAGGGATTTTCAAGAGTGAGTTACATGCCCCGTTCCCACAGAATTTAGGTGGGACACTATGCCCCAACACGCTGCAAGTTGTAGTCCTAAAATTTTAACTGAAGAAGTTTTAGAGAACATATACTCCCATGCTTTTACTCTATCTAGTTTAGATAGTATTTAGTAGCAAGGATAGTAGATGTATCATGTAATTAAACAGATGCGTTTAAATGTGGCACACAGTACAAAAAGTGTGCAGTTTATTTTTTTTCATAGTGTAAGTGGAGAAATAAGTGCAAGAATGGTTAGATTTTGGCAGAGAACTAGGAGATCAGCTGAGGATTTTATTGCTGGCGATAGCACTAACAGTAATAATAAATATTGTTGCCAGGATTGCTTTATATTTTGACTATTACTGTGGCTGTAAATTGGGTGTATATTTGTGAGCATTCTTCCAAAAAAGAGGACAGAAAAATACCTGCAAATATTTAAACTTCCTACTCGTGTTTGTGAGCACAGTTACAAACCTCAGAAAAAAACTGAACACAGCTTTCATTCCATTTACCTAATAAATTCCTAAATGTTTAGAGAGCTTACAAATATCACAGCTAGCAGTTTCTGTGATTAACACAATCTTAAACCTGGTGTCCTATTATGTTGTCTACCTACATCTTCAAATACAAAGGCCATACGGCAATACAAAGAGTCTGGCTATAGAAAAACACCAAAATATATGGGATTCAAGCTATTTTAAATCACCAGATAGGCAGAGTTTAATATTGCTACGAAATTACAAACTATTATTCAACTCACAAGCAAATATTACTAGAATATTAAATGCTTGAATGACACAAATCATCAGTGAAGGCAATGAATTAACTAATCTCCTGCAAGAGTTAACAATTTTCAGAGATGATGTTTTCAAATTTTTCTTGCATATTGGAAAGAAAATCTATGCTTTTATTCAAGAAATATTGCAGCAGATAACAACATCCCTGACCAATCAATCAGGGCTAAACTGTAGCCTTCAAGATAAAAGACAGAGAAAGGGAGTACACACTTAAGATATATTTTAACTACTGGCACATGGCAAGCCAACATAAAATTAGTTTTGATTTCCATCACAACACAACGTCTGTTTTTAGAAATAATTTGAATAAAGATTAGTAGCGTACATAAACTTTACGGTGATAACTATCACTAGCTTTAAAATAATTTAACATAGGCATTCAGGGATTGTGTCACATCTCAAGATGTCTTCAGACATGGACGACCTATTAGAAATACATACTCACTATATACAGCAAGTCTTTAAATAATGAAACAACACAGTGAAATGCAACCACCCTCCTGCAGTCTACTCTATTTGCCCACACGCTTGCCATGCAATCATGTAAACATTGTATTAAAATACTCAAAATACAATTACAGTTAGCTTCTAGACACTGAATCTCTTCCACCAATTGCTAAACAACATTAAAGCAGGAGGTAATTGGTTTACAGTAATTTATCCTGGGCCCTCATACTGCCCAAGTCCCAAGTAACATCTCTCTTCTCTAAGATGGTTGTCAAGAGTACCAAGCTCAGAAATACCAAACGTAATTAAAAGCTTTCTTCAAATACACTTCACAGCACTGTAGCTCACAATTAAAGGAGACTTTCTTTGCTCAGAAATCCTTAGATTCTAACCAGTCAAATCAGCATTTCTTCAGTGCTCATAGGCATTCTGTCTTCAGTGTAAGCTGGTGAATTCTCTCTCACAATACTTGAAAACTCAAATTGTCCTCCAGGTGATTTGGGCTCCTGCTGGAATATTTGCTTTATCATAGCAAGGGTACTGACTACAGTTACGGAGTGTCTGAACAAGGGAAAATGCCATTAACAGGCACTACAGTAACTGGAGTTCCTATAGGGTACTATGACCAGGGTTTATCCAAAAGACACAAGGGAACACTAACTCATGGTACGTACAGCAGAAATGCTCAGTTTCACCCATTATTCCAGAAACAGTACTGTTTTGATTCATAAATTATTAAAACGAATATAAAATTTCACTTACAAAAAAATAAGTGAAATTAACATCACAGAAGTGCCAAACTTTTAACATCAGTTAGTACCAATGAAAACTTTCAAAGTTATTTGAAATAAAAAGTCTGAAAAATGAAGTAGTGACCATTAGCAAAACCCACATTTTATACCTACATATACTCCCTGTTCTAATATTAGCAGAAAGACTAAGAAAATAAAGCTCTCCCTACAAGCGGAGAAAGGAGGACTAATTTTAATAGTGTTTTAACAAGGTACATGCAGAACAAGTGCAGTATTTAACAGTAAATGCCAATGAATAGAATTTACACACTTCTAATTTGTGTCATATAGAATTGCCCTGTATCTCACTGCCCTCTCTAGAATACCAAACGGGTGACATGACTCGCTTGTTTACCACCAGAGAATTGCTATTTTAGTTTTCATCAAACACTACGATGTGAAAATGCAGGCCATGGCTTCCGTTCATGGATTTATTAATTTTTTTAGCACAGTTCACTTCAGTGAGTGTCGGTAGTTTTATTTAACAGATAGTCTGCAGGCACCTAGCATATTGGCAATGTCTTTTCCCTCTCCTGCTTTCTTCCTGTTGCACAATATTATGTTGTCTTTCAGCCCTTTAAGTAGACATCTGCTGTAAAAAAAATTTTCTGGCACCCCATGGAGTATATAGACATTCCTATGGGAAAAACCCAACTCATTCATGACCACGGTGAAATGGTTTTGAGCTACATGTTCTTAAACAATCACGTAGCGATGCAACAAACCCAGGAAAACTTTTACCGAGTCATAATCCACTCATCTTGTTATAGAATGTTCTGATGTATACAGGGGGGAAGAAAGAAAGAAAAAAGGTGGGGAAAAAAAAAAAGGAAAGCCTGTTAAAATTACTACTGACAATAAAAAATTTCAGAAGGGCCAGATTTTGTCCTTCCTTCTTTTACTATGTATTACCGCTTCTTACTCTCCCACTCAAATGAGACACACAATCCTTAACCATCCATTGTCCAAAGAAACTGCGGATTAAAATACAGGAATGTTCTCTATATGGCCCATCTCCCAGTGCAACAGTATATTTAGACCACACAATGTTTGATTTGATCATTAAGCTGTCTACTTAACTATTAGACTATGGGCAATTAATTTATTAATTTAAAATGTGATACATCATTATCATTGGAAAATAATTTGATTATCATTATTATCAGCAGCAACGATTATTTACAATCTGAGGAGCTTTTTTTCATATAAAGGAACAATCTAAATGAAAATTAGTAGCTTGAGCAATCTTGAGGAAAATCAAGGAGATGGAGTTAGCATTTTATTACAGCTCCGTATTTTAAAACTGTGCACTGGCAGAATCCAAGTGAGTGGATTGTTAAGTCTCAGGGTAAATTCACAATGAACACAAACATGTGCAGATGTACCATTCTTCAGAAAAGGCTATGTTACATGTAGTTCATTATGGCATCTCTCCATTCTAATGGCTAACTATTTTAACTCCCTTGTGACTGAAGTACAAGTGACTGGTAAGATCAGCTACTACCCACAAGTATAATCAATGATGGTAATTTACACTGAAATACCACTTACCACTAGGGCCGGAGTGATAGATTTTTTGCAATTAAAAAAATGAAGAATAAATGTATACTGATTTTGTTCCTATGGTGATGTTTTGTGGTAGCTGTAATTTATAGTACTGTATTTTAATACAAAATGCACACAACCATTTATTTTCTAGTTCTACATATTATACTCTCATGATTCTTTGTAGCAATTTGTTTTGATTACTGGATATTGAAGATTATTTTCTATAGCCCAGTAAATACAAATACAAGAAATTAAGATTTAGGTTTCTAATAGAGCTCAGAGAAAATTGAACTTTAATTACAAATGTCACCTAGAAGCAAAAATATGCACAGCCAGCATAACAAACAGGAACAACTTATTTCCATTAAGTACTTGGGTTTACTTTATCTGGCCATTTACTTCTGCATATCAAAGTTTCATTAAGACCAAACAACGTACTTTGCAGCAAGTTTATAGTTTTCCAAATCTTTCCTCAGACGCATATTCTCAGCCTCAAGTTGCTGGTTGCAGGTATACGCAGTCGGAACCAATCCAGCATCTTTGGGTGTGAACACACCTCTCTGTATGAATTCATACCTAGTAAAAGAGAAATGGAGAGACACTTTATTCCAGGTTTCCTTTTTCTCACTTCACTGATCTCTCCCTTCTCATGCTAGCATTTACCTAAACTAAAATCACAAAGATATTTATCATCTCATCAGCAATTAGCAACAAGTACTATCCCATCACACTGTGTTCTATTTTACTGCTTTTCATTCTAAAATGTATTATTTTTCATAAGTCAAAAGATAGGCTCTCTAGAACACAGTACTTCAATTTAAACAATTGCTCTTTTCCTTCCTTTCTTACAAATACCTTAAATAAAAGACAGAAAAAATATTCTTCTTCAAATGGCATTTGTGTATACTCACAGTCCTTTTTATCTCATATGCTGAAATATATGCNTTTTTTTGAGGACTCAAATAAGATGACAGAACTCTGGATAACCATGAATAATTCTATGAGCTGTCTTCAACATGGAATACAGAGCTCACATATTAATACATGTTCATATTGAATGTTCAACATACTGAATCTGTGCAATTTTTTTTCCCCAAGTAATAAGGAAGTATGAAAAGAACAGCAGTAAATAGAGATAAAAATTATAATAAATGCTATTTCCTGCACTTGGACAAAAGCAGATTTGAAACTTGAAGACAGCAAGCACAGCATTCCTAGATCAATAAAACATGTTGCAGAAACAAAAAGTGTTTGCAGAATAAGGGATTCTTGCTTGACAAGCAACTCTTACTTAACATCCTCCAAAAAAATCAAGGGGAATGTTAGAAACTCTCATGTCCAAATGACTTCCTACGGTCAGCTACTATCTGCAGTCTGTGGATACCTTCTAGGAATGCTCATCCCTAGGAATTAAGCTGTCACTCACTCTCACCACCAGTAGATGAAAGGTTTTTGAAAAGTTAAACAGACATGTCCAAAGCAAAATTCATTCTACCATCACTCCATTTTCTTAAGCAAATTACAGTAGTAACAGGCTTTAATAGTAAGCAAGAAACTTTTTTTTTTCTTTTTTTTTTTTCTTCAAATAAATACTGAGTGATGAGCAGGTAGAATTCTTATTGGAAATACTGAAAATAAGGGCACTTCTTATTGCAAATGATCACAATTCTACATATTCCTTTATTTGCCAGAAAACATTCTCCACTGAATGCCCTAACTGCATCTCATGAAACCCATCAAATTTCTGCACGAAGACACATCAAACATGGATAATTGACAACATTAGCCTCCAGCAGAGCTAAGAACTCTGAAAGACTATTTTAATGAAATACAATTAATACGATAAATTCACTATGCCCTTGTCTAAGAACACTACTGAAAATGAAGGCTTTTGTGCATGTATTAGAAATGGAATAGAAAACCACAGCACAAAATTGCTTTGTGAAATCTCATTATCTTTCATCAGCCCAGTCCTGTAAAACTTACAAAACTTCTACATACCTAACCAACTGCCAAAGAGCTATTGTTCTCACTTCTTTCCATTACAGAAAAGAACTGTGATGCAAATTAGTTAGTTGTACACACACACAAGCTAAGCTTTTCAGAACAATTGAGATACCATTCTTGAATCGCTATTTAAAATTAACCAAGAATCTGGAAACCTAAGGAACAGATGGTCAACTATGATTTTATGATCAAAGCCCAGTGCAGACTGACTAAAAAGAATACATTATTACTATATACATCACATTGAAATCAAATTTCTAAGAGTTTTAAAGGAATCAGGTTGCAGAGAGGCCCTGCAATAAACGAACACGTAGCTCAGGATAATCCTTGACCAAGGGATAACTCACCTAGAGATGCACTCAGGGATTAAAATTTCAAGTTTTAGCTTTTACAAGAACTTCTTACTGAAAATTATAATTCCAATTCATAACCTCTTTAACAGTTTCAACAAAAGGCTAAGAAAGAAATGAGCACGGAAAAATAAAACATCTTTTTGCCCTAGCGTACTCCTCCAATCTGTTACGGCATATAAATAGAAAATCTGTATTATCATATTATGCTTGTTCTGCAGGCAAGAAAGTAGGTACGTCCATGTGGCTTTCTGCAAATCAAATTTGAGGTTACTTCGCTTGTGTTCTGAGCCAGTTCTAGTACATAAATTGTATCTGTTTTAGTGGGATGCTGTCCTGGAACTGATAACCCTTGTTTCTCTCAGGATTTATGAACTTAAAGCACAACATATATTCATGTGACCATATGATTTCCAGGCCAAAGAGGACAGAGAGCAGAGGAAACAGGTCTGTGTGAAATAAGCAAGTTGTTTCCACTGTCTTGAGGGAGTTGTGACATGGAGGATTACAACCTATATCCATTTTCTTCATTGTGCAAAAAGGATTTTTTTTTTTTAATGATTCTACCTTTATGCTCAAAGAAGACATAGTAGCTTTGTTGCATGTGCTCTATTATGCACAACCCGAGCAATCTTTTCAAGGCATACACAAGACAGACATGACTTATAACCTTGTTTCTTCATGGAAGTTTATTCATAGTTTTAACTACATCAAAGAGAAAAGACTTTTCAAATCATGTTTCCGTAATTAGTCTACAGCTCTTCTTTTACTCACATGCTGAAACACTGCCAGGTCTCTAGGAACACTCAGAGATTACCAGTCCAATGAGTGTACTAATCACAGTGATAGCTCCGTGCGTATGTGTGAACAGCAAATGATTCATCTGCTCATCAGACTGGCAATATGCCGCCAGCAGCAGTGAGCTCTTTGGGATTAGGAGGTATAGACTGTCAGATGCATGAATTTACAGTTGATCAGCCCCTGCACTTCATGCTCTAAAGCTGTCAATCCAATATCTTTAATAAGCAACAAAAGCACTATAAAGTCTAGTATCAAAGGAATAGAAAATTTAATGGGTAAATTAGATATTCTAAAAATCATTTCAGTCTAATTTTAAGTTCTTTAAAGTATAACTGGAAGAAAAAAGTGTATGTACAAAAAAAACCTACATAAGTTTAAAAAAAAAGTCACTACAAGTGTGGTAAAATTATTTGTTACATCAAAGAAAAAGAGGGGGTTTGGCTTAAAATAAAACATAATCACATCATGACATTTTATACAGCTGGATAGAATAACAGAATGTTTTCTCAAACTCTGAAATAAACACAGATAATTTGGTCCAAATTAAGTGACCTTTAGATCTCAGACAGACAATTATTTCAAAGCAAGCCTTTTGATAAATTTTCTCTACGTTAATTAATTTTTCATTTTAAATTCCATTAGTACTTGATCACCACAGCATGAGAGCGAGAGCATCATCCCAATACATAATGAGGAACCTGAGTACACTAATCTGCTCCCACTTTCATTAATATTGTAAATTATCTATTTCAAACCAACATGAAATATTTTGAAATAAGGTATTAATGCAGAAAAAGTCTCAATACAGTAAGATTAGATCCTGACATGCTGAGCTCATTTGTAATGCCACCAGAATTAAAATTATTACTTAGGAAAAAAAATATATGTACAGCTAAGGATTTAAAAGATAAGGCCTGCTAAGACCTGCTCTTGCTCTGTTAAAATGCAATCTGAATTTTGCCATTGATATAAATTCAAACTTTAAGTGCTTCAAAGAAAGTTGTAGTTTCATAAAGAGGTCATTATTTATATCTGTCTAGCATTAATTATCTTTTTCCATAAAAACTGTTAAACTTCTTCAAACTTAATACTATTCCTATCAGTTCTTTTGTTCAAAAAGAATACAGAACTATAGTGCTCCTTCTCTAAGGAATCATTTAAGTCACATTGTTACGCTATCAAAAACCAGATCATTATTAATTCCAAAGGCAATGCCTGATTGGTGAGCTCTACACTAGTAAGACCACAGCCTTGCAAATGACAGCAATGACTCCCCATTAGAGAATATTTCTAAGAAAACTGAAAAGCTTCAAGGCTTTTGTAGGAAAAAAATAAGATTTTTCTAACTTTTCAAATCTACTCATTTTCAAATTAAACAATTTCAAAAGACCTTATTAAAAAACCTCTGAACATCTCATGTTTAAAGACTGTCTACAAGATAATTCAAAGAGAGGTGTTTCCGCTTCTCAGAACGTTTCCAATTAACTTGTAGATTCAAAGCAAGCTTGGAACTGAAAGTATTTCAATAGAACTTCATGACAAGTGTCATCTTTTGCTCCAAAATAATTCAACTGTCCTCTCAAGCTTTGCAGCATACCTGGTACATCATTCTTAATCAATATTAAAAAAATTATACATCCTGTGATATTCCATATATGAAGAGAGTGGCAGAGGAAGTGGAGCATTTAGACAAAGCTGCATGTTTAAACTTCTGCACAAAGTATGGACAAAATCCCTGCAACCCATAAAAGCTGGGAAAAAGAAGATAGCAACAGCTGAAGAGTCTACTTTTCTGATTACTACATGAACTAAATTTTAAAAAGAAAAACACAAACCAACCATATTATTTTGACTGGTGTACCAGAAATCAACAAGTATCAAAAATTTTGATTATTCTACTTAAAATACACGGTAGCTATGACGAATATCCAAACCTACCCATCAAGACACGCTAAAGGCGTCCTTAAAACAATAGTTTGTGTCCTCATTCTCAAGATGAATATATTTATTTGGTAAAACACCACGTATTTAAGAACGACTCGTGCTCAGAAGAGTTTTCCGGAAATATATCCTGATATACTGGAAATATCTGAATCCTGAGCATCTACTTCCTAATTCTCAAAGTAACACGGTCACTTAAAATATTTTACCATTCAGTTTGGAAGCAGTCAAGGGTTCTGGACATTCCCAATCTGACCAGGAAATTGCAGAAGAAGTCATCCATCGTTTCAGGTATTTCAGACACTGATTTCTCAGAAGTCAGAACTGGTTGCAAAGCCTGAAATTAAAATTTGATACTTGTTATTAAACCTGTAAGAGAAATATAATTATGTTACCTTCTATTTCTGAAGTCATCTAAAGTCACAGATCTACTAGGGTACAGCTGAATGTTTCCCTTGTCTTTATTGATCAGATCTGTAATCACTGATCCTTCTAGTGTCAAGGTCTGTGAAAGGTTATAGAGAAATAACTCAAAAATCATCTGATTTAAGCAAGTATTCTGAACCTGACATACTCTCATGTAGACTTCAAACTATTTAAACTGATAAACGATCTTCTATCTCTGAGAAAATGTTAGTTCTCATACTCCTGCACCCTTCAGCAACCTTCAGAACTACCGATAAGAAAAATCAGTACTTCATCTAACGAAAAATGCAAAAGTTCAAGGCGATAGTAAAAAGGCTTATATTCTTTTTGTAACGATGCGTGCAAGGGAGAGACTCAAAGAAATGCATCTCCATCATTAGATCTCTTACGAAGTTTCCAAAGATCAATTCTCCCTTTTCTTCTCAACATCCATATGCAGACACTGAGGGAAGCTGCCAGACAACATTGATACAAGTGTTAGCACAATGCAGATGGTGCACCGAGGCTTCATATGCAGCTCCTTCAGTGCCATCAAGATAGACAGCTATTCAGATAAGATCAGCTCCTGGGTCAAGCACACTTGCCAAAAGCAGAATCAAAACAAAACAGAGCAATCCTACTAGGGAGAAAAAAAAACAGATCCCTTTCACAGCTTTTTGTTGCAATGCAAATTTTTTTCCTTCACCCAATCCCATTCAGCCCACACAGAGCATAGCCTGATATTAAGCTCTCCTAGAGAAATTTCAAGATGCAAGGAGGTATGAAAAAAGTAAAATATGACCCAGTCTGAGACTACCCACCCTGCCCCAAAATGCATTTAAAGATAAGCAGATGAGAGCGACTACTGCAACTTGGCAGCCAAAGAGACAGCCTTAATTCCTTCAGACTTCAAATGGATTACAGCGACTTGACATAGCTAAGTGTGAAGCTCTCACCGTTTGGGAACTCCACATGGGGCACAATGCTACGATGCACCTGCTCAACACCACAGGCTACTAAGATACTGCACTACGCGAGCCTGCCTCCCGGTGAGAGGATGACAGAACAAACCTGGGCCTGACAACTATCACTTAGAGCGCTCTTGAAAGAAACTCAGATTCTACAATAACATGTGCTACCTCTTAAAAAAAAAACAAGAAACACTGTAGAGAACTGATGAGAAGCAGAAACAGCTTCCACTGATGCCTACCTTCTTTTCATTTTAATACTAACAAAACTGAAAAAAAAAAATCCAGGGAGATATTCATCAAGACACGCTAAAGGCTGTGACTGCAAATTATTTCCTCCTTCCATTTAAAAAAGAATCTGTAGGCCAGGGATTTTTGATAACTCCATCCATTTATGGCTTATTCATGTCCTTAGCGGGAGCTCTATTAACACGACTACATAAATTACCTGGAGACAAAGGCATTTCTCTTGATAAAATAAAAACACTGGGAAAATCTCATAGCCATTTTGTATAATACAGAAAACGTTGTGCTTAATCCAAGCAACCTACCTAACATAAACAGAAAGAAATGTACATGTACGATTGAGGCCACGTAACACTGTGTTATGAATAAAACAATATGCCAAGTGCAATGTAACATTTAGCATATTTTCATTACTAGAGATGCAGTACATCAGACAGGTCTATTTTCTAATTGTGGTAATACAAAACCAAAAGAGAGCACATCTGCAGACATGCAGCTGCAGCCCTTTTCTTGCTTTTCTTTCTTTATTCCAAGTGAGGCAAATGTCTAATATTGTTGCTTGTAGTTTCCCAAACACATCTATAAAGGCAGTCTTCAGAAGAAATGACACGGCTTGATTCCCTTAATAAATGGAAATATGATAGGAATTCATTTCATCCGTGCAGAAGGGCATTTATTAGCTAGATACTAGCACTGAGAATCGTTTCAGGAACCGTCGCTCGAGCAGGGAACAATATAGGGAAAAATTAATGCAGTCTAACAGGCACGGTATTGGAACAGGGCCTCAGGAAATCAGAATTAAATTCCTAGCTCTTCTGCAGACTTTGGGTGTGATATTAGGCTAACCACTTTCTTTAAGTTAATCTTAACCTTGGATGACTACCCATAAAATGGCGTAACAGTAATTTTTTTATGTAGTTACCTATTTAAAAATGAGGAAAATACAATCTACTAATTGATATGGTGCAGACACCCTATAGTAGCTATACAGACAAAAACATCTTATTAAAGGATTCTGACCATTAAGTCAAAATAAACAGACTAAGTATTTGTTTCATTAAATATAACTTCATTAAATTTTTTAAATTAAAATCTTCAAAACATTTTGAGTCTAAGGATTGCAAATATGGCCAGTAAAATAAGTTAATTGCTAAGAGCTTAACTTTAAGGACTTCCACAATACTCATAAGAATTTCTGTGCAATGAAGAAATTAATACCAACGTCAAATAACACTAAATAAATTAATAATTTCTCTGGAAAACAAAATGAGATGTTCTTGCAAAATTTATCAAACTAAAAAAGAATAAAAAGGGAATTCAAAGATTTTTAACAGTCAGACAAATCAGACCTAGAGAAAATATAAGGTCAATGTGAATTCAGATTATCATTTGGGACATCAAGAAAACAAAGATCCTAGAATTGAAGTGTAATAGCTGTAACTACTGAAAAAAGTAATTCAGACAGCTTTCTTTTGTGTGTGTCGTTTCCCAGAAGTTCTGTATGCTATTCCTAGGGTCCCTATCAGTTTAAGATTTTACTTTATATGCAAAATATTCTATTGCTTGTGTTTAAAAATACTTTATGGTACTTTACACTGTCTCAAAACAAGGACAACAGAAAAAAAATCATGAGTTGTAACTGAAAAGGACAACTGATGACTAGAACAGGAACAGCTGGCAGAATCACTGCTACCCAAAGCATGCATTGCCCAGCCCAGCTGTATTTTGAATCGGCTGCCATTTCACCACCAGACTACAGGGAAATGATACTTAGAAATTAGAGCTCCATCACCCTCATTTCCCTGTTGGGACCCAAACAAAAACATGAACTCTAATTGTTGAAGGATCTCCTTAAAGACCAGTAGCTTCACTGCACGCATGCAGAGATCCAGAAGTAAAGAAAACATGTCTCATTACCCCCTGTAGAAACACAGCCTTAATTCCTACACACTTTTTTTTTTAAAGGTGAATAGCACCATATCTCACTTGCTTGTGTTTGCTCTTCTTCATTTAGTAATTAGCGTTAATTACTTTGGAAGGAAGTTTGAAAATAAGTATTTTTCTTAGATTTTCCTGGTTACACTTGACCTTTCTAACAGACCGTAAAAGAAATTGTAGTTACTCAATTTAGAAACTGTGGATATTTATGGTATCTGCATTTGGCAAATCACTTAAATATTTTTGGATGCTCACTTGATCTGTGCCTTCTCTATATAATTTCTTTTCCATTACAAAAACATTTGTATCTAGTATTGAAATGCAAACTTTAATACAGGATTAGGTATACAAGTTACTATGACCACCAAATATACACAATCACTTAAAACTGTTTATCACAGATCAGCTATTTCAGGAGATGGTTGTTACCTAATTTAACTTATTTTAGCCAAGATTAGAAACTGATAATTGAAAAAGTGTACCAATTATTTATCATGTGAAGACAGTTTTCTACTGTGCTTCTTAGCTCAGAGTTTGGATATTGATTCAATATTAATTCACAGGAAACAGCGCTTCTAACTTGGGTCACCAAAAGTACTCACTGCAGCTCTTTTTTTTTTTCCCAGTGAATTAGCATCAAACAATCTAGTCACTGAGCCTCATAAAATATACAGAAAATCTTTATGAAACGTGTCAAAGACCTAGCAACTGTATTAAAACAGTTTTCTACTGATGTCTTTCCGTCTAAAGGCTGAAAATATTATTTCAGTTTCAGAATTATGTAAAAAATTAAGTCTCCAAATAATGAGTCAAAAAGCAAGAAGGCAGACATCAACTAGCATAAGCACAAAATCAAAGAGAATCTGAGTTAAGCGCCCACATTCTTCTTCTGTTTTAAGGAAAGGTAACACTTTCTTCAGTTTGATAAAATGGGATAGATATTAGCATATTGTTTCCTACCACGCAATGTTCAATCAACAAAGAAGTAAAAGGTTATTTAATTACAGCACCGTCAAAAGATCAATAGATTAAAAATATCCTTCCTTGTTTCACTTTTCATTTGAATGTCAACTCACACAGTAAAACAGACATAACTTTGGTTATCCCTAAAGAACACTAAGAATTTCCACTACTTGGTTAGTATTAAGCATGTTCACTCTTAAAATCTTCTGCCATCTTTCTCTTCATTTTCAGGTATATTCAGTTTCAAAACACGTAAGACTCCAGTATTGTCAGTTTTCATTCAAAGTTTGATCTAAAATACAAAACTGATCTGTTGATACACACTAGTGCAGAAGAAAATGCAAAAGTTAAAGGAAGGTGAAACCCAGGAAGCATAAGTTGCCTTTTCCGCTGTGGCATATGTTTACCCCCAGAAAGTTCTAAAAAACAAGAGACAACCTTTTTCTTACAAATATTTCATAATTAAAATACATTATGATTTGTAAATTTTAAGCCCCTAATGCCAACTGAACTACAGACAGAGTCTTAGAACGTTTAGGAAGTTCTTACTAAAATTTGGGCATCTTCAGCCTGCTCTTGAATGGTCTGCAAAGCCTTTGTCAGATCCTCCTCATCTTCCTGAAGACTAAATTCATCATCTGCCGGAACCTAAATGAAATTATTTAAAATTAGGTATCAACATATTTTATACATCTTTCCACTCCCAATACAACTGCTGAAAATAATCTTGTTCTTGTTAAAGTAGTATTTTGCCGTATTTAAACAGAATTTATATTACTGAAATATTTGTTATAAATTGAAACATCTAAATAGAAATATCTGTATCCTTAAAAAAATATTTAACATTCAAATAAAAGTAAAATATAACAGATCAACTGATGCTAAATCTTCTCTTGAAAAATAAAGATACGTCTAACATCATCACACTTTATAAAAGGAGATTCATGTTATTTCTCCTAAGATGGTTTTGTGACTGATGAAGTAAAAGAAAACAATGAAACATGAATACTCTACCACATATATAAGAAGATTATCAATTTAGTAAATTACCTCTTCGTACTGATAATCATCTTTAGAGTCATCTGTTATGGTAAATTCTGCAGATTTTGTTAAGTCTGAAACAGCTGATGAATGTGATGAGTTTCAACTTAAAAAAAATGTATCATAAACCAACCATCTATAAATCTGTTATCACCACCTTCACCCTCCTTTATGACACAAGACTTTACGCTTTCAAGGCTTCTTTAAGTCTTTAGGTGAACATGCCCAACTCCAGTGAAAATTACGTACGCAGATTCAAAGTTTTCATAGCAGGCTTAAACACCATCATAATTTGCCTGATCAGATCTGTCAAAGTTAGAAGTCAAGCACTGTCATGAATTAAACAGTAGCTAAATTCTGCTCTCACCCACCCAATCATCAGTTTTCATAGAGGTCTTACTGCACTGAGACTTCCACAGACTTTACACTTCTAAGCATAACTAACCTCATGCCCTCAGAAAATGGCTTTTTTTTTAATCAAATTCAGATGTACAAGTTCAAACACAAACATCTGAGATCAAACACTGAGTACCATTTACTGAAGCTGATACAAGTGCCTTAATAATTGCAACACAGCAACAATAAAAAGATAAGGAACTCTCAAAATGTAAAAATTCATTTGGTAATTATCTACAGTTCCTCCAAATGCTTTAGAGTCAAACTTTCCATTAAAAATAACTACAAATGTTGTAAAATGAAACCAAAATAAACATTTTTCATCCAGTAGCCTCACAGCCCATGCAAGTATAAGACAAATGTTTTTAGCAAGATGGTCTGTTGACCATTTCCCTAGGAAATCGGTTAGCCTACAAATGACCCGTGTAAATAAACAAGAAATTAATTTCTGAAGAAAAGCTGGCAATTCAGTACTACACATACAATAAAATTTAAATGGCAACTTTAATATATACAAGAAAAAAAATACATTATTTTTGAGCTTTGCATCAAGTTTCACAAGTCTGAATTATTCTCTTTAAAAATAGGCCTTTTGCTACAGTTCTCACAATACAATACACATGTAAAAGTATCATCTGCATTCAAGACCCCAGCATCACAGCATCAACCAAACTAAAAGTTGAATTGTAACCAACTGGAAGGCTAACAGCTGAAGATCATGCCCCAAAAAAGGACCATCATTTGTTTTAGAGATGTAAGGTTTGAGAGAAAAGTTGGAAAGATGACATTTCCTATTGTAAACCAAAAAAAAAAAAAAAAAAAACAAAACCACAAACAGGGAAGTCATTGAGTGAATAAAGGCCTAACTTTCAGTAATCAAGTCAAAGCACATCTGCGTACCTCCAACTGTCCAATTAAACTACATGCTTACTATGAAAATTGTACATATAAATAGGAAACTGGCATGAACATTTCGTAAGAACCTCCTATCTATGCTTAGTACATGAAAGCAAATGCCTGCAATACATATGCCCCCAAATTTGCTTCCCAAATTACTGCATCACAGACTGCAGATGTGGAACACAGGACTTGAATTCAAGTCACCACCTCTTTGCATCTCAAATTTTGCTCTCTGCAAAAGCTTAATTTTGCTTCATCCAGCACAACAAGAATGTTTTGGTCCTTGCATCAGGGTCTGACAACGTCCTCATGAAACAACTCCTAATTCCTGGACTTCATTCCTTCAACTCAGAGGGAGAAAAGTTCACCTGAACTGCTCATTACATAAGAAAAGGGAACAGCAGCAAGGCGGGCCTGGAAAGCAGGAGGAATAGGTTTTCTTTATTGTTTGAAAAAGCAAGAAGGATATTGCAGCAGGCAAGTCAAGATAAAAGACACAGTAGTACTGACTAATAGTTGGGGTAATGTTCTAAAAAAACCTCTTTTGGGGTTATGTTCTAAAAAACATAACCCCAAATAGTTGGGGTAATGTTCTAAAAAACCGATATCCTAGCACTAGCTAGCTGACTACACATTCTCTCTTTAAAGAATGAGACTTTAAAAAGTGAAGTCACGTTTGTATAGCGTGAATACTTGGGTACAACATTCTTTGTATGAAGCAAGGGACAATTTCCGTATATATGTAGTAATTCTACGTACAAACTAAGTATCTGCATACTTCTCTGCAACCCCAAAGCCTCCTCATTAATTTATAGCACAGTATTTATCAACTGAAAATTAACTTAAATATAGTACGTTTCAATAAAATACTGTACCCAGCAATTTGGTCAGAGGCTATTTTTCCTAAAGCTATCTTTTCTATGGGCTACAAATGACCCTTCCCCCACCTGGACTATTTCTTGCTGCATTTATCAAATCTTTCAATGCAGATAGAAGTGTCACTGCAGTATACTCTTGATGAGTAAAACACTTTCAAACACTGGTTTTTTTCCTGAATCTTCTCCTGACCCAACTATCCTTGCAATCCATTATGGTCTAAACTAACGCATCACTGCAACCACTGTCCACAGACTAAAATATTACTTTTAAAATACTGGTGTTTTCTTTCTTTTTTCCAAAAACCATAGCCAGAAGCAAAATAAAACAGAGGAATTTATTTTCAAAACTATTGTATTTTCCCAGTGAACACCATCTTTTTTTTTTTTAAAACATATGTCCTGATGCAGTGCTTTTTTAAGCACACCACACAGTGTGAAAACAGCTGTGCAGTCTCAAGGAGAGAGAAACTGAGGCACAAGCTCGCAAAAGACAATCTTCCACTTTTTTAATTGCTTTTGTATTGGCTTACATCTTAATTCTAGCACAGCAGGAAAAACTAAGGTACTGGTTGGACCTAACACTTAAGCTCTAATTATTTAGCCTCTAAAACAAAGCTCACAACATATTCTTGATTTGGCAGCTCACAGTTACAAAACAGAACGGATAGAGCTCGTCTGACCTAGGGACAAAACTAGAATTTGGGTCACCTAACCGAAAATTACACATTTAAAAGCCATAAACTCCTAACGTAACTTGCCACAACTCAATTGTGAAAAAAAGTCAAACTCATTTTTTGCCTCTAAAAGCCACAGCAAACAAAATTATGACTAGGTTATTACATCCTAATCTTTATAGCTTGGTCATACCCAGTACTAAACAAAAAGACGACTACCTAGCCCATTACTGTGTGTGGCAGGCATTAGGAATGTCAATTTTACAACAGCACATGGGGACCGCAAGCCTTAACGACAAGTCTTGTCACTCCTCCAAAGATATTTTGCACTGACGGGATCAACAACTACAGCAAAAAGGGCAACAGGAGACTTTCAGTTCAGAATTCGAACTCTTGCTTAGACTGCCCCTATCAGAGGCGTGGGGGGGATATAATTACCTCAGATTTTCTAGGGGTCACTGAGGGACTCATCAGCAATGTAAAAAGCACCCCTCAAGCAAGTCCCCACCACCTCTTCAGGAAAACCCCCCGCAGGCAATAACCAACAAAAAGCAGGGACAAGGCCGTGGGGTTTGGGGTTTTTTTGGCTTTCCATCCCCCTTACTCTGTGAAATAACTCCGCAACCCGCCGGCCTCCTTCTGGGACAGCCCTGCCCCGGCTCCCAGCCCCCAGCCCCCAGCCGGCAGCAGAGGCAGGGCCGCACGCTGCCGGAGCCCTGCCCGAGCCCTCCCCTCCAGCGCCCGGGGTCCGCGAGCGCTGAGGAGACGGGCCCGCCCGCGCCGCTCGCCCCCTGAGGCGGGGAACCGGCGGGACCCCGAAAGCACCCCGCAGCCGCCCGCCTCAGGCGGGGAGGAGGAGAACACTCCGGGGAGGAAGGATACTCTGCAGGCAGAAGACCGCCTCAGAGCCCGCCGTCTCCTCCGCCATGGCCGTTCCCTCCCCGCCACCGCGTCGGGCCGTTGCCAGGGGCGGCCTCTCGCGAGACGGAGCAGCCGCCGCGGGGCGGGGGCGGGAACAGCCTCCGCCCAGCGGCCATTTGATTGAGTTTAGTTTAATTTAGAGTTACTCACGCTTCATTTTCTTGCTCCCGGAGGTGCTGTCTTGAAGTCGAGGCGAAGTTACTCGGCGTTTTACCAGGGAGGGAGCGGCCCCGCGGGGGCCGTGAGGGGATGTGCTGGGGGGCGAGGAAATCTCTGGAGGGTTCCAGGGTGGTCGCTGGTGATGCTGGGAACCGGCCTCAGTGTCGCCTCAAGGTCCTCCCCACTGGTTTCTGCGGCGTTTCTGACTAGGAAATACTGCATTTTATTAAACAGAAGGAAAAACAACAGGAGAACGGAGGGGGAAAGGGCTCCGGTCTCACGAAGGCACTCATTTCTTCTCCAGAGGAAACATTTTTGTAGGTGAAACAGGTGTTTGCTTGTTCACCTGAGCTCAGTGCTGTGGGACTGATAGCTTAAATTAAGTTCATAGAATGATTTAGGTTGGAAGGGACCTTAAAGCTCATCCAGTGCCGCCCCCTGCCCTGGGCAGGGACACCTCCCACCAGCCCAGGCTGCTCCAAGCCCCGTCCAACCTGGCCTTGAACCCCTCCAGGGATGGGGCAGCCACAGCTTCTCGGGGCAACCTGGGCCAGGGGCTCACCACCCTCACAGCAAAGAATTTCTTCCTAATATCTAATCTAAATCTCCCCTCTTCCAGTTCGAAGCCATTCCCCCTCATCCTATCACTACATGCTCTTGTAAAACGTCCCATCTCCAGCTTTCCTGTAGGCCCCCTTCAGATATTGGAACGCCTCCCCCCAGAGGCTTCTCTTCTCCAGGCTGAACAACCCCAACTCTCTCAGTCTGTCTTCATAGGAGAGATGCTCCAGCCCTCTCATCATCTTGGTGGCCCTCCTCTGGACCCGCTCCAACAGGTCTATGTCAAGTCCAGAGGTTGGTCGGGTCCAACAGGTCCTTCTTACGTTGGGGGCCCCAGAGCTGGACACGGTACTGCAGGTGGGGTCTCACCAGAGCAGAGTTGAGGGGCAGAATCACCTCCCTTGACCTGCTGGCCACGCTTCTTTTGATGCGGCCCAGGCAGTATGTTCTAGTTTAATTAAGAGCAGGAGTTTTCCCAGGAAAAAGTTCAGGAAAGAAGCATAGAAGCATACTATAGCCTATATGTTTGTGGAGATCATGTGTTATGGCTCTTTGGAGTTTGAGATAAGGTTGCAGGAGTCAAGAGTAAATTTTCGGTCCCTTTTTTTTGTTTTCTTTTAAAATAAGCTTAGAGGTCCCAGTCCTAAATTTCCATTGAGTTAATGGGCTTTGTATAGAGTAAGAATTCAGAAGCAGTGCTTTTATTCATATAAAGTAACTGAAAATAAATGCCCAAAGTCTCTGAAAAAAAAAATTAATTAAAAAAGAATTACTAATAGCTGGTCTGAAAGGAGAGGTACCAGTTTTGCTTGAAGCTTTAAAAAAAATAAAAATCTAGCAATTGAAATACAGTCTGAAGATCAGAGAAGATGGAAGCAGGTGAAATTGAATTATAACATTCAATCCAGTCTTTAGCCTGAAAAAAACCAAGATGCATTCCTGCAAGAGGGCCTGTTACTTATGAAGCTATTATTTTAGCATTTTTTTTTTCCAGACTGTCACACAGCGAAGAATAAGATTGGAAAACAATTCATAGTGAAGTACAAAAGGATCTGTGTCTTCTTGGTTTATTAAATAGTTAAACAGCTTGATCAAAGTACACAGGTGATGGATTTGGTAAGAAAGGCTATGTAAAGATAGAAACATATGCAACCATATTGAGAATTAAATCCAAATAAATTACAGCTAAAAACAAAGAGCAAATTTTAAACAAATAACTATTTGGCTGCTTTTCAAGTATAGTGGAAACTGTTCCTGGTGGATTTTATCAGTGACAGAGTTCTTCATAAAGTTACATTCTACATTCAGACACCAGCTAGTTCAGGATGTCTCAGGGTTTGTGTTTTCAGAAAAGTCAGATATGGTCATTGCACTGGTACTTTCTATGCAAAAGGGTTGAAATAAGAAGACAACCAGTTCTACCATATGTGGAGATTTGCCAGTATTCTTAAGGACCTGTAGAGTTTAGTTGTTTGCTTTTAAAGAAGAGTCGGTTGGTCCCCAATTGTTATTTCCCAAAGGTTTAAAGCTTTGTTTGGAAACAGTGTTTGGTTGGCAACTTCTAAACTATTTATATCATCCCATTGTGACTATATAAATGACCTGACAGTACAATAATTTTCCTTCAAAAGGCTTAACAAGCCAACTTGTTGCTCTCTACCTTGTTGAGAGCCACCTACTAAATACATTATATTTGCTTATTGCTAAGCTGAATTCCAAGCACCCGATTCACCCTGCTTTATAGCCTCATAACAGTCTGCGTTATAAATGATTATCATCTCCCAAATGGCAATAACCAATGTTGTTACTGTATCCCATAGCTTCTCATGAGAAAGACACGGAAGCAGCATCTGCTGTGGCTTGAGTGTTTCATTAGACAGACTGTTTACTTTTCTCACACAGCAAAGACTAAGCCATGCACCTCGGCCAGATACATCAGCCAGGCAAGTTACAGTATTTGAAAAACATCATTCATGAAAACTGGCTGAACTGGAGTGCTCCAGAAGTGTTGTGTGTGCTCCCAAGCCCTAAGGGACAGATCCTTTTCCAGGTTTATACCAGCAACTGAAGGATTGTGAGACCATGCTCTCATTCAGAGCAAAATATCCCCTCCTACTGAATTCAGCAAGCCAACCGACTACAATTCTGACAAGCTGAGTTAAAAAACCAGAATATCCATCCAAGCCACTTTCAGTGACTTTCCCTCCCCTGCAGGAAGACATCCAAAACATCCAGTTTACACACTTCTTCACAACAGAGAAGCAGCCAGCAAAGAATTAGCTGCCCCACTGACTTTTACACACCCATTTCTGATTGCTCTTCAGTGCAGCTTTTGGGGAGAGGGGACAAGGGAATGTCATCAATTCAGCTTTTTGAATGAGCACATAGTGTGGCCAGGAACACTATACAGACAGTATCATGGTGACGGTCAAGAGGATATTGTCCACATGGCCATGGTGGAGCATGGGACCACAGCTGGAAGCCAGAATGAGTTGGAAAACATCTCATTCCAACTTCTGCTGTGCCATCTGGCTTCCAGTTAGGTGACTGACGTTAAATGTATTTTCTCCATATAACCATCTGGCAGCTGCTTGTACAACAACAGAGTAACACATAGAATTTGGCTAACGGTTATCCTTAGAATCATAGCAAGGATACTTGCAACGCTGAGATTCTGAAATTTAAAAAAAAGTCTTAAAGAAAGTTTCTTTAACGGATGGCATTACATGCACAGAGTATTGCAGGTGGGGAGCAGGGAGCGGGAAGTTATGCAGCCTTATATTTTGCATGTATTTATTTTACAGAGGTCCTGTAAAAGTTTCTGGGGAGGAGAGGGCACCCGTACAGTTTTCCACAGGATGTGAACATTGCATCCAACGAAATGTTTGTTCTTGAAAAGTATCAACACTTTTGCCATGCTACGGAAGTACATTCACTTTGCCAGAATTAGAGGAGCAGGGATTTTTTTTTTTCCCCCCTCCTCCCCCCCCCCCCCATAATGATGTATACCAAAGCTTGATTTGATCAAGGAAACGAATTAAAGGACTTGATTAGTACAAACAACACAAAGCATCAAAAAGATGGAACTTTAACAAAGTTTTGATCTAAAAATGTAAATATTGCCAAAAGCAGTGTAAGTATAGCATGAAGTACAGTGCAATAACTGTAATGCCAGGTCTTCATATTTATAAAGGTCACATTTGCAAAGCTTAGGGGCCATAGTAACCTTGCTGGGCTTTAAATGTGACAGAATGGGGTGCTTTAAAAAAAAAAAAAAAAAGAGA
>VWZL01004159.1:1849728-1860980 GCA_013396915.1 Stercorarius parasiticus | reverse complement strand
TCAATAAATACAATGCCATGACAGCTTAAATCAATAAATCTTCTACTTTACCTCCTGCTGTGCTCCTGTGCTGGTGCTCATATGATTCTCAAATAATTTAAACCTAAAAAAACCTAACCCAGAAAAAAAAAAAAAAGGTTTTTTTGAATGCTAGGAAAAGCAATACTAAAATGCTAGAGGTTTGGCATTCAGACTTAAGCTGAAGTTATTAAATGTAGCACTGTTTTGTGTCTACTCTGCAGAAGAGCATTCAATGCATAAGCTTCTACTATGTTTCCAGATATTTCTATAGATCAGATCTGGGATATACTAAGTCTCTGAAAAGAAGGGTTTGAGTTGAGATTGTATTGGAACAAGAATGTCTTTTTCCCAATGCATCAGCACTTCTGCTGATGTTCATTCTCCTGAACATTATTAAAAGCATAACTAGCATTGGTTGAAATACTAGTTATACTATTTATTCGCCTAATCCAAAAGCTGGTTTTCTTTGATAAATTTCTAAAGTTTAGCCTGGCTTCATTTTCACACATCTTTTTCACAGGACAGAAATGGTAAGACAATGCTCTGCTCAAAACCCAATGATAGGGGTGCAAACAGAGGTATGAAGAAGTTTGACTCCACTTACAGAAAAAAATCGGGATTGAACAGTCAAGCATTGTGTCAATAATACGGAGTGACATTGGTACAGCAGGATCATGCAGCATGGGTTTTACAGGGCACAGTACTGCGAAGCGCAGGTCTCCCACTCCAGACACTGGAGCTGTAATGTATATAGTCTAGTCTGTACACTGTAATGTATTATAGAAGAGTTATTCTATCCACACTGCTGCTGCTGTTTCCAAGAACTACAGCCTCCACATCTTCTTCTGTTGTTGCCTTTGAAAATTCTCAGGAGCATTGGACAGATGGTACATTTTGGCTCTCCATGTACTAAATTTGGGAGTATTTCTGCATCACAGACAAGAGTAAATTGCGCTAAGAGAGAGAAGAGAGGTGGCATATAGTCATTTTTTATTTTAGAAGTGTAAGGGACCCATGTTCTCTCTAAACTCCAGCTTTATGAACACAGAGTTATTTATGCTGGTTATAGGAACTAATGATCATCTGTTCCTGATAATTAGAGGCTTTTCATTTCATATGTTCTTCTCCCCTTCAAAATTAAATTTAGTTAACATGCTTTTCAAATTTAGGTAACTGACCACAATGCAGCTAACAACCTCCTACTACAAGCTAAAAAAAAAGTTTATAACTATATGTGACAGTTGTAACAAGGAAAGCCACCATCCTTAACACAAAAGGCCAGAGAAAACAAAGTGCTGTGTTGCCCTAATATGTGCTTAGTAAGAGGCAAGAATTAAGATGCCATCATGTCAGAAGACACAAAAGCTAAAGGATAAGCAACAGAAAAGCTAGCAGAAATTATTACCTTTTTTTAATTTTACCATGCTTCCAAGTAAAGCACTATTTGTTACCCAGGTAATGCATCTTCCCATTGGAAGTCTGAGTCTCATACTAATTAGCAAATGCCAGAATAATTTCAGCTGGTTTCTGGCATGATTTTTTTTTTTTTTTTGTAAAAGAGAGTACATATGTGCCCACATTAAGACCTGACATGACCAAGACTTTATAGCAGCCTTCTAGTACCTAAGGGGGGCCTACAGGAGAGAGGGGAGGGACTCTTTATCAGGGAGTATGGCGATAGGACAAGGGGTAGCAGTTTTAAACTGAAAGAGGGAAGATTTAGATGAGATGTGAGGAAGGAATTCTTTGCTGTGAGGGTGGTGAGCCCCTGGCCCAGGTTGCCCAGAGAAGCTGTGGCTGCCCCATCCCTGGAGGGGTTCAAGGCCAGGTTGGACGGGGCTTGGAGCAGCCTGGGCTGGTGGGAGGTGTCCCTGCCCAGGGCAGGGGGTGCCACTGGATGGTCTTTAAGGTCCCTTCCAGCACAAACCATCCTATGATTCTATAAAATTGTCAAATTAAAAACATACATAAATGAATATATCTAGCAAAACCATAAATTATTCAAAACTGTTGGGTGCTTCAACAAAATTAACTTTTCTCCCTGCAACCAGTCCTCTGTTATCTGTATTGTAATCAGCTCAGCACAGAAGACTCTGCTTCTTTTCACCATTGTTGCCCCAAAACATGTTTGCCTGCTCTTTGCTGCTTTCCGTAGACTCATTGCTGCTTTTTTCGCTTCAGTTTTTCCTATTCTGATCAACCTGCTTTGAAGTCTGATCATTTCCATTTGTGTTTCTAACCGGTTTCTGCAACACGTATCTTTTCAGAGATAACACACAGAAGATACTGTATATTCCTGTTCCACGAAAGCAACCAGGAATTTAAAAAAAAAAAATTGGTCTGAGACATCACAAAATTGGATACAAGATGGGCAAGGACTAGCAGGGGATTTGTAGCCAAAAGCAACAGTTGCTACCAGAGTATTTAGCCAAGCCTTCCCCAACTGCCTAAAGCCAGCTGCATGGATCAAGACCGAGGATGGAATTTTAACTTCCTCTCTATTATTTTGTTTGTTCTTAGTGCAGCATCATTTTCTCACATACAGAATGTGAAGATATAAATAATTAGAAGTCAAGTCATCCACCTCTAATCTGTCTTACTTCAGCTGAGGTTGACAGTGTACACTAATTTCTGTATATTAATATATGATGGAGACTGCACAGTCTTTATGTCCTTTTTGCTTTGTTATTATTAACAGAGATATAGGACTTCAGGCAACAATTCTGTAAAAAACCAACATTTTGGATAAAAGGTGATTTTTTAAAAAATACTTTTTATATCCAATACTGATTGCAATTTGTGATGTGAAGGAAGCATTTTATGGTTTTCATTTTCACGTGTCTCTGATGAAAGCAGTAGTACAATATTGACACCCAGTACTTAAATGTCAAAGCTTTGCTTCCTGGTTTTTGTAATATTTTGTTTAAATATTGAAGTGCCACAAAATTGAAGTCTAAAAATGCTGTGTTTAAATTCTTTGCTTTTACCTTCACATTGCTTATAGCACAACCATAACTTTTGCTATCAAGCCATTTGCCCATTTTGGTATAGGACAGAATGAGCAAATATTGGTAATTCAGCTTCCCGTAGAATCACAGAATTGCCCAGGTTGGGAGGGACCTTTCCGATCATCGAGTCCAACCATCGCCCTAACTCTGACAAACCCATCACTACACCATATCTCTAAGCACTGTGTCTGCCCGGCTTTTAAATACCTCCAGGGATGGTGCCTCAACCCCTTCCCTGGGCAGCCTGTTCTCAAACAATAGCTAAATCTAGGGCACCCTGCATTGCATTTGAAGGTGCCCAAACTGGTTTAAAACATTCTAGCTCACACAATAGAAGCTTAACTTTATATAAACTCTTACTATAATTCATGCTACTTTATACTTCAGATACGCTCCCAGTAATTTAGAGCCAAATCCTTAATATAATCTGCAAACCTAGAGAGGCCTAAAGGCATCCAGGCACCTGAAACCAAGAGAAAAATCCTCTAGATTTTCACTGACTCCGCCAGCTTTGTCCCCTTTCCGAAAAGAGCAATTGCTGTGCTAGCATCCAAAAGAGACTTGCTGTATGTGGGCCCCCACTCTTCTCCAGCGCACTCCTTGCAGTCAGGGCTGAGGTACCCAAGCCCTCGAGAAGGATGTCATTTCAGATACAGCACTGGAAAGAGCTGTGTTTTGACCAGATGAGACAGTTCCTTGCTCTGTGTGTTGATTACGATACAATCATCCCCAGGCAGCCAGCTGTCTAAAACATGCATTTATAAGGCAGTCTGGGGGCTGCCAATTCCTCTCCGCTGGTCAGGAGCAGAGAGAAGTGTAGCCTTACTTTTAGTAGTAGTTTATTCCAGTGGAAGTTAAAATGATCTATCTATATAAGGACTACAAAATCTATGAAGGACTACAAAATTTATGGTTAAATTAACCAGATTTTTGAACAAATACCTCCCCTGTAAAGGTGTTTCTGACCCTTCAAAATATACAGCTGTATCAGAGGAGAAGAATGAGAATTCCCTCACCTAAATTCACCTCTAATAATTTCTGAGCACATATTTGTATTTTGCTGGAACATAATACAAGTATCTTTATAGACAACATGAGCATCTGTCTGACCATCTTCTCCCTTACAGCAGATCCACGACTGTCCTTGCTGTGCTTTGTAGAGTTGATCACTCTTGAAATGGTTCCGTTCAGAAATGACTGTTCAATACCAGCTCGGCAATGTTCAGTTCCACACCTATTGCCCTTGCCCAGGGCCAGAATCAATTCAAACCCCACATCAGAGCGTAGCTCCTTATAGTCTGTTCCACATGATAGTGGGAAGTCTGAAACAAGGTATGGAAAGAAAAGGAAAGTAGGCCGAGTAGCTGTGCTGGATTGAGGTAAAACAGAGCCAATTTTCTTTTCAGTAATTTTACTTTTCGGCTAAGCCTCTTCTAACTAACTGAACTCTCTGAAATTAAAGGCGTATTTGTCAGACGCTGTTGGCTTCTAGCAGTGTTAAGACCTGATTATTTCTAATTTATACCAAGGAGTTGTACGCAGAGGGGCTCCTGTTCATACTTACTGCTATAACAGCCAAGGCCAGCTCACTTCGTTATTTGCCCATTGGAGGGTTGGAAGCAGAAAAGCGTGGAGGGGTCACAGAGCGGACAAAACGGGTGACCCCAAACTGACCAAGAGGGTATTCCATCCCATCTGCATCCTGCTGGTTCCCAATCCAGGAATCAAACACAGGCCGCCTGGGTTTTAGTGTCATTTGTTTTAGTGACCAGCCCAAGCCACAACAGTAGCCCATATGTATCCCTTTTAATGTTTCCATCACAGATACGCAATTTTCACTTTCTACACTTTTTTTTTAAAAGTTTTTTAAAGCAGAAGGAAACATTACAGTTTTCACAAACTAGGGACTACAGATCAGAATTTTTGAAAGTATGACAAGTGACTGCATTTGTAATTCCCACTCTTGCAGAAGATAAGATCACTTGCTTAAACAAAACACACCACCACACCTTTGCGGACACAAATCATCTTTACACATTGGGTTCTGAGTCCGCAGGAGTTGTTGCAGGAGTACGTATCTGTCCAGACCCAAATTCCTCCTGTCTCTCTCTCTCTGTCTCTGCTCAGGAGGGAACACGCATATATGGCACAAAGCAAAGTGTATGTCTGTCTTCAGCTGTCCTAGCAGACTTCAAGACTTCACATGGTCCCATTAGCTGGAACATTTCTAAACCTGGACACTCCCCTCAACAAGGCTTCAGCCCCCTTAGCCCATGCCAGGTGATTTCACAGGGTGACAGCAATTACTCAGACTGGCATGCAGTCAGGTCATGTGTCAAAGACATTTATCTCATTTACAAGCAGAAGATTCCCCAATGAATAATTCAGAAAAAAAAAATTAATCACCTTCATGGTCCATTTTTCCAACCCAAGGCTGTCAACAAGCACCCACTGAACATAGTGGGACATGTTGACTACAGAATTAACAATTTAAAAATCATTGCGTATACCATGCACGTAGACATCAGCCAGTGATTTTTACTTACTGCTAAAGGCAAAAAGCAATGTGTCGGCCCAACCCTCAGTGAAATCAGATGAGGTTTCCTACCAACTTAGGATGGAGCTGGACTGGATCTAAGAAAACTGAACCCATGATGTCCATTGCTCACAAGCTCTCATCACCACAAGTTAAGTCACCAGCTTTTTGGAAGCTATGTTCTTTTCAACAGCCACAAGGCACATTGATTTACACAAAGCTCATAAAAATAGTAATAGCTACAATATGATATTGCCTAGCAAATCGAAGGCTAAGGAAGGTAAAACTGATGTCAGCGATGTTTTCTTCATCCCTCCATTTTTTTAAATGAGATTTGCCATGCTTCATAAACACATGGCTAAGGCTGTTTTCTCCTAATTTGTGCATGAATCTATTATATATTACGACAGTGCAGAGAACCTATTTCTTACATCTGTATAATATCCCATGGGTTACCTTACTTCATGCAAATGAAACAGCTGAAGATTTGCTAATTAGATTACACAGGAAAAAGATTTGTGTTAGACAGCAACTCTAATGAAAAAAGTGTAAAAACATAGCCTTCCCCCCCCATCTTTTTTCATGCTGAGAATGGCCAGCAAGATAGGTGTAATCGTGATGTCTAGCCCAAATCCTCTTATATCTGAAGGAGGACAGGTAGGACCAGAAAAAGTGCATTTTTTTCTAACTACATCATCTCATCTTATTCAAAAATATTATCATTCCTCCCAATTGTTCCTAAAGAACAGCAGTTTTAAACACAGGAGGAATGCAGGAATAACCCCTAAACTTTGGACACTAAATTATGTTACAGGCAAAATAGCCCTATAGATTTTGTCTTTATGGCAAGTGGCCTAACACTTGGTTGTCTATACAACTCTAAGCTGGTTAATTGGACGTTTTCAGATTTGACATCTCACTTGCCTCAGTTTCCAGAATCCACCACGCATGAGAGTCCCTGTATGAAGCTAGGCTCACAGCACGATGGCACCTGAACACAACGAAACAGGTGGCATCTTGAGCTGCAGCCCTGCCCCTGCTCTCATTGCCCAACTCTAGTATGTAGGCAAGTGTCCTCTAGCCAACTTCAGCCTTTCTCCAATACCCGAGCACAGTCCGGATATGAAAAATATTGTGACCATTAACTTTGCCCGTTTCATCATCACACAGAACCCAATGTCTTAATTAACATTTGGTTAACACTACCATTAGTGTAAATTGATATTAACAAGTAACAATGATTCTTAACATTGAGAAAACATTGATGAAATTGGTCCCCGTGTCTGCGTACGACAGCAGTACCAATACACACAGACCAAGAGCTTCATTCTGAAAATCCAGTCTGAACTGGCACTGAAAGCTGGAAACCAGCTCTGCTCTGGGTTTCACAGATGGACTTTGTGAAGTTGGACAAAGACTCCATGTCTGAACGTTTCTTCTTGCACATGTGTGTAAATCTAGACCTCAGCTTTGCAGCTTAGTCCGCCTTGGAGTTATCAAGCGAGATGACATTTCATTGCAAATGCCGAGAGCCACCAGTTGTTAGGATGCAGCTTAGTTCACCATAGTTAACCAAACAGTCTCAATTCATCATGCACTCACTGTACCATAATTTGTTAATTAGAGAGACTCATCTTCTACTACAGTATTTTTTTTTTTTTAACAGCCTTCCTTCTAGGCACATATTCCATTATGCTTCTGTCACTGTACTGTATCAACTTGATGTTTCCACTGGTCATAGCTAATTAGGACTGAGTGAGCTATGCTATTGTGGATCTAAAATGTTGCTGTTATAAGCAGCTCATACCCACCTCCTGCCTGTCTCCCCAGCATGAGAGGGTGAGAGGAACCTCCCGAAGAAGCAGGACCCTCCGTGGCAGCCTCCCTGCTCTCCCAGCCACAGCCAGCCCCCTTAAAACTGCCCAGGAGGAAAGACAAAGCAGAACTTGGACCAGGTTCTGCTGGTTTCAACACCAAAGCTTGTCCCCAGCTGCTGTGAAGCCCAGCCCACATCCAGTGGATCAGACATGAAAAAGCAAGAGAGCAGAGGGTCTCCACAACTGAAGGCTTACAGAAGGGACCCTTTGACTTGGTCACCATTAAACTATGCGCCATTATCAATGCTGAAAGCCTGTACGAGGAGCATTGACTTTGCCCATAAGAGTTCTCTGCTTTTTCTGTAATTATATCAGTGAAAATGAGGGCCCTTAATGAGGGTATCTATAATCTTCATCTGAACCATCCTCTTTACTCTTTAGCCATTATTGTATAAAAACCTCTACTTCTGCACAGGGAATTTATATTCCAACTGTGTCAATTCCTCTAGCAGCATATTGGCTGTTCCTTTATTAGAGGGAAAATTCAGGATCTGTTAAAATAAAAGATCCCATGGGGGTGAACGGTTGTTGGATTAGGTCCTTGTGGAAACTCCTGACAAAGCAGAGTAAATTTCCACAGACTGAGCATTATTGAGGCAACCCATTAATAGCAAAAAAAAAAAAATCAAACATTTGCAATCTTCTTCCCTTCTCATCTTCTCAGGTGTTGTCACATCAGCTTGCATCCTGTGGCAGTGATAAACCATGGCCACTGAGGACACGGGTATGTTATCCGCACTAAAGGAGAGGCAGTGAACCTGTAACAAAATGTTTCTTTCCTCCAAAGCAGATAAGCAGTGCACATAGGAAAGATGTAGATAGAAGAGAATCATAGAATAGATTGGGTTGGAAGGGACTTTTCATGATAGTTAAATTGTGCATTAAGGCACACGGTACCCCCCCCTCCCCATGGCACTTCATCCTCTAGAGAAAAAAGAGCATCACTGGCAGAGCCAGGATCCCTGCCAGGCAGAACCACTTTTGTTTCTCACCTGTCCCAGGGAGCTATCAGAGTGATTACCACACCAATTTACTAGTGCCTTGCCAATACAGGTAGAGGGTCTTGAAATGCTTTCCCTGAACAGCCCCCAGATCCTCGTCCTCTGGTTACCTTCTGCAAGCACAGACAGACCTAAAAATTCCTTTTCCTTACCTCAGCTTTCAGTGCACTGGCTCACATAATGTCTTTTCAAATCATCTCCATGCATCACAAATTGTCCCTCTATTTAACAGGAAAAATATTTTGTAATGTTTAGAAAAAGCAAGGCACTTTTGAATTATCAGATATTTGTGTCTTAAGTGGGAGGCCATTTTGTAGCTCACGCCTTGAATTAGTTGTGGTATTTCCCCAAGGAAATGTTGTGCTAGCCAGTTTCTTTCCCAACCAGCAACTTTACAAATTGACAAACTATAGTAAGGGCTTCTGCTACAGAATGAAGAATCAATAGCTGTCTACTTGGATAGCCTCAAAAAGTGCTTAACTTTTAATTGAACACTGGAAAAGAAATGGCAAAGCACAAGAGCTCAAAACAGCATGAAGCCTGCATGATTATCTTTCTCCTTGCAGTTCCTTATGCAGACTGGAGACTAATTAAACACATGTGCAGGCTAGAAAATGATTTGCAAAGATATATCTCTTGTCAGATTGCAAGGGGACCTAGCCAGAAGGAAAGTACTAGCAAGGATCAGGAGCCATTGCCAGCAGTCTTGCACTGTCATTTTCACTAGTACCTTGGCTTCTAATTTCACCACCTAGTGCAAAGACAAATTAGATTTCGCATCTGCTTTGCAATAAGACAAACAAAGTTCAGGACAATAGTGAACTCAGGCCCCAGGCTTCAAGAGTAATGTAAACACACATCCAGGGGTTTTAAAGTATTTTAGTGCTGCCTTCATGCACTGTACAAATATATTTTTCGTTCTAAAGCTACCTATCCTAACATGACCCATTCATAACATCAAAGCAAATAAAAATAAGCTTTTTTTTTTTCCTTCCTTCTGTTGCAGAAGGGCAAAAACTAAGTAAAGCTTTCAATCTTAAAATCCATTATTTAGTATTTATCGTGCCAGCAAGAAGGCCTAAAACATCCATTAAAAAAAAATATTTGGTAAGGTATTTCTCCAAGACACAATCACTACCTACCTCTCCTCCCTTCTTTCCAGGAGACAAAAAAACATCTCAGGCTGCTCACCAGGGCCTTAAATCATGTCTCTTCTCATGTCCAAAGTGAAAGCACCTGCTCAGGCTGGCGCTTAGCTGGCAGGATTGAATTAGAGCCCAGCAACCGTTGCCCTGATAGGAGGCGATATTATTAACTCTGATTCATTCACATCAGCATTGATCAGAAGCAGTTACTGAGTATCAGGAAGACATCGGGATGTCAGTACATGGTGTTCAAGGCCAGTGTAATTACCACAGAAACGAAGGATGCTGTGATCAGTCCAAACAATCGTGTGCAATTATAATGGGAAATTCTCCTCTTCTGTCATTTTCATCCCACGTGCACCATCTGAAGCCTCATGTTGTTCAAAGGCTTGTGGGTTTTGTGAGTCTGGACTTAAAAAAAAAAGCATCAGCTGCTTTCAAAACTGTAGCTGGGGAGTACATTTTTAAGGTGATGATGAGAGTCTTCAAATGATATTTCCCACCAGCGAACCACTGTAAGGCAAGAGAAAGGAGACTACGCTGCTCATAAATGGTGCTCCTCCAGGCTTTCAAACCCCTGTGCAAATTAAAATGAAATTTTAAGTACGTTATGCCACTTTCAGATCCTAAGAGGGATAGTGGAATAAGACTGCAAGACTTTGGATGTGTCAGTCTCTCCAATAAAGCGTTGGTTTTAGATACCCAAAGGCCTGAAATCCCAGGTGCAGAGGGATGCCTTCCTGAAAACACGTTTGCTGCGAGAGGGGCTGTGGCAGAATTTGGGAGGGGAGAAATCTTCCAAGATGAATGATGCTTTCTCATCTTCACCAGCTATTGCACTCCATCGTCATTTTAAAACCTCCCATGTAAATAAATGCACCGCTTCATCCTGTCTCCGGTTCTCCTCCATTTCTCTGGTTCCTCTCCTCCCGCCAGATGTCCCCTTTCTCCCTCCGTGCCTGGGGAGGCACAAGGAGGGTTGGGGGGACACAGTATTGGCAGACGACTGGTCTCTTTTGCTCTCACTCAAGTGCCCTCCAGACAAAGTCCCTTTCATCAGCATCAGGGCCCCACACCCCAGCGGGAACTTTCTGTCCCCAAACCCCATCCATCCTCTTTCCAAAATCCTGAAAGCAGGAGGGGACAGCGAGGACAAGAAGGCTGGTTGCTCACTTGTGTCCTGGCTATGGCAAATACCATGCTCACATTCAGCTTGGTGAGCGCCAGCTGGCCACGTGTGGGCTGCCTGGGGCCACTTCCTGCTATAAAATATCCCGCAGCTGTCAGAGGGTGACGCTTCTCATTTCAGCGTGGTGGAACATCAGCTCTGGAGGAGCTTTGCGGGGCCTGGTGGTGCTTCGCGTCTGCAGGCAGAGCCAGCCCTGCGCTGCCCTGCTGCGCTCCCCTTACAGCTCAGCACCTACAGCTCGTGCAGGATGCGCGGCTCCTGCCAGGCCCCATCGCGCGGACAATGCTGCCACCCTAATGCAAAGCAAAGAATATATCTGCAAAAGACAAGAGTTAACAACCCCACGCAGCACTACAGGCTTGGGGCAGAGTGGCTGGAGAGCTGCCTGGTGGAAAAGGACCCGGGGGTGTTGGTCGACAGCCAGCTGAATACGAGCCAGCAGTGTGCCCAGGTGGCCAAGAAGGCCAACAGCATC
>VWZL01004159.1:1825359-1849613 GCA_013396915.1 Stercorarius parasiticus | reverse complement strand
AGGCACCATCCCTGGAGGCATTTAAAAGCCGGGCAGACACAGTGCTTAGAGATATGGTGTAGTGATGGGTTTGTCAGAGTTAGGGCGGTGGTTGGACTCGATGATCTGAAAGGTCCCTCCCAACCTGGGCCATTCTATGATTGTAATATGTCTGCACCAGGCAGAGAGCCCCTGTCCCCGTCCCTGCACCCCCGCCACGCAGCCCTGTGTGTGTGCACAGAGCCCATCAGGGAACCAAGCTGGGGGCACAGAGCTGAGGGCTGGTTTATCTGCTGATTTGCAGAGTTTCAAGAATGGGTGCAATCAGCCTCCTGCAAGGCACGGGAGTTCATGGGAAAGCCATCCCAAGCTGGTAAAGCGGATGCCCGGCACTGGAGGAGCGGCCCTCGCTGATGGAGAGGGGGCAGAAGGGGCCACTTGTCCTCCTCAGAGCCTGCACGGTCAAACGAAGAAATAATAATTCCCTTTCTCCCAGCCGTATGATGTGAAAAATCGTTAAAAAGAAACCTTACAAGAGTATCTGGCAGAGCATTAAACTGATGGGAAAAGACTTAGCGCTGTCATTTTTATCCATCTTAAGACATTAGGTAATGTGAATATTTTAAAAAGGCGTAGAAATGTGCAGAATAGCTAAAATAAATGCTCTTGCCTACTAGCTTAATATTTTCTCTCCGTGAATATTTCACTAATTTCTGCTCCAATGAGAATTTCCCGCCGAGAGCAGGCGGGGGGGCTGCTCGGGGTCCCGCTGCCGCCAGGGAAATGGCAATGCTGACATCTACTGTCCGAGCTCGGAATCGCCCGCTCCCTCTGCCCGCAGCCGGGTTGTGCGGGGCCACCTTTATTAAATAACAAGTCCAGCTGAGGGCAAACACACAGACCAATAAACTGGGGAAATGTACCTAATGCCATGATGCTACAGCCCCAGAGAACGATCTGAAGGGCAAATATTTATAGAAGGCTGAATTGCACTGATCTCGTTTTTGTTATGGGCTAAGGTACCTTCGAAATAGACATACTCGGTGCAGGTAAACATTTGCTCTCTTTAGGAGACCCACAGGACTTTTACGCGTTAATTCTCTCCGCCTTCTAGATTTATTTTCTCTATTAAGTTTTACACTGTTCCTTTCCTCCAATTAGTACTAAAATCTTTTTTTCATCACAGCGCAGATAGGAAACATGCTTTATTTCCTGCAGCAAGAAAGAACAAACTGCCAAAAAAAGCGCCTTAAAGATTACAAATGAAGCTTATAACAGTGTTTGTGCCTCTGCCGCAGCGTTTGGATGCTGCGTCTCTAATAACATTTAAGTGACATTCGGGAGCCCCTTGTTGCGTACATTATAGGAACCGTCAATGCGGGGAGGGATAAACCTTGAAGCTGCAAACCAAATGCAATACTGAGAGACGCCGGCAATTAATAGGAACAGAAAAATTGTGTATGGCTGTGCATACATTAGGGAGGATAAGCAGAATCCACTGTTTCTGCACACCACAAAGCAGGCAAAGTGGCTTTCAGTTGTGCGTCAAAAAGTTGCAAAAGTTTATTGTAGGATGAGCTATTCCTAATTGCATTTTAAAGAGTGCCCTTATCAGAACATTCCCAATTATAAGCAATTAATTTATTTATAACCTGGTACTGCAGCCCTTCCCACTGGCACCTCCTCGACACATTATGCACAACAAGCAGCTATTGGTGCAAAGTACAGCAGTCTTCCAAAATGATCCTGCCCCTTCTGACGTATCTCATCAAAAGCCACTTGAAAATAACAGCGGCTTTGGGCTTGTCTCTCCTCTGGCATCCTTATCAATATTCAGAGCTGGCATGCACGAGGCCCAGCTGTGGTACACTGGCATGAAACTATGTAAGATCGACACCTGATGAGCATTTTAACTACAATACAAGGTGTATTAAAGCAGGGGTGGTGGTTTTGGTGAGGCTCTTGGGAGGAAGACAAGAGGGCTGGTCAGAAGTTGTTTGACAAAAGACTCCATCGAGAGGAGGAACTCCTCAGACAGGCTGGTGATGGTGGGGCGCTCTGGAATGCTGAAGAGCTTGAGCCAAGCCCTGCTGTTGCTCAATTTGGGCTCAGATCTTCTTCCTGCTTCCTTTGGTGTTGGCTAAACTGGAGGAGCAATGTTTTTTCCCCCCCTGCTTCAATGATGTTGCACTCTCCTCAATCAGAAAGGGAGGAACCTCAAAAAAAGCCCCCGTTTTGCAAGATAGAAAAATGGTATCTCACTGAGCTGTCCTCTATCCTAGTATTTACACTGCAACACCATCTGCCTCTTGCAGCATGTTTGCTGTAGTATGTCGCACAAAGAGCTGTTTGCTTGGTGGATGGATGTGGGAAGACCAGCAAGGTCATTAATCTACTTCTTTCCCAGTTGTCTTTTTGTGATAGCTCAGATTTTTCTCCTTGTGGGGCGCTCCCATGTCCCTCCTGCACAAGAGTGCAGTGTCTCCTGTGATGGTGCTCACTAGTCTAAGGGGAGCATTTGCAGACCCTCACTAGGGTGGAGGACTTTATGCTCTGGCCACTGAGCACAGAAGAGCTCCCAGGAAAGCAGCAAGAAGGATGGCAGGAGCCAGAAGGTGGGGGCTGGCAGCCTGTGGGATGCTGGTAGCCACAGGCCACTCTGCCACCACTCAGCAATGGGGACTTGAGCTAATACTTCATTATCTTGGATGAAGGCCCCTGGGGAAAGAAGGGATTTGGACAGTCTCCTGGAAACTCCGGCCCTTTCCCTGCAGCACAGGAGGTCCCACCTGCAACGCCTAAGCTAGGGGAGACTAGGGCTTGTGGGGAAAAGCTGCTTTGAGGGAGAGGTAGTCCTTTCCAGCAAATGAAACCCCAGCTGTCTCTAAATGGAAAGAGGAAGAAAGCATGGAGAGCAATGCCCTTCTGCCCTAATTCAGAGTGTTCTGCCTTACCTGCATGCCAGGGTGCTAAAACCAGTGGTGCCAAAAACAGTGGTGCATCAGCAGAGTGCAGACAACGTGGTGGTGCTGGACCGGGGCTGGCTGCTCTAAGTCTGGGATCTCCGTGCTGGTCCCTACAACCAGCACCTTCTAACTTTACTAACATTTGGGGAAAGATAGGGGAAAGTATTTTGAAGCAATGATATAACCCCACTCTCTTTTTTTCAGTGTATGAGGTAATGAACATTTTTAGTGCTTAAAGGTGCTGTGAGAAGCTGCAGGGCATGTGTGAACGCCAGCGTTTTATGGAAGGGGTGGTTTTACTGCCAGCAGACTTCAAAAAAAAAAAATCCCTGCAGTTTATATTAATAAGACTGGATGTTATTGCGTGTCAGGAGTTATTGTGATTTATAAAGTGCTTCTTACTTGGTGTGTAATGAAAACATTTGGCGCTCAGTCCCAGTTAGTAACGGGAGATGATAGTAGCTTTATCTGCAATAGGCAACTTGACCTGGAACCTTCTATCACTTTTAATGGTATTTTAGTGCTGCCTTTTGCTTTCACCTCAGCTTAGAGTAGCCTCAACTTTCCTAATGTGAATAAATAATAGAATCCTTTTTATGAAAGAAGGAATTTAAGAAGAAAAGGGAGACAACTCTACTGCTTGGTATTAATGCCCCAAACAGCCCTGCTCCATGAGGGCAGATCCCTATTGTGCAACGCCGTGGAGTTGGTCCTTTAATAACCGGCTCCACTTGCTGTTCCCAAGCGTCTCGTTCAGGACTATTATTTTTCTGTTGAGAATTTGACACGCATTAAAGATGCCAAAAATATAACAGGGGGAAAAGGGTGGAGATGGGTGTAAGTAGATGGATGGGTCCAGAGCTAAATAATTGCTCCTGAGTGTGTTTCTTTGAAAAACCACCCTGTATTTAGCACCAAAAGTGTATTACTGCAAAATAGCTGTGGGTGAGGGCCGAAAATGGCAGTTTCAGAAGGGGACTCCTTAGGACCGCACTGGATTATTCTTTGCCCCCAAAGTGTGTGCATAGATACATAAATTTTAAAAAGCAAGAGAGCTGACATGCACAGGGCTACCTTTGCTACTACCCTGTTCAGCTGTTCTTTAAATGATATGGTAGGGTATGCTGTAGCTTGGTAACTGGGGATGGCTAGCCTTGCAAAGGTACGGCTGGCTCCTAAGGTAATGCCTTCCTTATCACTGGCTCCTACCATGATAATACAACCCAGTATAAAATATTCTACCTGTGCATCATCTTTGCAACGTGAGCTCTTTCAGTACAGTCCTGTGGCATCCCTAGGGTTAGAGCAAGTGGGAATGACTGGGAAGGCAAAGAGCTCGGCAAACTCCCTGCATGGAGAAAGGTGTCAGTGTGCGCTGGAGCTTTGCTCAGGCTGGAGCTAATACTGCGCTGCCTCCATCTAGCTGCAGGGAAAGTTTTATTTAGAAAAAAAAAATATCAGATGTAGCTAGTGCATCCTGCTGGCCTAAATGCAACAAGGCTTCTGCCACCTTTCCCAGGGAAACTGGGCATGGAGACCCTCCCGCATGTGGCTGCAGGGGCAGGGGGACCCCTGCCCTTGTCTGTCCCACGGTGCCTGTGGTGGCTCGGTGCCTGCAAGAAGCCTGGCCCACCTGGCAGCAAAACACATCATGCTTGGGCTGCTTGTTAAGTTGGATGCTGGAATAAAGTACAATATAATTCTTTTCCAGGCTAGGGAAAAGAGCTTCCCACTTGGAAGGCTGAAAAATCTCATAAATATCCAGAAATGTGGTCATTTTTGGCCAGGAAGATGGGTGACATCACTTGATCTGCTTTGGAGCTCTTGTCCCTGAAGCAAGGCTGGCCCCATCCAGCCCCACTTGCCATGGAAAAAGCTGCCACCAGCCTCTCGCTGAATTTCCACACCTACAAAACCCCCTGAGCCGTTTCACTGGCAGCGGGGATATGTGATAGGGCCAAATCAAGAAGCTGGGAAAAGCTGGGTGAAAGGAATTGCTACTAGATATATTGTCATTGTACTTGGCAATCCAGTCTTTTAGGTTGTGCTTATTTTATAACTAAGTGCAAGGCTAGGTTCAAGGTAGAAATACGATGTTAAAGGAGAATGAAGATAAAATATACTTAACTTCAGGTGATGAGTGCCGTCCTCCTTTGAGATAGGAAGGCGCATCAGGAAAATGGCAAGGAATAGTCTTCTATAGAATCACTGTAGCAGCCACAAGAGGCAAGTTCAAGGGACGGTACAATTACCTTAGAGAATGGCAAATATTTTACAGGCAGCCTCCCTCAGAAATGCGGGTGGAGAATGACCACAGATGCTTACAGGAGACTTAATTGTCCTTGCCAGCAAGGCTCATTATCCATACATAAACATATGGGCTGCTTCTTAACAGCAAAGTGCATTTATTTTTTCAAGAGAATATTTTAAATCTGAGCTGCTTGATTGTCAAATTAGTTGAGTCTGGCTTCAGTTTAATTACACCAGCCATTGGATTGTGCGGGAGGATGAGAGATGTGCTACTTCTGTAGGCAGAAGATGCGTTTGCAAAATTACTACCTATAAAACATTGCTTTAGCATTCAGCATTGCCACAGGAGCGATGTCAGAGGTCAGTAATGAGTCTTAATGCCTGTTGCAGTGGGGTCTTGCTCGGGGCCTCAGCCAGGGTTACCTTTTTAAGAGGTTTCTGCCTCTCATTGATTGAAACTATGTAAAGTGAGAGCTGCACCTTGGGCCTGTTGCCCCACACCTCCTGCAGTCCCTTATACCAGAGCGGGCAGGTGGAAAACACGGCCAGGTTAGACTAATAACTTTTTTAATCCTCATTTCGCATTTGTGTAAGGCACTGGAGAGCTGGACCCGAGGGAAGCAGGCAATTTCCTGCAGGTATTTAACAAGGTGCGCCAGGAAAATGGGGAGAGGACAGCAGCTCCAGGGGCAGAATTGCAAAGAAAGCAGTTTTCTCTCCGCAGGCTCCATTTATAAGCGCCGTGCTGGTGAGGAGGATGAGGCCCAGGTACTTCAAAGCATGTGTAACGTTGGGAGTGGGCTCAGAAAGAGCAGCCTTTGAAGTGAGAATTGCACAGTGGGTTGGGCAGAGGACGAGAGGGGAGAGCATCCTGACAAGTGGAACAGGTTGGGTGAAAGAAGGGAGGGGATTTATTTATTTTTTCCCTAAGCTCGGGATCGATGTTAACCAGGAAACCTGTTCGCATCTCTTCAGCTTGGCCAGATTCTTCAAATAATAAAGTTCACTGTGGCGTTAATCAAACTGCTGGTTATTCCAGTGGGTGAAGTATAACTTAAATGTGCCAGAACGCGGCTGCTGTCAGGTGGTGCTCAGGCAGCAGGAGGGTTGTCACGGGCTGGTGTTCACTCCCCGCTTTCCATGGACAGGAGTGGACAAAACCCATTTCAGCAAGTGGGCTGGGCTTGGCCGGGCTCGATACCCCGAGCTTGCAGAGCTCAGGCAATCCTGCACTTCCCGGAAAATTAAAATCACCAGGGTTATTTTGCATGTGCCCTGACCCCGGTGAAGTGCCCTGGAGATCCCACCACAGCTCAGCAGCATGAAGGGGCACTGCTAACACACAGCCCCTGCTCTCCCCCCACAGACTGAGCATGGCATTTCTAAAGCACAATTTGTGATTTTTATTTATTTTTATTTCCTAGGACTGAAAAAGATGCTCAGGACAGCACGGACGCCTGTCAGTGTGAGATGCATCCTTGCAAGGGTTGCTCCCGTGAGCAGGGTGGCAGATCTCACAAGCATGTTATTGGGCTGTCTTACTTTTTCTAATAGCCAAATAATTACATTTGAATGTGGATTTAGGGGGATGATGAAAGCCAAAGTTACAAAGCTGAAAGCCTTTAAAAAGTCCATCTGTACTTGCACTGTAAACTAAGCAGGAAAAGCTCTGAGCATGTGGGAATGGAAACCTGATGCCTGCAGCAAGTCTCCTCTCAGCTCGTACCATTTGCAAATAGAGGTTAATAATGTTTGAAACGCTTAAAACTCAAGGTTCGGTCTACCATCTTAGGTTAGCAAGCAAAAAAAAACAAACACCCAACCTTTAAGAGAATTAATTCAGGATTTCCCTTGTCAGAGCAAGGCCATGAACTGAGGCTCTTGAGTGCTGCTTCCAAAATCTCAAGCCCCTTGGTGGTACTCACAGCAAACTGGGGAGGGGAGATATGTGGGTGATGGCTGTTCCTTCTGAGTCATTAGTGGAGCGAGGAGACCTGCCTGCTTGTGCCGAATAAAACATGTTGGTGGGGCTTATCTTTGCTGAGTGGTTCAGGCTACGGCCAGGGTCAGACTCCACGCGCAGAGGAGAACAAGTAGCGCCTTTTGTCACAAACCAGTATGTACAATTCAGACCAATTAAAAAAAAAGCACAAAGCCAAAGTGTAAGTGATCAAGCAGCAAGAGATTACAACCAGAAAAAGACATTACAGTCTATCATATCCCCCACCTCTCTTCTTGCCAATGTTTCAGTGTTTAGGGCTCACGTTCTCACTTTTCCCAGCTGAACGTGCTCAGCTTTCACTTTTTTCTACCTCCAGGAGCAAGCAGAGTATAAATAAGGACAATAACATTCCTAGTTTGTGCTAGTTTGGATTTTTCTATTTCCTTGCTTGTAAGGAATCGCCTTGCCCCACATGCCTAGCTTTCTGCAGCAGAGCACTCGCCCCTGTGCCCCACGGAGCCCCGTCACAGTCTGGGTGGAAAAACCTCACTTGTGCTAACAAGGTCATAGATCTTCTCCAGTCCCACACCGGGCTGATTGCCCTTCCGAGGAGTTTGCTCGGGGCCTCTGCAATCACTGGAGTCTCCCACCGTGTGCGGATCAAAGGGAGCAGCTCTCTGCGATAAGGGTAGGAGCTATCAGGATGCCAACGGATAAACTGGATTTCTGGCCAAACTGTCAGAGCTTGCGTCTGAGCACAGGGTGGGTGACAGCCAGGCACTATTATAGTTACAGAAAACATCGTATCTGAGATGATATTCCCCTGACCCTGTTATCCCAGGTGCTATACACACCAAAAAAAGGTCTCTCCTTTGAGGATGTCCCTGCTGAAGCAGGGTTACGTGGGGGGGAAGGGAATTGCTCCAGGTTACATGACAGCTCAGGGCAAAGCTAAGGCTAGACGTGGGCTTTGCCAGTTGGTGTCCAAGCAGAGCCTGCACATAATTCCTGTGACAGGAGTGGGCTGTAAGCTCTCGTATTGCCCGCGCAGGGGAGGGACGTATTGTGAAAATAACCAACAGTTTCTCTTTTCATCTATTCTTGCTCACTTGCCTATTTCCCAGGGGACTTCTCCTGAAAATACCGGTGCTATAGCATTTGTGCACGTGCGGCAGGCTTCCTCAAACATTTGGTCTCATCCTACCAAACCTTTCTTTTCGTGTCGGCTGCTTCCCTGGCTCTCCTCCTGCTCGCCTTGCCGGGGAGTGCGGGCTGCAGCCCCCACGGCTGTGCTGCCCCCAAAGGGTAAAGTTTAGCCTACAAATTTGCTGCCATCTATGTTTTCTTCGTTTTCCCCTTAGCTGAATTATTGTGAAAATCTAAGTTTAGTAAGAGAAGAGCCTCAAGACCGTCAGCTTCTGTGCTCAGGGAGAGAGATTTCTGCTTCTTTTCAGGTTTTCCTAAAAAGTGCACGTTGCAGAAGGAAAAACCCGTGCAACTGAGGCCGGCAGCTGGCAAAGGGCTGCCTGCTTGGCTCCTCTCTCTGCCGGTTTTGGGATGCTCAGGTGCTGTTCCAGGGCACACCAATGAGCTCTCCGTTGCCGGCGAGCCTGCAAAGAAAGGCTGCTCCGCGTGGGTGACTGTTTTATTTTTCTTTCCCCCGCCCCAGCCAGAGACTTGGCACAACTTCTGGGTCTCCTACGTTGCCATCTGACTGCGGCGCATGCCGTGCGCGGCGCTTGGTGCCCACGGAAGGGGCGTCTCGGCTTTTGGGGAGGAAGCGTGAGTCTCTGCCACACCAGGGATGCGGCAGCCCGCGGCCAGCCCCGGGTTCTGAGATCCCTCCTGGGGAGCTCCTCTCCGCAGAGGAGAGAGCAGGCAAAGGAAAGACAGAATTCAGGCTTACGCAGGATGTATCGCACATCAGCTGGCTTGCTATCAGTGATTTGGGGGGATATCAGCATCCTTTTACCTCTTGCTTATTTTTGAGACCAGACAGAACTCCTTCCTTATTTTATCATTGAAACTGTGTAACTGCATCATTTCCCTTCCTTAGAGAACTTGCTTTAAAAATCATCACTTTCTTTTTTTTCTTTCAACTAATGGCAAAAGATGCTCTTATGTTACTGAAGCATACTCACTGGTTAACTGTATGCACATGTATTTCTGAATTTGCTCAGAGGGCTGTGATAATCCCCAAATCTGCTGCAAAAGCCGGCCTGGTCTCCCCATCCTCTCTCCTGGGGGCAGCTTGTGGCAGCCTGAAGTTTAAATAGCCGGGGGCACCCAGGGAAGGGCCATCAGGACATTTAAACGTTTCTCCTAAGTGCTAGGAAAGGCCTCAGTAGGGGGAAAAAAAATTAGGACGCTTAATTAACTGACTAAATCAATAGAGGCCTGCAGGGAGGGTACCGGAGTCAATGGGAAGAGCAACGTGAGGTTTGGCAGACGTTAACCCTGCGCTTTGCCTGCTGAATTAGCGCTGGGATGAGGCTGCACATGGGGTGTATAAAGCCCCGGTTAAGGGATCTTCCAAGCTTGAAGGAGGCTGATTTGGTTTAATGCCCAAATGTCCTTTGCCTGTGGACCCAGCTGTTAAATAACAGTGGTAAAGCTATCGTCCGCTCCACAGGCGGGGCTGTGAGAAGCAGAGTGGAATAATGGCTTTTATAGCTGAAATATTAGGATATCCTGTCTCTCTTAGAGCATCAGGGCTCAGGGGATTTTCTGCTCCTGGCCTGGAGAGGCTTCCTGCACAGGGCAGAGCCCGTTCCTGGGGCAGCGGATGGGGACGCTGAGCTTCACCAGGTGCCTATGGGGAAAATGCTGCCAGGCTTGGGATCTGCCAAGCTTTCCCTGTGGGTAGACTGGAGGTGAAAAACAAGCGGGTTTGTTCCATGCTGAACGTGCCCACGTCTTGTCACACAAATGTGCAGCATGGATGAAAACAAAAAACAAGCTACAGATGGACACTGGCAACCTGTCGCTAAGCACAAGCCTCTAAATTCAAAATAAACATAATGCAGCAACTCGTGTCTTCTGGATGGGATCTGCCGAACTTCCATTGCAGATACTGTAATGTCCTGATCGTCGTCATTCGCTAAATGGGACTTAATTTCAACTCAGACTTCATCAGCATCTAAAATAAATTCCTGAATGGGTCATAAATTCTTATATTGGTCATTGGTGCCGCAGGGGAGCGTCTGAGTCTGGTGACGTATAAGACCCCTGGGATTTGCAGCAAGCTTGGCCAGAGGAGACTCCTGGAGATGACTGGATCTGTCCTGAGACTTGCAGATGCTGCTTAGGTCGCTCCTGAGAAGGTTCTCCAACCTCAGAAAACACCATTAACACAGACACCGCAACCTCCATGGGTAATTCAGCTATTCCCATGCCTGTGTCCCCCTGCCACTGGAAAGTTTTTCTTTAATTCTTCCTCTCCCAGCTCCCCTTCGCTGCAGGTGGCACCTCCTGCTTGCCCTGTCCTGTGCTGAACAAGCCCAGGAGAGGAGGCAGCTCTCCCGGGAGGTCTTGGCAGGCTGCATGCGACAGTGAAATAGCCAAGGGAAACCATGCAAACATCACTCTCGATGTATGTAAAACCGCCCTGGCTGAATGGGGTTGTTTCTGGAGGGCAGGAGCTGAGGGCAGCCCGGGGAGGCGAAGGCATTTCTCTAGAGCTGCGGCTCCCCTGGGCTGGCTCCCACGCAGAACTTTTTCTGGAGGGACTTAAGAGGCTTTGATTCCAGCTCCTCGCTGGTGCCAAGGCTTTCTTCTCCTACCCGAGGAGATAAGAGCAGCTGCGCCTGGCCAGACCCGAGCTCCCTCTGGCCAGGTATTTTGTCTTTGGCTGAGGTGAGAGGTGGCTGTGAGGGGGGAAGGCAGGCGCTTTCCCTCGCCTGACCTCTTCCCCAGCTGCACATCGTGTGGCCCTGGCTCCCGGTGCACCAAAAACCCCCGTGCCCGCCTTCCCCTACAAGGGGGCTCTCAACCAGGCATGGGGAAATCAAGGACCAAATTGTGGAGAAAAGGGTTTTGTTGACTATGGTGGAGTCCTTGCCAAGTTCACTGAGCTCTGAGTAATTAATTGTGGAGCACATGTATTTGTGTGTGTGCCCGGAGTAATTAACTGAAGTGAAACACATGTATTTCCAATCTTACATGCTGTGGTTGAGATAGAAATGAAGATGACCGTCAAATTGAATTATTTCTCTATTAGCAAGGCTCAGGGACATCTCTATAGCTACATAATTAATTTTAATTGTGCATATGAGTGACTCCTGTCAGGGGTTTGGGTACGATACTGCATCTGTATCCCACGAGGAAGACCATTAAGTGTTAGTGTGTAGGAAGGTATACGGAGAGTGAAGATTTGGTGACCTGTTTTCCTTTCATGTTTGAAAATTTTCAAGCTGATGAAAATAGAGAAGTTCCTCCTGAGAACGACCCTCTTCACTGATGGACTGAAGAAAGGATCTCTGCACATCAATATGTAGCTTAGCATTTTTCTTGGATTTACATAGAAGAGGCTGAAAACAGAATGAAAGCTCTGATCCTGCAAGTATTTTCTCAAATGCCACGACTGACACCAGCCACTCCATGGTGAACATCTGTGAGGTCCTCGCATCTGGCTCTTGTTCACTTTGATTAGTTGGGGCTTATCACCCAATATCTGCTCCTTTAGGTGGTGTGTAGCCCCCGGATATGTCAAGGAGTTTCTCCAGTATGTTATTATGCACCCGGAGAGCAAGTGGCAGCACAGGGAGGACTTCTATAGCCATAGAAGGACTTTATTCTGTTCTTCTCTCTGCCATGAAGTTGCTGAAAAACCTGGACAAAGACCACAGCAGCTCCACAGCTTTCCCCGCCATTAAAAGATGCATCATTCCAGGGTCTCTGTGGCACCACGTAGGGATGCTTTGAGGTCTCTGTTGGGTAGAAGCATCTGTGGTTACGCCGGTGGAGGGGACACGCAGGTGAGTGCAGCACAGTTACAGGTGGGTCAGGGAACACCGAAACGGGAAACTCGGGCAGAGCAAGGAGATTCCTGTGGCCTGAAGCAGGTATAACCCTTCTGTGCGACACACACTTTTTAGTTATCTGCATAGTAATTTAACATAAAATATTTTTCAAAGGGCTAGGTGTTAAAGCACAAAGCAGAGTTATAAAGTATAACCTTTATCATTACCATTGTGGGGAAAATATTTACACTGTCTTAGCTTTCATTTGCTGATGAAATACCATCTAGTGGCATCGGGGAAAAAAAACCCCAAACTATGCTACATTTTAATTGCAGCCTGGCTTTTGATCAGATGGGGGGGCGGGGGGGGGGAAGAAAAGAGGAGGAGAGAGAGAAATGTGGCTTTGTGTGTATTCTGTGTACATTATTATTCAGTAAGCCCTAAACCACAAAAGCTCCTACGGGAAGATTCATTATCGCATTAAGCCCGAGGTAGGGAGGGGATGCCTTGCTGGCAGGCGCAATGTGTTGCTGGTTTACTTTGTTTGGGTTGGGCCCCCCCCTTGGGCCCCCCCCTCCCCTTTGGGGGCCGCATGCTCTAGAGAAACAGTTTAAGACAAGACGCAGTTGGATGGAAAAAAAAAAAAAAGAAAGAAGAAAGGCAGAAAGAGGCAAGTGACCGCAGTGCGAAGCGCTGGAGGTTTCTAACGGCTCCCCTCCGACTTCAAACACCTCCCCAGCCTGCAGCGAGCCCTCGCCCTGCGGCTTTGCAGCCTGATAAGCATCGCCCGTGAGAGGCGCGGCGGTGCTCGGCCATCCCCCCGTGGTACCCGGCCATCCCCCCGTGGTACCCAGCCTCGCCCCACGGGCATCTCCCCGTCCCCCCGAGGAGCTGGGCTCGCCAGCCCCACACCATTCCACCTTCTCTGCAATGCTGGGGTTTCTCCCCCCGTCCCCGTCCCCGTGTTTTCTTCCCCTCCTCTCTGAAAACTTTTCTGGCCTTCCCCAGGGAGCCGGGTGCTGTGGGGTGATGGCCCAGCTCTGCCAGGGAAACCACTTTCTGGAAATAACCAAAATATTTGCAGAGCACCCACCTCTCCGTCTTGCAACTAAGAGGGAAATGAAAGCGTTTTCTTCCCCGAATCACTGATTTACAGTGGCTCAGCTTGCGGGTGACCTATCTGAGCCAGCAGTGAGAAAAAATAGAGCCGAGATTTTGGAAAACGCTCAACACCTGTCTTCTGACAGGAGGCAGGTTTGGGGCACATCGTATGGGATGCTCACTAATGAATAGCCTGGCAAGTGGGGCTTAGAAAACAAAAAAGTGGAGGCCGTGTTCTCAGAGTGATGATACATTTAAAAAAAGAAAAAAAAATATATTAAAGCCCATTTATTCTGCTTTGAAAAGTAAAATCCATGTGACGGAGGCCCTGCCTGGATTGTTCTTTTGGTTACAAAACCCCCATTCTTCCTGCGAGGGAATTCCGCAGTTTCAAGACCGACTGGTTCCCTAATTTGTGTCTTTAAAAAAAAACAACACCAAAAACACATCACTTGCACGTTACATTTTATTGATGTTACTGTAAAAATACATATTTGCTTGCATTCCTAATTGGGGAAGCACAGATGGCAGTGGCTTCTGCTAGAGTGATATGCTCTTTAAAATATCTGGTAACGTTACAACAAAGTGTAGTCATTAAAATGAGCGTCTTCGTCTGCCGCAGGAGTTTCATTCTGGGGAGCAAGGCTCTCCTGTTTTAAGGAGAGAGGGCTTGGTTTAACCCTTCCCTGGGCTGGTACCTGCCATGGCAGGATAAATCCGGCACAGCAGGATAAATCCGGCAGGGTGCACCTGAGCGCGGTGATGCCAAAACTGCTTCTCGAGGGCAAATTTATCCTTTCTGCACGGAGGTGTTCGTGAGGGGGTGATGAGCCCTCAGGGTCTAGAGCTGGTAGAAGTCACAGATAAATTTATTTTGGTGTCATGTTCCCGGCGCGCGATACAAGGGGAGCTGAGGAGCAGCCGCTGCCTCCTTGAAAACGCGCTGGTGCTTGTGGTGTGGTGAGGACCTGGCCCTTGGAAGGACAGCGCTGCTTGGGAAGAAAAAATAAGAAAGAAAGAAAAAAAAGAAGAGCCAGGATTGGACACAGGTTGTTCATCTTCTTCAGAAGATTGTTTTAATTCTCTCTCCTCGTCCAAATCACGCTGTCACGAGCAGCCGCAGAGCAAGTGAGCAGCGTTTTGCGGAGCGCTTGCGACGTGCTGGCAGCGAGCAGGGAGCGTGCTGGTGGGGAGGGAGGGAGCCGTGCTCAGGCAGTTCAGTTCAGCAGCAGTTTTGCCAGGAAGCTGCCAGCGGGGTGTCCCATGCTCTTTGATACCCTCCTCTTGCCCTCTGCAGCTCCCCGGCCCAGAAGCCCACTGTGACCAGGGCGTTTTACCGCTGGTACCTTGGCCCCTCTGTGTGGGGACAGCCCCGCGCGCCTTGGTGCCCTTACGCCTTCCCGCACCTTAAGGGGGGGGTGTTAAAATGCTAACAGCTCTTCAGGAGCTGGAGTTTCATTAACTTTATGTTTTAAGAGGCCCTGCTCCAGCCGTGCGCTGAGGTGTGTACCTGGCGTTATTAGCTCTGTGCTCTCCGGGGAGGTTCAGGGCGTGCCTGCTGCCTTGCCTGCAGCATCCCCGTCGGCCGGGGTGGTTTTGGGCGCCTTCTCAAGCCGCCGGGGGGACAGCAGGGCCCCCTGCCACCGCCAGGCTTCCAGCAGGCATTGTGAGGCACTCGGAGCCATCAGCTCCTTCGGTTTTAATTAGAAGCCTTAACTACCCGTCTCGCAGAGCTGCGCAGTTACGAGGGCCTCTGTGCTGTGGTTCGCTGTGGAAATTAAGGTTGGCTGGTAAAAATCCAGGCCTTTGGCACAGGAGGGAGCGAGTGGTGTGATGGCGGGGTATGGAAGCCATATATCGCTTACCCGCCCCTGCCTGCTCTGCTCTGCCTGCTGGAGCGGGGGAGGTTGCCGTAGGGTGGCACGTGAGGGCTCTGGGGTCGTTATGTGACTCCTAATGGCGAACTTGCCCTTTGTTCAGTTGTAGCGGGATTGAACAAGCCATAGGGAATGCCCTGGATGTAAATACGTCTCGTCATTTAACACAAAGTGTGATTTACTGACCAGTCGGGGTTCCCCCCTCCCGCACGGTTCGTGGGCCGCAGTCAGTAGGGGTGTGAGGATCTGGGGCAGCGGGAGAAGAGCAGGCGGGTGACGCCACGGGGAAGGGTCTCCCTTACAGCAGCACATCTCGTGTTCCCGTTTTGGAGAGGGACGCATTTCCCGTGCCCGGGGCTGGGGAAGGTGGCGCGGCTGAGCCTCTCTACGCGTCACACGTGCCGTCGAGGCCCTGCTAAGAGAGAGTCGGCCGGGGAAGAAGAGGCCAGCCTGGCTCCCCGCTCTCCCGGGCAGCATCCCCGCGGGGCACGGCACCTCGCTGGCAGAACGGAGCGCTCTCGGGGAGCGCTCAGCCATGGGTCCTGCAGAGCAGGGAAGCGGCCACCGCCGCACACACAAGGCTGGTTTTGTCTGAGGTATCGATACGCCTCCAGCCAGGCAGGCGCTGGGGGGAGAGAGGGGGGCGAGGTACCAGCTGCGTTATTAAGCCTGATCCCAAACCCTTTGAAGTCAATGGAAAAAATTATCCTCGACTTTGATACACTTTGGATTGGGCCTTTTAAGTCATGTGAAAGACATTCGTGTTATTAAAACAGCAGCAGAAGAACACTGTCGGTTACATCTGCTTTTATTTTTTAATGGCAATGGTAGGTTTAGCCGTGGGCACTATCTGAGACTCATAAATAACCCATGTCAAGTGTAACACACCTACTGAACAGCCACAGAAGACAGAGGACTTGGCTGTTTATCTCCCTGCATTTTTCAGTAACGAGCCACTTGTACGTTAGGAGGGGTAGATGTCCTCTAGCATTCATTAATAAAGCATCCTTAAACAGCCAGGCTTCTCCTTGATCATGCAGGGCTAATGCGATAAATATCTTCTTTCCACACTCTCCTGACAACTGAAAGACAGGAATGCAGTCTAACTTACAACGTTGGTTCTGCAAGAATATTACAGGGCTTATGTCTTGTATGCATGTGTCGCAGCGAGGTACGGCACCCCCTCACTGCCGGGATAACGAAGGCAGAGCGGGGAGGCTTTCTGAAAAAGCGCTCCCAGTGCAGCGCTGGGGTCACCCCCCACGGTTATGGGATAGGTGAAACCCCATGGGAAATCCCGGGTCACATCTGGAACAGGCTGCCCAGGGAAGGGGTTGAGGCACCATCCCTAGAGGCATTTAAAAGCCGGGCAGACACAGTGCTTAGAGATATGGTGTAGTGATGGGTTTGTCAGAGTTAGGGCGATGGTTGGACTCGGTGATTGGAAAGGTCCCGCCCAACCTGGGCAATTCTGTGATGATTCTAAACATTATTCCGTAGGTGCCCTGAAGGACGTGCTCTGCAAGCCCCAGCCTGCTTGGTCAGTGAGGCGCAGCTGATGATGGATTGATGAAGGTCAAATGCCACCATCAGGATACCTTGGGGACCACCAAGGAGTCAAAGCAGGCCTGCACTATCTGAATCTGTTCATCACTGCTTTCACCCAGTGTTTGAGTTTCTCTTTCCCAATGGTTCATTCCAGCAGGGAGACCTTACGTAAATAGATATTACTGTCCACACCGATCACGTCTGTAGGTACCAGCCGTGCAGCCATGGACCTACGGTGCCGGCGTGTCCCACAGCAGCCACAGGGGAGCGTCAGTTTAATTCAGGCAGCACAGAATCACACCTGAGATCCAATGTAGACCATCCCATCACTTGCGACAACAGGCCTTGAAAATCCTACATTTGTGTGAGCTCGCATTTGGTTTTTCGCTTAACTAATGTGTTTTACTTCCACCTCTTTGCAAGCATGTGGGCATCTCGTCTGAGCTCTCTTGTTTTTGCAGAGGAGGAGGAGACATAGATGCTTTTTTATTTTTTTTCCTCCTTTTTTTTCCCCTCTCTGTTACTCATCCTCTTTTCCCCCCCCTCTGCCACCTGCTAAAGGCCAAGGGGACCTCTGCCGTTCCTGAACAGCCCGGCAGCTCCGGGGCTGCCATTGCTGGGTCGTGTCCTCACCCCCCCATTTTAATGTTGATTTAACATCGAGGCAAAGCCAGGGCTTCCCACTTCGGAAGTTGGAGATGTTTGGTGGGGAACAGGTCTGCGAGGAGCTGTGTTTGCGGTTAAAGCAGCGGGATCGCTGGGGACCTCTGGTCTAGAGCAACCTGAAACGCTGACCCAGAGAAGGTTTGGTTTTAAGCTATTTAACCCCTTAAAAGAAGAAGAAATTAGGTCAACCATGAAAGGGAATTTAATAAATGCAGCTCATACATAAATATTTGCTTCTGCTCCCAAGTGCCTGATTCCTCTAGTTTCTCTCGTTGAAGAGGAATACCCACGGGACCTGCAAGTTTAAAAATGTTTCTGTTTCCAAAGCTTTTTGAGGACCTTATGTCCGCGCAGCCCATACCACTCTGGGACAAGGAGCGGGGCCAGGAGGCAGCTGTGTTTGCAGAAGCAGCTCTTCGACACCTCCCCTCCTCCCTGGGTGGGGGCGCAGAGCAGACCCCCCCCCTCCTTCCTAAAAGTTGTTACCTGTTTTCTTCCCCTCCCTGGCAGCAAGTTGAGGTCTGTAAGACTTCCCCCCCCCACTCCCCGCCGGCCTTTGGGAGCGGACCCACCCTATCCTCAGGGCAGCAAAATTCGCGGAGGAGCAGGGTGAAAGAGCATCCTTGGAGCTGGGAGCGTATTTCCAGGCTCCCCCATGAGAGAAGGGGCGAGACAGAGGACGGGCTCAGGCAACAGCGCTCTGCCCTGTGAACCGGCTGCGGGGGCCGGCACGCGATGGGGCAGGCAGGGCTGCAGGCAGGAGGCTGCTTGAGGGGAGCGGGAATTAATCCCCCTCCTTTACCCCTGTTTAAATGGTGCCACGCTGGAGGGTATTTTAAAAGCAGCTAAAGGGCAGGCACTTCACTGCCTTATCCCTACGGCTTTGGATTTTCAAAGGAATTTGAGTATCCAGAAAGGTTCTTACTCCACGGAGGCCACACGTTCTCAGCAGTCTCCTTTTCTCATGCTCTTTTCAGCTCCCTGATCCCTTTCCCCCCGTCGCTGAGCCGCATCTGTCTTTCCTGAAAGCGAAGCCTCCATAAAAAAGACGGTTCAAGCATTCAACCTGCGCTTCCCTCACTGAGGTTCAGGTGTGCCGTGACAGTCCTTTTCAGCAGAAACCGTAGAGAAAAAGTGTTAATTGCTGAAGATTTGGGGTTTGGGTTTGCTAACCACAAATGCAAGTGGAAACAGCCTCGTAGGATGCAGTTGCGCAGAAAGCTGGCAGGTGTTAAATAGCACACCCAGGGCTTCGGCATCCTCCGGCTCCACAGCTTTGTGGTGGTTTCTGACTAATAGGCACCAACTTCATTTTTACCTTTGAGGAGCCTTGGCAGATACTCACTAAACCCCCCCAGGGCTCAAGCCACACTGAGCTAAACCCTTAGTTAAACCCTCGGAGGCACAGTCCATCCCACAAACCAATGTATCAAACGGGGCTGCTCCAACAACGGCTTAAAAGCAGCTTTCCACTCCCTTGCATGTGGGCAGAAACCCCGGATCCTAATGACATCTATATGAAACTGCCTCTTTCATGTCAAGCAGTTTCCATCCAAGATACTGAACTGAAATTTTATTTTAACGTACAAAGTGTACCTGAGGTTACTTTCTTACAGAGCAGGAGATGGTCGCTTCCAACCATCGAGAAGCAGCCACCAGATGGTTGGTTCCACTTTCAGAAAACAGCTCTTACTCAAAGACCATTTAAATATCTCTCTTCTCCCCCAAACTTCCTCTTTTCGCCTCCTGGTCTTTTTCACAGGTAGGAGCAAAAGTTTGTTTGCTGACTTTGCTGTGTTTCTAGCACCAGCTGCCCCAGTGGGACATCTGCCCATGTGCCAGTTGGGAGAGCCAAAGCATGGACCTGCTTGAGTTTTACAGTATGGGGCTGTTGGCTCTAGCAGACACACGTGTGTCTAGACTTTACGATCCTGTGTGTGCAACGGGCTTTCTTTGGTACAAGAAGTTGGTTATTGGGCCTTGAAAGGCCCTTGAAGGATCAGGAATGCTCTAAGTTTCCCTTTTAACTTCTACAAAAAATGGGACAGTCAAGAAGCTCCTGATTTTGCCAAATCTCACAGCGTTTCTGCTTACACATGAAGAGGGGGTTTAAATGAGAACTGTTTCTAGTCCTCATACTTCCAGCCAAAAGGCCAAGGGCAGGACCTGCCTGCGTGCCGACAGCCCAAACCGGAGCGGCAGCAAGGACCGTGACCACAAACTGAAGATGCGTTTTTCAGGTGGGCGAAGGGAGAAGCAGCTCTCGCCAGCCCCAGCGATGCAGAGTGCTGCTAGTCCAAATGCAATCAAACCGGCATTCAATCGAGGACAACCACATTGGGTAGAGGTGGGTACAGGTCACCTTATCACCCCCTGGCACGCTGTAGAGGAGACGTGACCAAGGTTCTCCACACAGAGGTGACGCCAGCACATAGGCCGTGGTACCGTGAGTGGGGAAGGGGCTGTGTGCTCCTTCTGCCCCTCTCCGATACAAAAATGGCCCCTTAAATGCAGCTTTTTGCATCCAGTGCCTCATCCTGCCCTGTATCTCTCGTCTCTTCACCCTTCCCCTTGCACACCTGCCTCTTTCTTTTGTTGGTGGGCTTCCTTCCTCTGACCATGGGAAGATGCCGGCGCACCATGCTGGGGGCTAGGGGACACCCAACCACGTTGGCATCTCCCCTTCCCTCCCTCCGCCAGCCCCCCGGGTGCCCCTGGCAGCGTTTTGGCCTGGTTTGGCGGAGGGGTGACCACCGTCAGAACGAGCAGCGCCCTCCGTCTCCACGGCTGGGAGCAGGTGGGGAGAGGGCAGGTGGCCAGGTGGGTGCCCGCTCTCCGCCAGCACATCTGGGGCCCACAGCTGGCAAGTGGGGCCGCAGCTTGCCCTGCCCTCAAACGGAGGGGGCTCTTCCATTCAGAGATAACTTTTTGGGGGGGGGAAAGGGCGAGAAATGAAGGAAGCACAAGAAATACACGGGAGGCTCGGAGGGGGCGATGAGGGGTGGTGGCACCGGCGCGGGGCAGCTGGGGAAGCCACCATCTCCTGCTTCTTGTCAACCCTCAGCAGTCAGGCTGGTGGCCCCCGAGCTCGGGGGTAACCGGTAGCTCACCCAGCCCCCTGCTTTCGAAGGACCTTTGAGACCGGTTTTTCGCGCCGTGACCAATAGGCCCCTCTGAGACGGGTCTGGGTGAGACCTTCTGCAGGAGCCTGGACAAGGGGTTCCCCTGCAGAAACCTGTCCCAAACTCTGACCACACGATTCCCACCTTCTCCCTGCCTGCCCTCCGTTGTGTCCCTTCGATGCCACTGCGCTCGAACCCCCCTCGAGGGTGTCAGAGCCCGAACACCGCAGACATTTTGGGTCCCCCATGGGACCCCCACAGGGACCTTTGGTACCCGTCAGGGTCCAGCAGTAGGTGATTGAGCATCAGTACTGCGTGGCCCGGCAAAACACATCCTCTGAACAAAATTAGGCTCTTAAAATGCCACGGGAGGGGAAGAGGTGAGTATTTTGCAGGGGGTGTTGCTGCGGCGTTTTTGCATTGATACATTTTTTTTCTTTTTTTTATAAACCTTGAAACTGAGGACTGGATTTTATCAAAATGTCCCTTCTTGCACACCTGACAAGAGGGAGGAAAAGAGATAATTTTTTTTTTCTTTACCTGCAGAACGCGAAGGAATTAAAACATCTCTGCAGATCTTAAAATCCTTATTACTCCTGCATTGACTCAGAAGCCAAAGATGAGCAGTTTAATTTTAAAGCCCCGGTTCCACGCCTTTGAAACAAACACTCTCTTCCTTCTGATAAACGATCAAAGTACCACCAATTTATTTTTTAAAGGAAAAGACCACAGGAATTTCTGAGCTCCATACCCCGCCTCGGGTATAAATTTGTCCGTGCTGAGGTGATACTCCCGTACTTTAACCGTCGTTTACTTCCCACCGTAGTAACACAGGGAACAAAAAGGGGTTGCCCCAAAATAATATATGACAACGAAATTGTGGCTTTGGTAAAGTTCTCCTTACGTGCTTGATACACCAGTTTCCAATGGTGACTTGGTGACTTTGGATCCAGTAACAGTGAATTTGGCTTTTCTGGGGCCTTTTTTGTGTGCTTTGGCTTTTAAAAAAGTTATTACAACCGATGTGATGGAAAAACTTGAAGGTGTAAGATTTTATTCTTCTTCTGCCACCACAGATAATGAAGTTTTATCAACTCCCTTTTATTATAGTAATCTAAAACTGTATCCTGTAATAGGGTCATAAACATTTAATGAAACTCGATGCTGTGTGAATTAAAAAAAAAAAGAGAAAGAGAGGGTTTAGGGTGGACAAATGGAGAACAGAAGGGAATCCAAGTAGCTCAGGTGTCTCTAGGCCAAAGCCTCAGCAAACGACGCTCCTCCGTCCTCGGCTCCGTGCCGGCGGTTAGCCCGGGCACTCTTGCCTGATTCCCATGAGTGGGATTTTGCCCTGGATTTCCCTGGATTTACACTTCCCCTTACCTGAAGTGAGGTGCAGAAATGCAGCCCTGGTCTCTATGATTTATTATTTTTTTTTCCTACCGTTTAAGGCCTTTCTGGTATGTTCTGTGGGGACTTTTCATGTATTGTTTCATCGCGTACTTAAAACGAAGGGGATGTTAATTACTCTGACACCATGAAAAGCATAAATCCTGCCTAACTGACATTCACCGGCGCATTTCAAAGAGCAGATGTATATTACTGTAGCACGGCAGTTACATTAACTCTGCGCAATGACAATAGGAAAAACTGATAATAAACATCAAACTCATCTGCCTCTTACCACAGAAAAAAGAAAGTTCAAGAGTAGTGGAAAGTTTTGGGGGTTGTTTTGTAAATTACCCCTCGCTTTCCTGCTCTGAAACCTTTTGCTGGGGAAAGTTTCAGTTTGGAGAAGGCAGCAAGCAGCCCACGAGCTCCCTAATTCTGGTTTTGCGAGAGGGAGTTGTGAATGTGCTTTCCTCTTGCATGGGGGTTTTATCAGGATACGCTCACGAGGACAGTGAAGAGGTTGGGAAGGACGGGGATGAGGGATCTATAATGCCCTTCACGGGTGGAGCTGGAGAGCACTAGGAGCTAAATTCGTGGAAAGACGCAGCGCGTGTTTTGCTCTGGGAGGGATGTTGGAAGAGATTCCCCACAAACGCGCTCAACTGCAAAGGCAACATCCGCGGTGCAACGTCTCGTCGCCTGCTTTCAGTCCTTCAAAAATGCACACCTAAAAATAGCCGTCATTAATTTGGGATAGCCAGCCTACCGTGAATGGCAAGGTATATTCCCTCACTGAGAAGCAGCTGGTATTAGGCAAAGTATGATGCTATGGCCTTTGCCATGCCAAAATTGGCTTATAGCGCCCTAAAATAAACAGGCATGCACAGGGGTAGGAGATTATATATCACTTCGCTTTTCTTACTGGCAAACATAAAAATGGCCAGGAGTATCACAGTTCTCTTTGTGTAAGTTCTTTTCGTGAGGTTCCCACTCGGCAACGTGAACCTCAGCTTGCGCGGGGGGTAAAATACGCAGCGAAAAAATGATCCTCATATTTGTGACTGGGGCCTTGGTTTCATTGTTAAATATGGGGGTACGAAATCACTGAATGTTGGAAACGTGGCCAGAAGAAGGCAAATAGCATTATTCCTTAGTTACTACCCATGTGTTTTCCTTTCAGAGAGCCTCTGCTGCGGACTTCTCCTTGTTTCTGTCCTCTCTTCAGCCTGTTGCCATGCCTGCAGCTAGGGACCAAACGCAAGAATAGAGATTAAATCTAGGTGAAAATTTTTAATCAAAATCTTTTAACAGAAAACTAGAATTTTAACTGGGAAAAAAAAAGACAATTAAATAATTGTATTCACTGGGCTGTTTTTTTTTTCTCGAGAAAACCGAAGACCATGAACGCAAAAATATGTTTCCAAAAGTAGAAACCGTAAGTTTAGGGTGGACATTTTTCAAGTTTGACTGGCAGAAATGAAAATGCAGGAAAAAACCCAACAGTTTGGGTTTTTGATGGAAAACATTCCACCAAATTGCACATTCCTATAGCTGTTGAGGTAAATTGTAGGGGACGAGTCTTCAGGTGCAATAAACTTGCATAGCTATTTTTTTTCTATTTCTCCCATTGATCTTGACAAGTTTATAGTAATTTGTACTACATTCTAGCTTTCCCCTATTTTTTTATCTCGGTGTGCGTGGTGTAGGCTGTGGCCCAAAAGGACTAACGTGACACTGAAAGCAACGTGGTGGAAATTTCATTCTTTATCTACATAGGTTTCCCTTTAGGTGGGCTTTTTTCTTCCCCCTTTGTTTTAGTGAAAATGGGGAACATCGTTGTGCAAAGGGAAGCTCTAAAGATAATGTGTGATCTGGAAGTGTGAGTGCATAAATTATCAGAGCCAACTTTCAAAACGCGCGTTTGCAAGTGTTACGATCAGACACGTTTCCCAAAGTAAACTGTAGTAGTTGTAAGATAAACGGCTCCCCAGAGGAGAGCAATAAATAGTGCAGCGCACGCTTGCTGCGCCTCGCCTGGGTATTTCCAGTATTTATGAAAAGGTAGAAAGCAAGCTGCAATTCCAGAAAACCCTTTGATCGGTGCATTTATTTTTGCAATACCTTTAAAAATAATAATTAAAAAGACACAAACCAGAAGAGTCATTGAAAGACTGGAGGTTGACTACGAATTTTAAATATGCACAAAGGGCGAAAAATTGGGATGAGTACACAATTTCCCTTGAAACCTCTCCCTGAAAGGCATGATACTGCAAAAAATTATTAGACCACTGGAAACCAACTCTTTTTCTGCTCCTTATGCTGCCCTTTCTTTCTCTGTCCTTCATTCTTGTAAATGTGGATTATAAGAACATCTTTGAGCCTTTCTGTTCTGTGATGGCCATGGGAGGCTCTTACAGAAAATAAGAAGTACTGTTACTATTCGGGGGGGG
>VWZL01004159.1:1812687-1825349 GCA_013396915.1 Stercorarius parasiticus | reverse complement strand
GGGGGGGTAATTGAGGCTGGAAGGGACACGTCTGGAGCTCATCCAATTCAGCCTCCTGGTGAAAAAAAAAAATAAAATAAAGGACTAACTTCAAATGAAGACATTGGGTTAAGTGCTTTGTTGGATCAGGACCTAAACCTGAAAATTGAAAGGAAAAAGTCTGCACGTTTGATGCAGCTGGAAGGAAAGCTGAAAGACCAGGGGGGAAAAAAAACCAACCACATCTGCAGTTCTTAGTTATCAAAGTGAAAAACAAGCAGTTGTCTTACAGCACACACATAGCTGGTAAAATCATGGCAATGCTGGTTGTGCGTCGAGAAACAAGTTTGCATTTAAAACACAAGAGGATGGGGCCAGGCTCTTCTCAGTGGTGTCCAGGGACAGGACAAGGGGCAACAGGTGCAAACTGGAACGTAGAAGTTCCATCTCAACATGAGGAGGAACTTCTTTCCTTTGAGGGTGGCAGAGCCCTGGAACCCAGAGAGGTGGTGGAGTCTCCATCTCTGGAGACATCCCAACCCCGCCTGGACGCGTTCCTGTGCCACCTGCTCTGGGTGACCCTGCTCTGGCAGGGGGTGGGACTGGGTGATCTCCAGAGGTGCCTTCCAACCCCCGCCATTCTGTGATTCTGTGATATATAAACATATGGAAACGTATGGGGTATGTGATTAATCTTTACCCAGCAGGACAAGCTTGCTGGGTATCATTTCTGCCTGTGTATGATCCCAGCAAAATATATTCATAGATGACTTTGAAGGTTCTCCAGGTTGTTTCTCTCTGAGGGATTTCTCAGCATCCAAACCGGTCAGTGTCGGTTTGCAAAGGGCTCCTGCATGCATTTCGGAAGGTTCCTCAAATCATTTGTTGCTATGTAGGAAAGACTACTGTTTCCGTTGCTGTAGGTATATCGCTCGGTATTAATATGAGAAGGTGGAAACATGGGTGGTAAGATGCCAACCTCACAGTTTATGGCACAGTGCAGAGGTCTCAATAGGATGCAGCAGGGTGGATGTGATGTCTAGTTTTAACGAGTCAAGCATCAATAAGCTCAGGGTTGTACATCGACACCATACGCTTAATATGGGCTTGGGAATTTGCAAAGCAGAGACACCCCGCCATAACTCGCACCCAGACAGGCCTGGGCTTCCAGAACGATGCCCTGACAGCGTGGGGGAGGGCAGGGACTCTGTGCTCAAACATGTCCACAGAACACAACCAAAACGGGTCCTGTGCCCCTGCAAACCTGCAGCCTCTTCTTGTGCCCCCACGCTGAGAGCTGGAGCAAATTATCCCTCTGCAGGCCTTGAATAAGCAAACACTCAGGAGGGCGATGGGGTGGGCCCTTTTTCAGAAATTACTTCGAAAAATGAAATTTGAAACCAAAACAATGTAGAGTTTGTCTATATAAACAACTCTCTCCCCCAGGAATCCCACTATATAGAGACAAATCTGGTCTGAATAAGGAAAAGAATATTCAAAGAGAAGCCAGCAGGGACAGCGTATCATTTGTGTGGGCATGACTCAAGCTAGGGACTCACCGTATTCTCACAACCCCATCATTACCTAAGGCATAGCCTGAAATCCCAGGACTCTGCATTGAACATATTTTTTTCCCCCTCCCTTTTTAACATAAAAAGCAATTTACTGACAAATCATTCTGAGGTAACGGAGTTTTGCGTGCCTGAAATCATGGCTAAGCTTTAAACAAGGAAAATCAATAAATGATGTGTAGCCGTCAGCCATGTCTATGGCAGCTTAGTATTATTTTAATAATGTTATCACTGCAGCAGGAAAGACAGGGAGAGGAATCTGCGGCTTCACTCCAGCACTGAGTGTGACCCCCCACAGAGGGGGCTCAGGGAGCCCAGTGCCCCCAGCGAGGCGGCAGGGTGTCCCCTCTGCCCGACCAGCGGCCACCGCCTCTGGGAAATGGTGATGTCTGGGGATGACCGGGCTCCATGTTCTCCAAGTCACCACCTCATCCTCTGGCCATGAGGCTGCGCATTTTAGTTCGGGAGAAACTGTAATTCAGGCAAGGCTAGAAACTAAAGCAAGATGCAGTAAAGAATATTTGTACTGCAACGGATGGGTTCCCGGTTGGCAGTTTCTGTAATAACGCTGCTGAAGCCGTCAACCCTTCTCGGTATGTCTGTGCTCGGGTAGGACCTTCCCCGCTGCTCCCAAAGGCTTGGGCAGACAGGGCATCCCTGCGTGCTCACAAGTGACACGGTGCAGCCGTGGGCCAAGTAGTTCTGTCTTGTTAACCCAGATCCACAGCTCGTGCTGTGAAAGGCCGACGCTTCAGAGCTGGCTCTGGACTAACAACAGGGCTAAGTCAAAGCAGTCGGGCCCTGGGCTTGGGCAGTCGAGGTGGGATCTTCCCCCCTTGTAATACTGACACGGGGCACGGGGCAATGAGGGGCCCTAAAATGTTTGGCCGGTTCCCCCTGACGGCACTGACAGAGGTATTTGTGACCACCCTGCCTGGGATACAGCCTGTCCTCAAGTCAGGCCATAGCCGAGAGGAATTGGTTGAGGCTGAAGGGGCTATAAACAGCGTTAGGGAAATACAGAGCAACACTGGGGCCTGTATTCATCTTAGAGAGGCTGCTGTCACGTGTTGCCTTCAACTTATAACTTAACCAGCTATTAAACATCATCAAATAATGCTGTAACTTCATCGAGTTCCACTAAAGCAATGCAAAGTGATGCTTTGCTCACCTGGAGAAGTTAAAAGCTAGAAGGAGAACTTTAAAATGAAGTCAGAGTATTAATTTCTGGTGTGTGGGGGGGGTGTCTCAAAAAAAGAATTCTTTAAAATACTAGAGGACCTTGCCTAGTCTTGAAAACCCTTGTGAGACGACATGAACGTACGAGTGTTCAGAAAGGGAGAGCAGAGCTTACCCCGGTTTCCTTTTTCCCTTGAGGCTGAGCCACCTCGGGCAGCGGCCCCGGCAGGGCGAGCGGGCAGCGGGACGCTGCTCAGTGGTAAAGGACATTCTTCCCTGTCTAACAGCAGAAGTTACTCTACACTGCCTGGAAACCGCGATAAGGAACAGGACAGCGCTTTCGAGATACCACGCTTTAAATTTTGAATAATGTACTACCGGGATGTTTAAAATAGCTAAAGTGCAAACTGATCACGCAGGCATACAAGGGCAGGCTGCTTACATAAAATATAATAACGTACCCTTCAGCAAAGTGACGTGTTCCATGTAGGATATAATGTACTACATGAAATCGGTAACACCTAAGAGTGGAGAAGAGTTTCAAAGACCAGACAGGAGCAAGGAATAATACCAGAGAGTAGCACATGATGATATATGACGTGGAGGAAATAAGAGAATTAGATTGACTCTCGGGGAGGATTGAAGTTCTCCATGAGGAGACAAATATAATCTAAACCAAAGATATTTGGTAGGAAGGAGCTACTTACAAGACAATCGTGTTGGAAGTGCCTAAGTGGATAGCAAATCAGATAGGAGCACGCAATGTGATTGAAAAATAAATGTATAAATGCCAATGTAGTCCTCGCCTGTGCTGTGACAGGGAGGCAGAAAGGGACACTTCTTCCCACAACACACAGGCGACAGTACTTGGCAGGAAACATTATCTTTGGGAGCCTTGATAATAAAGCTCCAGCGATCGGAGGCGACAGCGTGACGAGGAATGAGGATACCGCAGAGAAACGTGGGACGCAGAAGAGACGGAGCAGAAATGGGTATGTTTGGCTGAGTGGCAACCAGCACATGGATGGCTGCTCGCAAATAGCTGGTGCAGAGAAGTGTGGTGGAGCATGGGCACAGCAAGCCCGAGGTTGATCAAATAAAATGTCTGCTTGGATTTCAGGGGGAAAATGGTCAGTAAAGCTGGTCCATCTTCCTTCAGAAAGGGATAGGAGCCCTGTCACTGGTCACGTAAAAGGAGCTGATACGACCGATGCCCTAAGGAGCGAAAGGGAGCCTGAGCGTTGGGTCCTGCATCGTCCCACTTCATGGCAGTGGGGTGCTGGGGCTTCTGCTGACGACGCTGAGGTCCTGCGCTGGAAGAAAGAAGGGCTAGGATGAGCTGGAAGGTTGATCCACCTCTCCTTTCTCCTGCTCTGCCCTGAAGCAAGGATTGCTCAATAGCTCAAAACGTTTCAAGTACTGGGGGTGGCCAGTGGGTGTCAGTTTTGCTCTATGAAGCAGCTGATGGAGCTTCCCTTATCTAAAGTGAGAAACTACCTCTTAAAGGAGGCAGTGGAAAAAACAATCCCATGGAGAAATATGAGCTCAGCCCCACAGTTTGGCATTTTGGTCTTTTCACAGCTCTGCCTACTTTAAGAGCATTCACAGATAGTAACTCTTAGAGAAGTTGTTGTCTTAGTTTTTCCTCTTCCAGTATCTCTGATTTTAGGGCGATGACAACTAAGGGAGGGTTTTCAACAGAGCTCTTTTGTCTTACAAAAGAAGCCACCATCTACAGCCAGACAAACACTTTATTTCAAAGGGTCATCTGTGCAAATGGGCAAAAGTCTTGCATGAGCCATCTAGGGTCTGATTTTGTTGTCAGCCAGTTAAGACAGCTCAATATACTGTAGAAATCTCTTAAAGATCAAGTCAATGCTGAAGACCTATAGCTACTCTGGATACAATTTCCACGGAAAACATCTTCAGATTTTAAGGATCGTTTTCAATAGCTATTTTTAACCAAACTTCAGAGCCGAATGTAAAATTATACCCTTGCTGAATCAAAAACCATCCCAACAGCGCCAAACCAGCAGCAAGCCACTGCAAAAAGCATTTGCCTTTCTAATGCAAAGAGAAGGCTGAGAGCTGGTACCTCTATGGGCTTCGTAAGGAACTCGGGCAGTGTCTTGTGTGGGGAAAGTTTTGTTACGAGAAGAACACCCTTCAGCAGTGCACGGATGCAATAAACTGGCAAAAGCAATCCAGAGAAGAATTTTTAAGACAAAGATGGTAATAATATATGCAAAAGTTTTTCTATTTGTGCCCTCACTCGTAACACTGTAAAATTTGAGTATTTTTTACTTTTGTAGATTTTAGACAGGGTCTTTTCAGCGGAAGTCAGTAGGAGAATTTCTATTGATATTAGCGGCATAAGCTCAGGCCTGTGCAGTGAAGAAAAGATACCTGATAAAATGACATCTTCTTTAGCCGTCGTTCCACCACCCAAAATCTTAATTAGAAGAATCCCTCTTCTTGCTAATAAACAGAAAGTAACATTTGTTCTTCCAGATCTCCAAAAAAAATTACAGTGTATTGGCAGTAGCCGGGAGTAAAAGATTGTCTCTCTAATATAGACAGCAAATGATGTCTTCATTGATTTAAATCCCCAGAGGAGAACCAAAAAATAGAAACACCTCCCTCTTAAAAACAAACAAATAAACAGGAAAAAGGAGGCATTTTCAAACCACAAGAATGAAGTTATGTTTTCTTTGCTTGCACAGTTATGTGCGGGTAAAGGCTGGATGTAGAGAAATGTTATTCCTTTCCTGGAGTAAAATAAGAATAATAAATAAAACTTTGAAAAATGAAGAAATCCTCTACCACTAAATGAATCAGCCTCCTAAAAAAAGGCTGTGGAGCACTCCATCAGCTCTGCTGCTGGAGCGAGACAGGGGAATGCTTCACCATAAAAATTAACATGCAGCTTTAAAAGGCTGTGGTCAAACGTTTCACGTAACACCGAGAGGAGCGTAAAAAGATGCTAATGTTTTAATTTTTACGATCTAAATTGTTGCTTATGGTTAATCGGAGTTAACCTGGCTCCACTTTAAAACTGATTATGTGGCCAGTTAATTTAAGGTGACAACCAAACACCAGGAAACTTCTATGATGACATTCGCTTACGGACACAAAGGAGGTGTACAAACCCCGTATTTTTTAAGTGTCTCTGTCTTGTACACTGGCCTGGCCTCCATCACAGCTCTCTCCAAGTCCCTGCCCCTCTTGCTGAGGTGTCCATGACTCCAACACAGTTGACAGAGGAGAAGAAATACTATCAGCTGTATTTTCTAGGCGAAGGACGCAAGTACAAACAGGGATATTCACCCACTGTAACTAATTTAGCCAGCCGATACCTCCAGCCTCCCTGTGTAGTCACCAGAGAAAGAATTTCTCCTCTGGAGAGTGACTACAAGCAGGAATCTGATTTTGGTGCTTGGAGTTGCAATCTGGACACATCAGTCCTTTCCGTGGGCTCCAGAAGCAGCCGAGGAATAGGAGGCTAAACAAGGTGCCTATAGCAGAATGCCCCTTGTAAATGGAGGGGGAAATGACTATCCTCCTCCAAAGCAAGGCACTGAGAATGAGTCACTCACCATCCAGACTCGGGCTTGGTCCCCAGGCTGTCCTTCCCCTCTGAGATGACAGTGTCAGCCTTTGGCTCAGCTGTGCCGCTTCTGGAGGTGGAGGGCTGGGCAGTTTTGTTTTCTCAGACAATTTTACATTCTGACTCCATTACTGCTGAGACTCTGACGACACACCATTTCCGCAATGATGGAAAGACTGGTTTGGATGGCAGCTTTTCACCCCCCAGCGCTCACTGTAGAGGTGGTACTTCACTCTGAACTGCTCTCTCCGAGTCCAGGCCTTGCATGGAGCGGCACAGAGGGGACTAATCCCTGGCGGGGGACAGCCGTGCCTGTCCCCTGCTTCAGGTCATTACAGAGCCCCGCACCTGCAGGAGCTGCTGTCAGCCTGGAAGATGCTTTCGCTGTTTAGTCCCTGACCACCACAGCAACTAGTTTTCAATGCAGCACCACTGCCTCTCCCCGGCTCCCTACAAGCACCAGCATGATGCTGGAAAAGCGGTGAACGAACAGGGACAAGGATTAAGGAGGGTAAAGTACATGCCAGTAAACCTGTGCTGACTTTTTTGTAGCGATGCACACTGAACAGGGGTGGTGTTGTTTTTGGAAATGTGGCGAGTGAGGAGTGACGTGAATAAACAGGACATCCTTCGCATGTTTTGAATAAAGGCCCTGGGACTCCGAGGGAAATCATGCAACCACCCAGGTAGAATCAGGGAAAACAGCCTGTTTAACTTCCAGGCAGGTCTGTAAGCTCCTGCAAGGTAAAGCGAGATGTGAGCTTAAAACACGCCAGTTGCTTCCCTTGTGGACAGCATCACTCTCCAGCAAAGGAGGAGTGGGATGCCTAACAGCTCCAGCTGAGCAAAAGCGTGCGGAGCCAATGAGACTATCTAACTTTGTGACAAAGTCATCTATCTGTTTCCTTGTTTGAGAACTGCTGTCAGAGTTGAAGCTGGGTGGCAGCATGAGGACCCTGAAGGCACTACAGACCTCCATGACCCTGATCAGCCTCAGCTGGGGCCTCCACCCACACTCCTGCCATTGGGCCAGGAGCCCATTTAAGCTCAGCCCCACACTTTATGCTCTGTTTGGGGAGTGCTGGTCTCCTGCTTGGCCACGATTGTGCCTCCACCTAGCTATGGACCTTGCTGGTCCTGACGTGCAGATCGACTTCTTGGCTTGACCCCAGACCTGTCTCATCGTTGCGGACTTGCCTGAAGATCAGAGTTCTTGGTTAGACCTGGCCATCGCCTCTGGCCTGCCCTACTCCCTTCCTGGGGTTGTGGGACGGACCCTTGGCTGGTGAGGTTCCTGCCATGCTGGCCTGGGGCACCCCTGTGGCTCTGTCAACTGGCCTATGCTGTGCACTGACGGGTAGGTTGGATTCAAAGAGAAAATGTCCTTATCTCACAATTCTTTCCCAGGTTTTAAAGAGGTGTAGTGGAAACTCTTTTCCAGTTCAGAAAGGTATGCGTAGGGTGGCTGTATCTATTCTGTTTCACACAGGATGAGAACCATGAATGTAGCTGTTAGTATATCAAGCTGAACCCAGGAGGTAAGTGCTGGAAGCCTTACAAGACCTGCTCTGATGGTGTTTGCAGCCTAGTTTGGTAGGAGTCTTCTGTATTGTAGAAGCCCTTTCAAACCCAAGTGGCAACTTTTGACCTTTTGAAATTCAGCCTTTGTGTTAATCCTGTCATAGAGAAATGGAAAACCTCCATACCTGTCAAATTTTCAAATGCTGCAAAGCCATTAGCCTGGCTGTTTATCACTGAATGTTCCCTGGTACTTTGCAACACTCCACATAATTGACACCTGTAATTTTACCAAGTTTCAGCTCAAGTAACAACTGTCTATCTGCCTAAATGCCCACACCAACTCTAGTACTTTAAATAAATCCAGCACAGTTTTTTATCTACTGCTTCATGAACTTTATAATTCTGTGTTGTTCACTGTTCAGTGTTGGATGTATTTAATTCTGATGATACTGTGATTTCCAGCCATAAGCAAAGCAAGAGTTAATTCTCATTTTTGTTGAAGCGCTAAGTGGGAAGCTAGGTCATGCATAAATCCCCATTGTGCTAGGTGCTGTACAAGCAAAGAATAAAAATGATCCTAGGCTCAAGGCTTCTCTGTTAGTAGCTTGTGTCATAATTAAGTTTTGTTAGGACACTTTAGAATTGCCCTTCCTCATAAATGATATCTCCATATACATTTATATCTCCATAGTAAAAGAGAAAACCTGTATGCTTTTATTATTGATAATAAACCAGAAAATATAATACTCTTTTCCAAGTAACTTGCATGTAGCAATTGGAATACATGGGGGTGGGGGAAAGGATTTTTTTTTCTTGTATACTTTTGGGTTATATACATCTTAAGTTGTCCACTTCACAGAAGAAGGCAGAAGTATTTGTTTATGAAAATTGTCTCCCATGGAGCACGCTGAATTCAGGTGGAGAACACAGAGCAGGAGCTGGTGCCCTTTTAAGAATCAAATATTGTGTCTTCATGAATAAAGCTCTAACAGTAAAGATAAGAGAAGAAAATGCAGCAACCATGTGATATATTAGCAGAATGTTTTACAAAGTCCCCCACAAAGCATCCGCTGCTCTTGAAAAGCCTAACCAGCCCAAGTGAGAAACTATTCACAAATTTAGTATTCAGATTACATACTCTGCCTTTTCAACTGCTCTCTGTACAATGAATGCCTGTACAACTACAGTAACAGACACAGATCTACAGTTTCTGTGGCCTTTGAGCTATTATGAGTATTGTGGCTCTCCATAAATTACATCTGCATGTTCTGAAAATACCAACTGTTTTAATAGGAGTTAATCTATAGGCTTTTATCTTGGTGAAATACAAGGGGTACAGTATGTTGTGTCCCTTTTAAAATTAACAGGGTATGCTCTGAAGATATTCAAGGATGTTCATTATTTTCTTTATAGGTCTCTTTATTGATGCATATAAGTATAAAACAGTGCTTTATTGTGGTAAAGAGGAGGAGAAGGAATAATGAATAGATTAGTGCTTATATGGTTTTTAGATTGCCCAACGCACAGTGAAGTAAAGAAAGGTCCACGTTTGTCCTCTTCGAAGTATATTGGGATTCGATCCAGTTTGTCTTCAAAGTGCCATTTCTGTGGGTAGAGAAAAGAGGGTTCAGTCTAAAGGCAAGAAAGCTGATCCAGGGGTCTGCAGCTCTGTGGTGTTCATAGCTGTCCAAGGCAAGAGTGTGTTAGATGCGTCTTTTAATTTGCTAAGTATAAATAAATCTGGAGCTTCTGCTGTGGTGTACTGCTATTTATGTGAATATCTAATACAAGCTTTTTAGGAGTGAACTCCTAAAATACCTTGACCTTATACAGGCATATAACAAAGGAGAATTAGATAATTTAAAACCAGAATTTACATAAAAGCATTATGGTGGTTTTGAATAATAATTCTCATACACATGCATATGTATACACACACACGGGTTAAATGCATATATAGTTTAAATATTTTGCTGAAAACAGGCTGAGCCCATCACTGATCTATCAAAGCATGTTACTGACAAGCAATGAGGAATTAAATTCTCCTCCCGGGATCCCTGTGAGATGGGGGAGCTCTGTTATCTCCAGCACACAGCGGGGAGAACCGAGGCCCATGGAGACTGAGTAAAATGCCTGGAGAGAGACATCATGGGTCTCAAGAGTAGGTGGCTGTCGGCGCAGCCTGTGATCCCCAGGGCAGCTGGGCTTGTGTGGCTGGACACTGTCCCAGGGCAGACAGTGAAGGCTACTTAAGTCTTGCCAATGGAAATGGAGGTGAAAGGGGCTGCCCACGGGGCTGACAGGAGCTCCAGCCTCTAACAACAGTGTTGCACCTGCGGGGAGCTGGAGCAAGAGTTAAGGCTGTAGTTAGGCTTTTGCTTGAAAGCAAAACTTACAGGTACCAAGAGCCTTTGCAGGCTCTTTCAAAGGTGTGCTGAAGTGACCTCTATAATGTGGCAGCAGTCTGCAGCAAAGCTGAGAATTGCTCTTGGTGCATTGCTTGGCAGAATAAAAACCGTGTTTTAGAAACTGAGAACTGAAACACAGAGAAACAATGACCACTGAAGTTACGTGGAGGACCTCTGACCATGGTTGGATGTGAACCCTGGTCTCCTGATCCCCAAACCATCACTTGGTCCTCAAGATCAAGACAGCTGTTCTGCTGAGCATCATTTGGGGGCAGGTGTGGGGTTGATGTAAGTCACTGTGGAGCTCTTGCTGCAGCCCCTGAGTTGAGTTTTGTATTGAAACCAGTGATTCACCCCCGGGTTGCTGTAGCGAAGATGTGCTCATCTCTGCAGTCCGTGGAGTTAACAAGACTATTTTTAAAGGTAAACCCTCTCACTTTATTCCCTGTCTCTTACTCTTCCTTTGGTGATGACTCCTTGTTTTCACAGCTTTATTTGGTTGTGAAAGCTTATGGAGCAGCAGGATTAAAAACTCAGAAATAATTATTGTAGAGGATGGGTCTGGCTTTTCCCATCAGCTTCGGTGGCTCAAGCAGGTTCCAGCAGCTTTGGGAGAAAAGGTGTTAGCTATTAAATTATTACCTGTAAGAAGAGCCAGCTGGAAGCTTTGTTTTCAACACTTTGATGAAAAGCACCATAAAAATCTTGACAAGACAACTTGTAGCATTTCAATGACATGTTTTGGATTTGTCCCTGCTTTTCAATGGTCTGTAAAAGTCATCAAAGGTTTCAAAATGCTGCCAAGACCCACATCTTGGGAATTTTGACACCCCCCAAAATGAAGATGGGGCGGGGGGGAAGGCAAAACCCAAAGTGTGTGCTGTTGAGTGACTTCATCTGGACAGCTTTTGGGAAGTCACTTTCCATCTGGAGGAGAATGTCCACAAGTAGAGTTATTCCGGCATAAACTGTTACCATATAATTACACAGCTATAGCTTTGCCAGTCTATTTTCTGATGTAGGCAAGCCAAGCCTAGTTGTTGAAACGTAGGCGTGGGAAACAACAAGCCTGCTTTCTAGGCTCAGCTCTGAGTGCTCTTTGTGGCCTTGGGCCAGTCCCCTAACCTTTCTGCCTCCTTCCTATGCAAAATAGGACGATGTAAATTAACCCACTTCACAGATGTGGTGTAATGACTAATTGGCTAAAATTTGTAGTGCCGGGGAGAGAGCTGTCTATTACCTTCAGTCTCTTTGGCTGGCTGAATAATTTAATGTATTTTTGAAAGTGGAGTTTGTCTCCCTCTCTCAGGATAGGGTGGCTCTGCCACTACAAAGCAGAATGTCATTTGATGTGAAGTGGCCTGAGCTAATTAAGCCTGGGTTTTACTTTACTGCCTCTAACAACAGTGTTGCACCTGCGGGGAGCTGGAGCAAGAGTTAAGGCTGTAGTTAGGCTTTTGCTTGAAAGCAAAACTTACAGGTACCAAGAGCCTTTGCAGGCTCTTGATACACAAAGAACGTGGGTATGTAGTGATGAAGGTACTCTCGTTAGGGCAACCCACGGGCAAAATATGTGTGAGTTATTCCCTTTCAGTACCAGTGAAAATAAAGGATAACTCCATGTTACTCCTGTTGGCTGCTCTGTTGGGTAAACAGGCTCAAGAGTGTATGGGACCCTGAATTCTGATGCTTCCCTAGTGTTTGCGTGCTTAACTTTGCAAATTTACATTTAATAATACCTGTGAATGTAATGCATGACATGCACCACCAGAGCTTCTTAACAGACCGTTAACTCTGGTGCCTAATAATGGCACTACCATGATCACCAGCACCCAGCAGTTCGGCTTCAATGAAGAGATGCTTGAAGATGAGGATGATGCTGTTGCACCTGAACCAAGACCTGTCGGCAGCAAGGGAAAGCTCCTGTGAGAAAGCACATCAAGGGCTCGCCATCGGCATGAAAGACACTGGGCAGTGCCTTGCTGTAGAAGAGCTGGGGTGGGTTTGGGTCAGGGCCCCAGGTGGGGCTGTGGAACTTAGTGCTGCTGCTTCAGCCTTGGCCGTGAGGCACAGCAAGGGTTTTCCTCAAGAGAATAATGCTATTTTTACTCTTTTCCCCACCACGCTGACTTCTGAAGAGACCGGGGGGGGGAACAGCGTGGAAAGGCTTTTATTTTAACCGGGCTTTCCCTCTAAGCGAAACGCTTACAAAAAGGCAAAGAAATTACCTCGTGTGTACTTTCGAATATCCAATTCCGTAACAAGCAGGGTGGCTCCGAACCCTTCCCCCGGCTTTACACCGCCCCCCTCCCCGCCCCGGCGGCAATTAACCCATAGGAAGGGGGGACGACGACGACGACGGACGGAGAGCCGGGCCTCAGCGAGGGGGAAAAAAAA